>JAMBLF010000141.1:0-385520 GCA_030578115.1 Leucoptera coffeella | reverse complement strand
TAAATGCAAAGTCAGTCAGTGTATAATTATGGCCGTCCTGTATAAATGAAAGTGACTGGGTGTCAGATAAAAAAGACAGACGCGTTCACGACCATTTACCCTTGCGGTGTAGTCGGAGGTTCAGGTGTCCATCTCCGCTGCGAAGGTAGTAATTCTTTGGACACCTCGATCCCACGTGGTGAGCAGATAGTCAGTGCTCAATATGACAGGTGGTAAGTCCACTACCTATTCGGAGAACAGGTAGGTTTCCTCACGATGTTTTCCCTTACCGTAATATTCGACGTATTTCGTTAATGTATTTTTATTACATTCTATCGTATACATGTATTTTTCTATTGGCAGGTGGCAAAGCGCCCCCTCGCGGCTTCATCGGGTGCATGCGCAAGATCGCCGTGGACGGCAACTACCGGCTGCCCACCGACTGGAAGAGCGACGACTACTGCTGTCCTAACGAGGTGCTCTTCGACGCCTGTCAGATGATCGACCGGTGAGGCCATCAAGAATTGTAGTTTAGTGTAGTGTAGTATAGTGATAGTTATTTTTAGTCTTCCCGCGACCACGGCCTATGCAACTGGGTCGAAACGTCGGGCAAAATAAAGGTAATCAGTTATCTTTATTACTTTATCGTGATATGACCCGGTCTCTCATAGTAAATAAAATGTATAGTGATATTTTGAGAGACTAGCGATTTTTATTTTACTGTATAGTGATATTTGAGAGAGATATTTTCATTTATTTTACAAGAAAACGGGATTGCGTATGTTATATAAAACGAAACGTCGGCTAGCAAATGTAATACTTTGTTTATAAAATAGACGCGATAAGTCCCGTTTTATTGTAAAACTAGTGACCCGCTCCGGCTTCGCACAGGTATAAAATAACTACCCTACTCCACTATTTAATGGATGTTATTATGCATATAAACCTTCATCTTGAATCCCGCTATCTATTAATAAAAACCGCATTAAAATCCGTTGCGTAGTTTCCAAGATATGCGTACAAAGGGACATTGGGACAGAGAAAGCGATTTTGTTTTATACTGTGTAGTGATGAATCGTATAATACTTGTGCAATATAGAAAACATTAAGGACAAAAAGAGGCGGTTTGAAAAAGCTTTATTGATGAGAATGGAAAAGGGAATGGTTTGATGGTTTGGATAATTATGTTAATCGAGTAAATGTTAGTAAATTTATAAAGGTAATTATTGAGTGAAGGGTATGGAAACGTACCTAGGAGCTATTTCAATTGGTGTAATAGTGTCTTAACAGTATTGCAAGGATATATTTTGTGAAAGAGCTAATGAATGTTTCTGTTATTCAGTTGCAACCCGAATCCTTGTGAGCACGGAGGTACGTGTACACAGACTGCTGATGAGTTCATCTGTAACTGCCAGGACACTGGGTACGCGGGGGCTGTTTGCCATTCTGGTAAGTTCTATTTAACTACACTGTGACTATATTTAGCTGAAAGGAATAGAAATTTACTCGTATCCAATGTTTAAAAAATAGTTTGCTAAATCGTATTATTCGTATGTGTTTGTACCAATTTTTTAAGGGTGTTGTATTGTTGTTATTGTGAATGAACGTTTTTCTATTCTATTCTACTCTTAACCAGAATATTTAAGTTCTATTTAACTGCACTGTGACTATATTTAGATGAAAGGAATAGAAAATTTACTCGTATCCAATGTTTAAAAAAATTGTTTGCTAAATCACTGTTATTGGTATGTGTTTGTACCTATTTTTGTAAAGTGTGTTGTATTGTTGTTATTGTGAATAACGTTTTTTTTAATATTCTACTCTAAACCAGAATATTGTTCTTTACATTTAGAATGCTATGCCGGAAATTAAGACAATAAACATTGTATTTACAAGTAGCTCTCTAATGTTCTTTAACTAAAAGTATTTTAATGTTATCCAAACATTGTATATGCGAGTATCTCTTTAATATCCTTGAACTAAAAGTATTAAGTAATTTAATGTTCTTCTTACAGCCGTTCATCCGTTATCGTGCACTGCGTACAAGAACGCTCAAGCAGTGGCTCGCTCCGCCCAGATCAGTATTGACGTGGATGGCTCTGGACTCCTGCCTGCCTTCCCTGTTACCTGCGAGTTTTATAGTAAGTGCATACATATACTAAAGTCGTTATATCCATTTTGAAGTACACGGATAAGTCCTTATATGCATTTTGGATTACACAGATTTGTCAGAGATATAATGTATTCCTCTAGTCTTATGTTATGTATAAATGTCTTTTGTAATGATATTCATTTGGAATATTAGCGACAGATTGTATATTTACTAACTAGCTAAATTAATTCTACATACTATGCTGTAAATATTTTTTGGTATACAAGCTAATTTATATTGAGTTCATACCGTATTAAGCTCTTGTCTGTAAATTTGTATATTGTTAGAATAGATAAATAACCTAACAGAATTCATGCCATTATAGTATCAACTAACCTAGTCCCCAGATAGAGACTTAATTCATATAACATCACGCGTTATTCCCAACAGCGGACGGCAGAGTGATAACAGTGGTTCATCACACGGCGAGTCCGAACAGCGTGGTTGATGGGTACCAGGAGCCCGGTAGCTTCCGCCAAGACGTGGCATACGACGCCAACAAGCCGCAGCTGGAAGCGCTCCTCAACAGGTCCCACCACTGCTGGCAGCGACTCGAGTATATGTGCCGTCATTCCAAGCTTATGAATTCGCCTAGTAAGTTTAACATTTACTTACATATACAGTTTCCTCTTTTATTGGCGAGGGCATAACCTCGGAGATATAATATCAAATAGGATGAATATTGCGGCGTGAATTATTAGCATCACTTTTAGCATGAATATTGCAGCTGACAATATATTTAATTCACCCTTAGTGCTTTAGTTGCCTCCTACGGTATACCGGGAAGCTCACCTAGTTAGCATTCTTTTTATATGTCACGTCCGTGTTGGACCTCTACTCACTATTGCGTTCTTTACGTAAAGGTTATAACTAGTTCAATTGCTGTATAAAGTACTACAAAATAATTAATATTATATCACTACATAGTATAAAACAAAGTCGCTTTCTCTGTCCCTATGTCCCTTTGTATGCTGAAATCTTTGAAACTACGCAACGGATTTTGATGCGGTTTTTTTTAATAGATAAAGTGATTCAAGAGGAAGGTTTATATATAATAACATCCATTAAATAGTGGAGTAGGCTATGTATTTTATACCCGTGCGAAGCCGGAGCTGGTCGCTAGTACTATATATAATACTTCTCCTTATCTAGGTGAAGAGGCGACCTTCTCGCCGTACGCGTGGTGGGTGTCCAGAGATGGGAGGCGCATGGAGCACTGGGCAGGCGCGGTGCCCGGCTCCCGAATGTGCCAGTGCGGGGTGCTGGGCGACTGCCGCGATCCCAGCAAGTGGTGTAACTGTGACGCTGACTATAGCATGCTGAAGCCAGATGGTAAGGACTATTGAGTTAGAACCTTTTTGCTGCTACAATAACTTGCACAAGCTATACCTCCTAGTTTGTGAGTTTGATTTGTAAAATATTTGTATTGTGTATGTTTTTGTTGCTGTAAATAAATGCTTTATTATTATTAAATATGTAGTAATAGCTACTGGGTAGGTAATATACCTATACTACATACATTCCTAGTTCAAGTTTAGTAATAGGTATTGAAATTGTCATTGCATTGCCATGGGTGAATTTCATTTAACATTTCTTAAGTGATGACTGGGCTTTTAGTTAACTAGAATTTAGTATAACATTAAAAAGTTTCATTGTGCAAATATAGACATTGTAATTCTTTTTTCATTTCATATTAGCATGAGTTTGTTAGGGTTGGGACAGATATGGAAACGTTATCTCTGCCTACCCCTCTACAAGGAATCAAACGTGATGATTATGTATTTATAATAACATAAGCATGAATAAAAGTTTTTAAATTGCATCAGTAGATAGACTCGACAAATATCTTACTTTATTATTTATTTTCCAGAATTCCTAGTGGATGGTGGTGAAATAACAGAAAAAGATTATCTTCCGGTGAAACAGTTGCGTTTTGGTGATACTGGTAGCCATTTGGACGAGAAAGAGGGACGGTATACGCTAGGACCGCTCATGTGTGAAGGAGATGGTTAGTGTTTTCTTCGGTCATATTAAAAAGGATTTATTTAGAAATCGAAGTACATAATTTACGGAAAATAGGTACGAAAAATATAATTAGTGTTAGTTAAACGAATATTTAAATTACGTAGACGTTTCAGCCCTTACATTGTAGTGTTTTACTTTAGGAAGTTAATTTATTTCTTATCACGTTTAAACATACACGGAAATTTAGAACTGTGGGTCTGATAACTTAATTCATTAAAATCGGCTAGACAAAATAACTTCAATTTAAATATTTACTAAAAAAATACTGAGGTATTCTATTGCAGATCTATTCAGCAACGCAGTGACGTTCCGTATAGCGGACGCCATAATTCCGATCCCGCCGTTCGATCTGGGGCACAGTGGCGACATCTACTTCGAGTTCAGAACGACCAAGGAGAATGCGGTTCTATTCCACGCCAAAGGCCCTCAGGACTACATCAAGCTCTCCATCATTGGTGGGGACCAGCTCCAGTTTCAATTCCAGATTGGCGACACGCCACTCGGCGTTGCTGTGGAAACGAGTAATCGACTGTCTGACAACAAGTGGCATTCGGTCTCTATTGAACGCAATAGGTGAGTTGTTTCGTTCGTTCGTTCATGAGTGATTACATACGCTATAATATTGATACTTGAAAATTGCTTTGTAAGGTATAGAGTTGATTTGAAATTGATCATATCGGCTAATCTATAATTTACGTGAAAGTGTCTGTAAAGCTGTCTGTGACCAGATCACATTCTGTTTAAATACCAAATCATGTGACTCAATACAGTAAATATGAGCTTGTATGTGAAAATTATATATCTATTAATAAGATCTGATTCTACGAACAGTGACAAATTTTTAGTCATTTTAGACATTGCAAACATCATCAAACATCCGTAAAACATAGCTTTCTCAATATCCCATAGTAATCCAACTAAGAAACTAACATTTCATCAACAGGAAGGAAGCTCGCGTAGTAGTAGACGGATCCCTAACCAACGAGATCCGTACAGGCAAGGAGCCAGTGAGAGCTCTTCATTTGTCGTCCAACCTCATTCTGGGAGCGGCTGTTGATAGAAAGGACGGCTTTGTAGGCTGCATGAGAGCGCTGCTGCTTAATGGGAGGCCGGTCGACTTAAGGTCCTATGCGCGTAGAGGTAGGGTTTTATTAGGAATAAAACGTTTATAACAGCTACAAGATAGACGAAGATATAGTATAACTTAACTATCTGACACAGACTGCAAAAAAATTATAAACTACTACGTGTTGTCTTACGTCTTATTTTGCTTTCTTATTCTTTATTATATAGTCTGTTTTTTTAACAAACGAGTACTGAGTATGTCTGTCGCATATTTCCGATATTGACAGAGCGAGATGGGCCATTGTTAGGGGTGGAGCCAACGCCTTTGTTTTGTTTTTAAATTGTTAAGGATCGTTCATATTGTAGTCAATAACATAACATTTACTTATTAAATTAAAATATTATTTTAAAAATATGCTGTTCGCGTTACATGATATTTTCATAAAAAAATATCACTGAAACAATATTGTAATAGAATAGTTATAATTGGCGCCCGATTATATATTATGCACTAGAGTCAAATAATTAATATAAGAATCTTTGGTACTCGTTTCTTATAAAAAATAGACTATAGTGTAAGTAGACTTAGATAGAATGTGTTACGTCTTCCTAGAGGTTTGTTGTCATTCGAGATGGAGTTAGGGATTATTGGTAATATTTTTGGACAACTGGTGATCAATATATATATTTCTCATGAATATAAATATATGTATTGTTATGCTTTGTCTACTAATAGGTTATGAGAACCTACACCTGCATTTAATAAATTAATTAATTAAATGCAGGTGTGTAGCTGAAGCATTATATAACGTTATGAAATTATTCTACATTATTTTCCAGGCATGTACGGAATATCAGAAGGATGCGTGGGCAAGTGTATGTCGTCGCCTTGTCTGAACAACGGCACCTGCTGGGAGGGGTACGACTCGTACTCCTGCGACTGTCGTTTCACCTCCTTCAAGGGACCTATTTGCGCTGATGGTACGTATGTGTATTTACGCCTTTGCTCCCAGCTCATATATACTAAGAACAATATGCTTAAGGGTTTTTCTTTCCTTTTAAAAGTTGATTTAATGTCTGCTACATCAAATTCATAAAAGACGTCAGTATATACGCATTTTTATCCTTTTCGGAGTTGTTAGGAACTATGATTGTCAATGTAAAGCTCTCTTTTCGCCACATAACCAATACCGAAAGTAATAGAGATTTAATTAATTGCTGTTTGCATCTAAACTAACTAACGACTATGTTGTAATAGTGTATAAAATAATATAAAACACTAAAAGTCAACTACATTCTGCCTAAAATGCTATTAATCTATTTAGATTTATCGTACAAATATAGTAGTACGTAATTGGGTATGTACGAGTATATTAATACTATTATAACGTTTATTTTACGACAGAAATCGGCGTGAATCTCCGCTCCAACTCGATGGTGAAATACGACTTCAACGGCACCTGGCGGTCGACGGTGAACGAGCACATTCGCGTGGGATTCACCACCACCAATCCCAAAGGGTTCCTGCTGGGATTCTATTCCAAGATATCTGGGGAATACCTCACGTTGATGGTGTCTAATTCTGGTACGTATAGGAAACACAATGTTAAAGTTCAAGAGCTTGGTTTGATACGTGTTGGTTTAAAAAAAAAACAGTATTGCGACATAACTTTGGGCACAGTATTTCACACACAAAGAAGTGTTTTGTTTATTAATATTTCTATATACTTTAAGGCAAAACCTGTGCATAATAACATTTAGACGATGATGAAAAATATCATTAGAAAATTTGCTTAATCATCATACACTTCGCCCATTGTGAGAGTTAGACAAACGACTCTTTTTTACTCTCTTTTTTGTGATATAAGTGTAAGGGTGAAGCCAAACGAGCGTAATTTTATGAGTTGTGAGTTGCGAAATTTCTGCTGCATTCGGTTTCATACAAAAATGCAGTTTGTACCACACGACGACGCAAAATGAGTTGTCTGCCGACTCTACGTCCGTCTGGCAGCTTAACAGAAATTCAGTTGAACGTAAAATATGTGGTGGTAGTAAACGCTCGCGTGGCTTCACCCTAATTGTAATTAAATTTTAAATGTCTTCGTATGTTCCAGGTCATCTCCGTGTGGTGTTCGACTTTGGATTCGAGCGTCAAGAGATCATATTCCAGAACAAACACTTCGGTCTTGGACAGTACCATGATGTCAAGCTATCTAGGAAGAATGAGGGAGCCACTATGGTTCTACAGGTGGGTAGTACATAGTAGAAGTTATAAATAACTATTCTGGTTACGTAGATGTAATTTGTAAATAAATATGCATCATGTCTACCGTCCCTTTTAGTATGTTCTTTTGACATATGCAACAAAGCTTATAACGAAACTTCGCTCATTGAAAAAGTTATTTTTTGTTACATCAAACTTTAATCATTTGTATATCAAGCAACTTTAATCAAGCAACTCATTTGTATACACTTGGATCAAAAATAAATATATTTTTTTGTTGTGTACGAATATCTAGATGCTTTAGCAATATTGCTGTTTTGTCTGAAAATAATAATAAATCGGAGTCTCACGATCAATTGCAAACACTCACACAGAAATATCATCTTATTAAATGGGATAACATCAGTGCTGGGAGATAGGGCTACCCTTTCTGCTAGCAAGTAACTGAGACGGATGATCCCTTTTGCAGGGGCCCGGGGCCAGCATACAGGGCCACACCCCTTTTCTCCATCAAATTGTTGTTTTCCGTTTTGTTTCTGTCGTCGTTGGTCTTGTGTCTTCACTACATAGTATAAAACAAAGTCGCTTTCTTTGTCCCTATGTCTCTTTGTATGCTTAAATCTTTGAAACTACGCAACGGATTAGATTAGGATAAGGAATGGATAGAGTGATTCAAGAGGAAGGTTTATATGTATAATAACATCCATTAAATAGTGGAGTATGCTATATATTTTATACCCGTGCAAAGCCGGAGCGAGTCACTAGTTGTGAATAAAGAAATACGAAACAAACTAAGCAACTCATTTGTATACACTTAACTTGCAGGTGGACAAATACGAAACTCAAGAGTACCATTTCAACATAAAGGAGTCTGCAGACGCCCAGTTCAACAACATCCAGTACATGTACATAGGGCGTAATGAGAGCATGTCTGAAGGCTTCGTGGGGTGCGTCAGTCGGGTTGAGTTCGATGATATATATCCCCTCAAGCTGCTGTTCCAACAGGACGGCCCTAGTAATGTGCAGAGTTTGGGCGGTAAGTTGAAAGTTTTTTTAGTAAGTGCCCCAAAATATGCTCTAAACATAGTAATTTTGATCCCGTGCTGGATGGGACGTAAAAAGAATGCTCACTAGCTGTTCTTCACGGCATGTTGTAGGAGGACATCAAAACCCCAATATGCATGCTAATAAGTGACAGAGATGTTTTCATGTCTCCAAGGGTCTGTTCTCCCCAAAATGTCCGTGTTCGCTCACATTTGAGGTGGCTCAATTTTCGGAAATTATGCGTTTGTGTTAGGTAGCTGCCCTGTTTAATTTTTGACAAGTTTTAGGTTTGTGTTAATGTTTTATATTATATAATACTAGGTCACCTGAACGAAGACTTCTGCGGCGTGGAACCGGTGACTCATCCGCCTGAACCCCTGGAGACCAGACCTCCGCCTGACGTGGATCTCAATTCGGAATTGAATCTGCACAGGACGGACGAAGCTATATTGGGAAGTGAGTACATTGTGCTTTTTAATAGTATATAATCGACAGAACGTTGTGTTATAATTAATTTAGATATTTTATAATGTATGAAAAGTAATATATAACGAATTATGTAATACAGAATAATGGGAATTAAATTTATTTTTGTTTCATGGAGGTTAAAAAATGTATTGTGTTTATGGTAATATATAACTTAATAAAACTAATATTTTCATTACAGCGGTTTTGGCATTCATATTCCTGCTCCTAATCGTAGTGGCAGTGGTCTTGGTTCGAGCCCTGTCTAGACACAAAGGGGAATATTTAACACAGGTATGTAGTATCTTAATCTTTAGCCTTTTAAATGTATCGTTTCTCTAGATAATCTAAAGTGACATAATATGATAGCATTTGGTATAAAAAGGATCCCTGATTTCTGCTTATCGTATTGTTGGTGACATGTTTGTTTTGAAATCAGATTTCTAGCCATTTTCCGTCACCGCATATTTCACAATACGAATGAAAATTAATGTTGTCATATAGATAACATGTCTTCTCACTACGTGTTTTTACTTTTGTTTCCTGTTATTTATTTACTTAATATAATTTATAAACTACGAGTCGAATAAATATAAGCTTTCTTTCATTATAAAACTTAATCATTAATAATTTAATTTCATTATCATCATCAGCCTGTCTGAATCCACTGTTGGACATAGGCCTCCCCCAAATGACGCCACTTCTCCCGGTCATCGCATCGCATCCATTCGATGTCAATAAGTTAATTTACTAATTATTTATTCAGGAGGAAAGAGGCGCCGACGGGGCTCCTGATCCGGACACCGCAGCCCTGGCCGCCGCCACTGGTCCCAGAGTCACGAAGAGAAGGGAATTCTTCATATAGAGTCATTTCTATATGTTCAAACAACGTAAACGTTTACTTAAATCACTTTTACACTCAATTGTTCTTTTATACGTGTTCTCTATGTTCAAAATGGTGTAATATTTACTTAAATTATTATTACACTTATTTCATTGATACGTGGATACAAATGAGTAGATTTTTTGATATCATAGTATGGTTTTAGTAGTAGGGTGATTTAGTTTGAAGATAGGTCTGTTGTTACTCAATAATCAAGATTATTGAGGTAACAGTAATCTGTTACTGAACTGAATCACTGAAAATAAACTACTGAGACTGTACTAAGTTTAAAAGTTATGATTTTTAAATACTCGATCATTTATATTGTACGTTCATTTTGTAATCTTACTTTAGATCTTGTTGCGTAGAATTTATCGTATGAAAACTTAATATTCACCTTCATTTTTGCCGATTTTCTACAAATAGTACAAATAACGTCACCAAATCACTCAAGCCTTTCATATCATGTAGAAAATGGTAGGTTTCATGCTTCCAATACATTGTAATACATAAAGAAATTTCGAGTATATTGTAACTAAATTCACCTATAGTTAGATCGTCAAACTTTGAAAAGGTATATCGCCTTATATGCAATATTATAAACTCTATAATTATCTAAATGCCCTTAAATATACACAGTAAAATCATGACATTGAGTTGAAAGTCTAAAGTTAGGATTTAAAAGAATGCCATATTATGTAATGTTATTTTGCAATATTAGTTTGGTTTGATGCAGTTTAGGATCGATTCTTTAAACTGTCTAAATCAATTATTAGGAATCTTTGGGTTAGATTATTCGATACGTAGAATCGAATGAGAGTAATTCGATAAAAATATATTGTAATGACTTAAAGTGGAGTTGAATCGTCTTATTTTATGGAATTTATGTGTAATCGAATTGTATTTTAGTTTTGTAGTCTCAAAGTGAATTTTAGTCTGTAAGTCTGCATTTTATATACTTTTTGTACCTTTTAATACTAGCTTTATCTGTGTTTAGAATCTCATTTACGTATTTTTAATACCTAGGTTCTATTAGTGAGTGGGGATACTTTTATACTGCATTTATGTTAAGATTGACATGTTAGCGAAATATAAAAGATCATTTGAAGACGAACAAAATAATGTTTCTTCTAAATAACATCGTACCAGTGAAATATATTAACAAATAGAAAAGTTAATATACATATATACAATATACGTTTATATATACATAAAGCTAAATGATATGTTATACTCTCGAATGAAGTGTTAAAATCAAATTAAAGTATCCCCTTATCATATTTTAAGTGTGCTTATCTCGTTTATGTGTTTTGTTTTAGTTTTCCGTCCAAATTTTGTTTGTTTTAAGAATAGATACACACTAGTGTTTTCAAATTTATTATATTTCTATGCGTCAATCGATTGAATTTTTACCCTTGTTATCTATTTTTTTAATTAATATGATTTTGGTTTAAACTGTTTCTTTATAATACATTGTAGCAAACCAAACTTCATAACAATGTATGCCACGAACAAATCTGTTGCTTAAATGAACAACCATCGGTAGAATTCAGTTTATTATGCCACATATGTGTAAATGTTTATAAAACGCGTTTTCGCTGTTTATATACTAATATATCTGTACACACTATAAGCTAGATTTTCGTCGAAACTGCATACTTTTTATGTGTTTCTTTAAACACTGCCTAAATTATAAGGGGTCATAAGTTCAATCGATTAATATAGAAGTAGCATTATATTGTATTGTTTGTCACATTTAACGCAAGGTTCATGTGCCTTAGAGTCGTAGGCACTAATTTAGTAACACGTATGTATAACATTAGTGTAACTGTTTTGTTTATTTTGTAATACTTACTAAATAGTACACAATAAAAATTGCTGAAGTCTACTTTGTTGTGTTTTTCTGTGTATCACATACACGTTACGCCTGTTTTCCAATGGGAGGTGACACAGATATGAATCTCCTTATTTTCTGATGGAAAACCACTGAACTGCATTATCAATTGCTCCACAATTCCATAATGGCATAATATGCTTTATAAGAAGCTTCAGTGAACATCGTTCTTTATCCATTATTTATCCTTATTATCAACCATATACATACCAGTACTCTTAGCATACACTATACAGTACAGTATTATTAGCATACATTCGTAATAATATTCGTAACGTTTATTTCACAACTACAAAACACGACGTAATACAACTTATAAATAGCAGATTCTAATACAAACACACAAGTAGTTCTTACACAAGTACAACATAAACCTTCACACCCCTACATTCGAAGAAGATAGACATAGACTCCATAGCACTGAAACGAACAAATCTTTTGCCACATTTTGCAACATCCATTAACTTATACCACCTTATACTACATACCAAATATAGGTTTCCAAGCTCTTTATACCTGTTTCCTTTCAGCGTTCCATCTCGACTGGCACTCGACTAAAATAGGTTGTATCGGCAGCGTGAGAGCCTTAAAGCACCTGTTAGCATCTTAACCCGCTTTCGAATCGCTGACTCGCGTTATCGATGGGCGACCACGTATGGGATAGGGCTGGGAACGGTTGGTATCGATGGTTTTGGTACTTTCGATATTTATTTTTAGCGTTAAATACATCTGACATACATATAATATGAATACATTCTTTTATATTACATATTCTATGTAGTTATTGTTAATAAATAAAATCATAATGATGAAACACTTATACACATGTCCGTCAATCCTGAGAGCTATTTAGTCGGTCAACATTTAAGATTATTATCTGGGTTATGAAAATCAGCGACAGGTTATTAACCAGGTTTAATATATTAATTACTATCGTTGTTTAACCCATCTAATATATTAATTACATTTATAATTACCCCCAGTGTAGCTTCTTTGCCTCATACGACATTCCAAGAAGAATGACTAGAAGACTTTATCATATATCGCAGGCTAACATAACTTATCGATATATTCACACATTATTTCATCGACACTTCCCCGCCCTAGCACTTAGGTCGCTCACAATGCTCGTTGGTTGAACGGTGGCTATCGAGCACGCGCCGGCACTCTGCCGAGGTTCTCAGCACCCTAGTGGGTTACTAGGTCTCGTATGTGACATTGTGCCATATAGGCCCTAAAGGGAATATTACAAGGGGATAATAGAGGTGTCTGTGGTTCTGTCTATACTGGATAAGGCGGATTGATAGTAGTGAAGTTTATGTATGTATGATTATAGATGTAGCTAGCTGTAGCTCCTAATATGTATATGAGGTATTATAGCGAAGTGGTTAAAGAAAGTACAATTCTTGAGTGAGTATCTATCATTAGTAGTAGTAGCACAGATAATATAATACTAAAGGTAGTAGTATCTATTTAGTAATCGGAATATTTATAGGAAAAGTTAGTAGCACTATAACTATGTTGTGGCCGTAAGTATGAACACTGATTCCTAATATGTTAAGAAACATTATTAGAGCTTTAATTTACGATTGTTACCAACAAGTTAAACTGTAAGCAATACATTACATAATTACAAATACATATATGTACATTGTAAGTTAATCAACTTTATAACAACAATCAGCACCGTGTCAACTTATTGCACGAATTTTGAGTTAATCAATACCGATACAAAAACCAAACCATTGATAATATAATGGCATAATAATTTCTCTATTCCGTATCTCAAAAACCAATAAACCCGGATAACCAGTTAAAGAAATCCGGCGCATAATCCGCTCGCACCTGTCCGGAAGGGGCAATAATCCCCAATTTAGGGGCTTTAGGGGCTGCAGGCCCCTAATGGGGAAACTCTGGGGAGAATTGACCAATAAACCGCTGACTTCGTCTGCACTCGCCCATTCCATGTCGATTGCAAGATAAAAATGAGATAAAAATACTATTTTGTACAATTTAAATCCTGCTTGTCTGCGACGGAAATTTGATGTAATTACCTGTCTCTCTAGTATAATCTACCTATGTTTTTGTAGTAGGTATTGTCTATTACGTACTTTTAAACATACATATTCATGACTAATCAGTAGAGGTAGACAAAGGTTAAGTTAGTTAAAGATCAAATTGGCTAAGTATTTGTAAGTTACTCGATGGTCTTAAGTAACACGAAATCTATGTTGTAGTGTTCCGTTTATCAATTTCGTAATCCCAAAGTGTTGAAAATAGGAAGTCAAGGGCATTAAGTCATTTTTTTATAAGCAAGGGATTAAATTTATTATCGAACAAATAAGGGCTAAGTTTGACTATTTAATTATAGTTCTCCTCTTAAAGGAAATTCTGATCTCCTTATAACTTATAAGAAAGATACATTCACATACATTCTATAGCAATCCTCAACTCAATTCCGAACAATCCCCAAACCAGTCATGTTATAACTACATCAAAAGGTAACATTTTAAAAGAACCATCAAAACCGGACGTCTCGGGAGAGGCATAATCGTAAAATGCACGCGCACCTACTATTCTTTCACTACACAATCCTTTAACCGCCTGACCTCTATCCCATTACATTATATTCCCAGTCACAGTTCAACTGAAACTGGTTTTGGTTACCTTGATATGCTTATACCGTGGTGAAAGCTAACTATTGACTGTTTAACTTGAGCTCTTGTTTCAAGTTATTTCTATGCTACAATGGTTCATGTTATTTTGGTTGTGTGTCGCTATAGTTGCTGGTAGGGGATTAATAAGTCTGTTTGTACGTTCTCAGGTAAGCAGAGATCGTAAAAATTGGTAGCAATCTGTTTTATAGCTCTCAGGGTAGAGTGTGGTTTGGCGGAAAGTTTCATTATTTTTATACCTGATTGAATTTATTGATTTCTCATATTTTCGCCTTTGTGGCGATTGTGAAGCATTCTATGCTACATATAAATGTTTTTAATAAATTGGTGCGACGTTTAGTTTCTGTCTGAGATTATAATATAATAAGCTTCTTTCTTTCCATATTACTTTAACAAGTCAATAAAAAACCAAAAATAAAAAAATATGAAAACGCAATTACACCAATACTCTAGCTACCGTCTATTCACCATATCGTACCCTTTTTAATCTAATTCACTATAACCTCTTACCGTATGCAAATCTGATATCACTACCTATGTCAACGCATATGATTTGTCATATGCATTTACGTCCTTTAATCCCTTTCGGAAAGGGTAGCCCCTTGCAGTCATAAAAACATCTCCTTGGTCACTTATAAGATTGAAAAAGGAATATATGGGTGAAGTGGAAGGATGGTTACTTAGGGATCGGCCCAATAAGACATATGACAGTCAAATAGACGCCATATTGATAATGAATGACGTTAGAAACGTCTATAACCGCCAAGTGCTGTTAGCTGTGTCATTACCTGGGCACAATACGAAGCGTTTATTAACATATTAAATCAATACTGTGCTTTAACAAACCCAAGTTCTTTAATTTACCTTCTACGACATATAATAGTAAATAGCTATAATTGTTTTCAAGTCATATACTATCACGAAATATATCTACATATGTACGCAGTGTTACACCTTGTGTATTTGCGATGTAATGGACACGACAGTCCCCTTGCGTCACCTTGGGCCATAAATTATCAGGAGCAAAGCCCGAGTCGTGCCACCGAATCTAATCACTAACTGATCTGGTCACACGGGGAGTATATTAATCTAGATAGGTGTAACTATAACTTTATTTTTCTACAGGTGTAATTATATATACAGGAGTATGTGAAATTTTGGACAAATGGGTACACACATATGTGCATACATGTCATATTTGTTTCCTTGTAAAGACAGACAAGAAAGACAGTAGATATGGTGGTGGATTATTCACATTAGACACAGCTACAAAGACATATTATAGAATACATAATAATAACCCCAATATTCATGCTGATAAATGACCTAGGTGACATAATATTATCTTTGAGGTTTTGTCCACCCCGAAAACAATTAAAAGACGTGAATGTATATTATGTATGTACGTAATAATAATAACAACAGTACAGTACAAAAAAACTAAAAATAACAACAATGTTTAATTTTTATTTACATATTCATTTCCCCGATTGGACAGAAATTCAGGGAGAACTTGTATAGTTTTTACATAAGTGTGGCAATTTGAATACAGGTGAGAAGTTGTTGGTCTGATGCATTCCATACTGTGCAGGAAAAAAGGCAAATAAAAACTAAAACGATTAAATAAATTTCAAGATAGAAATCAAATTCTTAAGTTTTGCCACTTCTCTAAGGGCCATGGTCAGATTAAATTTAAGCCCAAAACATATTTATTAATATCTTACCTTTCAATAAACAATGCTCTCGTGTGAATAGCCAATCAGAGATTACCATTAATCTCTATCGTTTTCAAATCTCAACCTTATGTGATTCCAATAGGGGTGATAATTGTGCATCCACTCGACTAATCATAGGGTTGGGATAGTAGATTTATTGTAATACCTGATAGTGGGTGAATGTCGATAGGGGTTTCGGAGTTTTGGATGAGATTAGTCAAGTGGTTAGTTGGATAGTGTTAATAATGAATAGTAAGTGATATTAAGGAGTATTAATGAGCGGTGTTTCTATTAACAAAATATGAAATATTTTACTCCTTCGTCACATGTCACATGTTTCTAGAGATTGAAATAGAATACTGCAGTCTGAATTAATTAAAAACGTAATTGTTTATTATCATAAACCTTTATTTGCCTCTAACAAGATGTCTATGAGAAATACAATTATATAATTACAATAATCTTTTAAAGGACACAGTGAGACAAATTTAAATGGTAGCAGTGAAACCAATGAAATCCTGATATATATTTTTTAATAATATTCGTTGATCATATAACTTTTCAGTAGGTCACTCAATCTTAAAAGAATGTCAATAAGCATTATTGTGTATTATGATCTTAGCTAGTCTGTGACTTAAGTGTCTCTCAGAATGCCTTAAGTATTCCATCTAAACAATTACATAAGCCAATCTCGGCTAATAATTTATTCAAGGATAGTCCCAAATTACTCTAAATGAGCATTTTGATTATTCTCTTTGAATAAACAAACTTTGGTAATGCGATTTGAAAAAGGAATCCTAAATCGGTTTACGTCAGGTAACTGTGAGAGGATTTTAAATTCACAACTCATTTGCCGTGCTGCGTCGATTCTCTGAACATGAATGATGCAATTGTTTTTCGATTATGAATGTAATTTCAATAAAATCAATGTAAATTTATATATGTAAAAATACCTAATAAAATTAGTACACAAACTCATTACAACGGAACTATTTTGTAGTGTAATATTAGAAGAAATAAGTTACTCTGTAATGGTGTTTCATTATCTTTTTTTAAGTATAGATGGCATTATTATTATACTAATGACCCTGTATAAATATTATTACTGGTTTGCCTTTTGATAGCCTGTGTACTAACAAATCTCGGTTTAATACCTAGCAAGAGTATGGGCACAGATAATATAATACCACAGTATAGGTACTGTAGTATTATATTATCTGTGGTTTAAGTATGGGTATGTAATATCTGTTTAAATTAATATCTGTCCCTTTGTAGTGTAATGTGTATGTAACTTTATATTAATCGTTAGCGTTAGGAGAATCAAGTCCCTGTTTCAAAATGGCAAATCGGCTTAAAAACTTGTTAATTATGCGGCGAACGGCAGCTTACGTATTGTCGCGACATTTTTAGGGGATCCACGATTGGACGGTCAAATTATAGGAGAATCTCTTTCTAATTCTATAGGGTGATTATTATTAGGGAGTATTTGGAGTTACATAAATAATATGCCAACATTTTCGTAAAGCACCCCTTTGACTTTAGATTATATCTTTTCTACACAGGTATCACGAGTAATTAATAATAGAATAAGTGACTTTTTGCATTACTAATTTACTTTTGTTTGCTTAATCATATCACATACAAGTATTAAAACTGTCGTTAGGAAAAAAACTATGCAAGGCATTTTAGAAATATGTATATTACACCAAGAACCTGTAGAAACCTTGGTCTCCTAGGGAACAACTAGTGATCTTACATCGACATCTAATAAACAAGCTTCCTTGCTGTGGGTAGCTTACCTACATTATATTTAAAACTCAAACTTTAACATCACTTACGTAACCTGAACAAATAAAACAAAAGAAAAGTAGAAATCAAAGACCATTGGCATAATTACAATCAATTTATTCTTGTTTTGACAGTAAATAAATAAATTATTACATCCCAATATAAGAACATTGTATATCTACCCCTCTTCTTCTAGAACAAGTATGAGGATAAAAAAGCTCCAACTTTCTTACTAAAGTTGTCCGTGAGAGGGCGCCCCCAGCGCTTCCGGCCGATAACAGCTTCCTGCTCGTAGCCGCCCAACTCTGCCGCCCTGGAGGGGAGCAGGTGTTTCGTAGCAGGGCGGGCTACGAAAACGGAGGGCTTGTACTACGAATAGTCTTGGAATATTCGCATAGGTAAGTACCAGTAAATTAGTTATTGTATTTTTTATTATGAAATGAAAATCATAAAACATAAAATAAGGATCATAAAATCAGTTATTGAAAGTAAAAAAAAAAATTTCATGTCTTTCATGTCTTTAGCATATAATCTCGTACTTAAAATAAATCAGTATAGAATAAAACTAATGGCACTTCATAAAGAAAAATATCTGCACAGAAGAAATGCCAAGAAACTCTGCAGACAAGTTGTACATTAAATTTAAAAATAATTCATTAGAACATGATCAAAGCTTCACGTCCAAAAAATATGTATATAGACTGTCCAACTGGGTGTACGATTAGCTTTTTTCCGAATAATTTAATAGGAGGCGACTAAGAGACCAGGGCTGATTGAAGGCTATTTGGATGGGTTTGCCAGGATTGTTCCTTATTAATGGCATCCTAACCCCAATGCTAAAATGAAATGTGACAAATGTTTAGTCCACAGTTCTATCCACTCCAAAAAGTATTAGAGACAAGAAAGTGTTGGTTAGAGGAAAAATGTTATACATGATTGTAAATAGTAATATTAAGAAATGTAAAGAATATCGTGTTAGTTCTGCTGTTTCATGGCCCGCGATCTTTGTAGTAAATCTTCCCTGGAGGAATTTGGAAGTTGACGATTCTTTTCCACTAGGTGAAGTTATAAGCTCTCTACGACACGGCAATGTTTTAAGCTATTTATAAATAAAGTGGATTATATGACTTGTAGGTTTGTAGCTAGTTACTCCTGAAATGTCTTTCTTTCCGGAATGCTTTTGGAGATCACTAAGGAAACAGATAAATTTAAATATGTAAATAAGCGATGGACATTCGTTCCTTTTTAGTATGTAATAATATCTCTATAGTATGTATATATTCAGTAGCACTATTGGTGTTGTATGGCATAATATAGAATATAGATTGTTAAAAAAATTCCAAATATATTCATTGATACTATTACTAACGACACAATATGGAAATTTGCTAGTTTGTTATCTATTTATTGGCATAATTAATTATTGAAATTGATAATTATTAAAACAATTAATTCAATGAATTTTTTTATCAATAACCAATATTTGAGTCTTGAAGTTCTGTCTGATAGCACTTATGATTTTACTATGGAGGTAACTCAGAACTATAAATAAGATTGTATTTTTCGGTACCTTTTTCTCATGGCGGGTGCGTGTTTGAAGCAAAGTAGTCGGGATATAGGTGCTTGGATATTACTTGATAAGCCACAATACTTTGCTTCCTGTGCGCGAAAGTGGATTGTTTAAACTAGGGTTGGTGTGGCGAAAAACAAATTATAATATGAATAAAAATCATGGGAAATCTTAGTCATTTTTCATGAACAATAGTTATTGGATATGTTGAAACGTCTTTAGGAATATTAACTTTTCCACAAGATAGGCCATAGTCAGCCCCTTGTAGGTTATATAGCTCACCTGCCGTGTTGAGTAACGAATAGTCAGTGCCTCTATTAATGTTATTATTTTTATTTTGTGTACCTTTTAGCCTGCGTAAATTATACTTATCTAGAGGCGTGAAATTGAAAAGGTATATGAAATTTATTTAGTAATATTATGTAATCAATCACAATATCAAAGATGAAAGACTGTGGTATATTCTTGTTTCTTTGGCGTGATATTATCCAAATTAACTATTATAATGACACCCCTACGTGATATAGTGTACCTTGAGGCGCTCCAAACACCTCCTGAGGCTAGGAGTTGAAAAATGCGCAGTCAGCGCAGCCCATCCGTCAAATCTCACGGCTCAGACTTGTTACCTTATAGCTATTCATGCTTACTTATATAATCACGCGTCTATTTCCCTAAAGGGAAAGGCAGAGACTATCGATAGCCTTTTTAAATGACCTTGACTAATCTCTCTCCCTTCACTAACATTCATTAACTTTTACATACATGATCTATTTTCATTCATGTTACACATACGTAGATTTATTTATCTATCCATCTAGCTAGCCTCGATCACTTTTAGTATAACTCTCAAGGTTGTAATGGAATATTGGAGAAAGCCTACCAGCTCAACGCTTATGAGATTTCATTGAACATGATTATTTATTCATCGCTATTAACTAAAATCTATAAGATAGCCACATAGCATTTATGTTCTAGGCCTTGTTAGCGATGTACACGGGTGTATTAAATATAAAAATATCATGATTAAAGTAATTTTTCTTTAAGTGGCCTAGAAGTCATTATTTTGTCCAGGTTTTGTCCACCTCGAACAAAATTAAAGGATGATAATGCATATGTACGTATATTAAACATAATATACCTGTTCAATCAATCTACTATCCACGGAAATGTCCGAACTTTCTAATTAATGTTGCGTCAAAACAAGAAAAAAGTGATGGGTGTAAGAATGTCGACACCTAGTCACTTTCCTGTTTCAAAAGGTGTTCGAGGGGAGAAGTTTTAAAAAGTTGCTGCGAAAAGGTCTATTATTAATCGCTTTCCGGTGGTTTCGTACTAGAGGTGAGGGAAATGTGGTACGTTTTATCGATTATTTTTACGATATAATATGAAAGATGATAGTTATTGAAAAAATAAATGAAAAAATGATGTTAACAGTACCTATAACCGCCGAGTATGTATAAGAAGATGTATGAGTGTCAACGAAGCGAAAGTGGTCTGTCAGGATCGGGACAAATAGAGATCTGTGATCTCTGCCTACCCTTCTACAGGGACTCAGGCGTGATGTGTATGTGTATACATTTATTACTATAAACAACTAGTACATAACGTAAGGTTGAATGGATGAATATTCTATAGGGTGTTGATATATTTTGTTTTAGATTAGTTTGAAACATATTTTAAACAATTGTCCATTTGAACTTTTTCTGGGTATATACAAATGTTGTATGACTTCAACACCACGTTGCACATTTGGTTTTGACCTTACGGTGTATTGAATGAAGCCAGTTGCATATCAGCTACTTCACAATTTCAGAGCTAACCCGACCTTTAATTAGAAAATATACCAAATCTTGTTCCAAATTTTATATATTTTCTCTCCTCATTTATATCGACTCGATAAAAAATCACCTGTACGCCCATCCCTTACAACACCTTACTTCGTGTAAAAACTGCAAAAGTGCAGAGTGTTCAGATTTTTCACCGTCCTGAGTTAGAGACGCCACATTAATCTGCCTGTCAATTAGGTTCAAGTTAACTGCTTTTCTTCACTTAGGGTAACCCTTTGAAATAATACTCAAGATTTAGTACTTATGTTTTTGTTGTAGCGGCTGTAGCCTAGTGGATAAGATTTCTGGTTTTTAATAAGAGATCCTAGACTCGAATCATCTGTCATGTATCAATGAATGAAAATTAAAAAATCGTACATAATTTACAGTAACTAACCATGAGGGCAAACATCGTGAGGAAACCTGCCTATCCCTCGGGTTAGGTAATAGCCAGTGCCTGTATATGGTGATATGTTTTCCTATCTATCACGTTGGGTGCTGTCTATCTAGTGAAACGCGGGCTTTGGCGTGGTTCATACCTAACATACTTTTGAAATTTCGGAGATGGACACCCAAGGCGCTAATTACCCGGCCATATAATATAAAATAGAGAGTGTCGTCAATCAGCTGTGATCTAGATATTGAGAAGCATTTCTGGTTTCTATCTGCCTGTAATTTTATTTAAGTGTATATATAGTGTATAGCTATAAAATTTATTTGTATGTAATACACCTAAAACTCTAGTATACTTTTCATAACAATAACATTGGTTGTGTTATTATAAATAAAACAAACTACGTGCCTAAGAAAGTTAATACATTACGTATGTTAGAGCATATTACGTTCAAAATCATGCAGGCAGCAGTGTTCTATCTACCTCTTAGAAGATCAAGTCGTGATAATCCATTACCTATACGCGTGGTACGTAACAATGGCGCGTTTAAGGCACTCGTGTGTAAGAACAATTTCACATCGGTGCCTGCAAGGCTGCAAGCTGAACTTTGCCTATGAGATAGGAATTATGGATACGGTATATATTTTTCGTGATGTCTCGTAATATAAATAATAATTTGACATTATGCCAAAGCCCAAAGCTATGTTAAAAGCCGATATATTTATATAGAGGCATACAAATGAACCAATTAATTGAAATGATTTTTTTTACATTAGATAAAGTAGTTTGTATTTGTTGGATACATAAATTTACTCACTCCCTTTTCTGCCGTTATAGGTGTGAATTGTAATTCTTCGTTTACTATTTGAGTATTTATACAATGATTCACTCTCTACAAAATACCAATATGAAAGACAACTATATAACATGTTATATAATTATGTTCCAGCCAGCACAAAAATAAGCAAGCATAAAAATTCTAAGAAAACTTTTATTGCAACCAAAATACCACGTCCAAAAATCGTCCATCACAGTGCAACGTCGCCGTAGTACAGTTGTTGATAATCCGTAGCGAAGTGCACGTAGCATCGGCCCGTAGCTTAATGATAATTTATGTGTTACGCTCCCTTTTCACTTCTCCCGTTGCCACTGTGACTTATTTATTCATCTACCCTCAAGTTGTCTTAATATTGTAAAGCTTTTTTTGGAATAGACTACCGATAATTTAAGGTAAGTGTCAATTTTATGACATTTTACTAGGTGTGATTTACACCAAATTACCTACAATTCTGCGTTACATGGTCCCAGAATGTGTAATCGAAGACTAAGAGATTAGGAGTTCCCCTAAGGAATAACCTATGTCCCAAATTTTAACAGAGACGTACGTGCGGATCCAAAAATTATAAAAAAACTATGAAGCAAAGGTCTTACGAAACTTTGATTGGGAAACATCCATAATTCTCGAAGAGTTAAACTAAAATTTAGGGATACAAGTAAGAAACGAAGGTGTAATAAACAGCTGTATCTGTAATGAATACTTAAATCATCTAGCGCTTAATAAATGCAAGGATGTGTCTGCATCACAATATCGCTCAACATTAATTGTAAAAAAAATATAAATACTTTTACAATGGACAGAAACTTGGAAATATGAATGTTGCTAGCCTATCGCCCAATACATTCTATATACCCCTAGTCCCTTAGTCACCTACTACGACATGCCGGGAAGAACGGCAGCTACTTAGCATTATTTTTACATCCCGAGATTTGCCTTTAAAATCTTACATTAAACTTTATTCACTCCCGACAAAACATTTTAGACAAAATGAAGCCATAAATCCAAGAGACAAATAAAACATAATAAAAATAAACCACAATTTGTTTGACCAATCCTTTCTGCCTTAATTTAGTTGCTGAATTCAAAAATGTTGCCAGGGCCAGTGTTTTAATTTGGCAAAAAGGTCGCGGGCCATAAATCCGCCTGCATGGACCCGTTTCGGCTGGCAACACATTCATCAGTACTGCAAACAGGATATTTGCATTACATCCCGATAGGGTGGTTGACTATTTTTTAAACTGTTAATAGTAATAGGAAAGTATTATTTTAATAAAAAAACTGGTTAGGATATATGAAGAGGATGGATGCATAAGGTTGTAACCGGAAGTTATAAGTTATACTATAGAACAAAGGTGACATGGGAAGAAGATTATCAAGAAGGACATAACTGATTAGGAGAAATGCTACTAAAAAATTAAGGAATAGCGGTGCATATCCAAAACTAATGACACCTATTTTCGATTCACAACCCACTAGTTTATACTTAAATATTCTAGTCTTTTCGGTCAATTAATCCGTTAGGAATAGAGAGAGCTTGAGACACCTGGATTGACGAAAGAGGTTTTTTTACAGAAAAGCGCAGGTTTTTAAAGTTGTACATACTTATACATCTCCAAAATCGATCTAGATAATACATACATATCTATGCACATTATGTCTCTCTTTTTTTTTAATATTAGTCCGCTTAAACCATCAACTATTTATACATATTACGTTTCTCGTTTTTATTAATAGTTTGCTTAAACCATCAACCGCCCATTCCATAGGTCCGGTTTCAGTGCATAGCATAATTCATACAAACTCGTCCACTGAACACTCGAGTGCGTTCTTCCTACAACGTTCTACAGCACAATATTAGGTCTTTTCTAGTACATATTAGGTCTTTAATGTATGTACTAGGTCTTTCGGAGGCTAGCTTTGTTGGGTTAGCTGCAAACTGTTTTTGGTCTGATGCCTCTTAATAGAATTTGTGGAGCTTTATTTATTGCAAGTTGCGGTTTTATTCATATTATTGTTTGGTGCTGTTTGGGGACTTGTGTGTGATAGATTTTTAGTGTGAGAGTTATATAAAATATTAATGCAACTACTAAACTAGTATTTATTAAGGTTGTGAATAAATCTTTACCACGCTTATTTAAGTTGAATTATGTATTTATGTACATGTAGTATGTACTTATGTTACTTTGTGTTTTTGTTATTTTTTCTGTTTCGAATTTTTTTTATTCATTTGAAGCATAGGCATCAGGGTTGAGTTTAAATAATTATCAGTGGCATATTGAACATATGATTTAACTCTTAGTCCACATGTAAAATACGACGGAAAACAGACAGTTATTAGTATTCTACATAAGTTCATCCCAGATTGTTTCAATATAACATTTTTATATACCCTGTCCATTCATAGAACGATTACCTGAAGAAGATACTCAAGTCTCGATTCTATTTCAAATTGTTTGTAAATCCCCAGTCAGCAAATAGACAGACGACTCAGCAAAAGAGTTCTGTTAGCAAGCAGTATTAGAGGAAAGAGGTTTGCATAGAATATCGTAAACTCTTTTAAGACATATTTATAAGGTTCACCTGAAATTATATTTGCATCATATTGTTAGTACCATATGTACATTAGTATACAACTTCATTATGTCTGAACATACAGTCGTCCGGTCATTATAATAAGTAGGTGTATAGTCAAAGGTTTGCTTGCCTATCTCTACAATTATAAAGTAAATAATTTATAAACACAACTCGCTTTTTACCAGATATTCAGCTCTTTGTGACATTTCTGATTGTGACACATAATATTCCTAGACTAGTTTGGTGGATTAGAAGCTTTCTAAACGTTATTTTCTCTTACCATATTTATAGAAGTGTAGCATTCTTCACAAATTGGAAAAAATAACAAAGAATTTTCGAAATATTGAAACTTGTCATTACCACATATTTAAGCTAGGGATCCAATCCCAAACCTCTGGTGTCTGAATGCTTTACTTAACCACCCGACCTACTCATTTCACAATACAACCACATACCAAGTGAATCTAAGTTAACGATTTTCACTTAAGCTATCCAAGATAAGCTCGCACCTTCCCACAATCGAGATCGGGATTAAGTTAGATTCACTTAAGTGGTGCAGTTAAGTTAGAGATAACTTGTGCTTAATAGCCGACCACACTAAGTTAAGGTAGCGTCAATAGAATTAATGCCCATTCTGATAGAATTGTCTGCCATTCAAAATGCTACATAGTTTACAAGATACTATTTAAATTTAGAATCGTACATAGGCGATTAAGGCACTGCGATGTTATAATATTAATAATAATTATACATATATATATGTATATATAATAATAAAAATAATTGTATTTTAGACACTATTACATCAATTGAACTAGCCCCTTCGTAAGTTAATTTAGACTTGTGTTAAGAGTACTAGTTGACGTATGTATAAGAAATATACATACATACATACATACACATCACGCCTGATTCCCTGTAGAGGGGTAGGCAGAAATCACGGATCCCCATTTGTCTCGATCCTGACAGACCACTTTCGCTTCATTGACATTCATACATCCTCTCATACACTCTCGGCGGTTATAGGTACTCCTAACATCACCTTTTATCAATATAGCGTAAGAAATATACACTTATTTTATATACAAAATTACATAATGTGAAGCAGAAAAGCACAGTTTTTAATTGACTACACCTCACGAGCCTCACGATTTGTGTTCAGGTGGTTAACCAATCGAGCCACGAAGGTCGTATATAGGGCAATGAGCTAGCAACCAATTAGTGTTATGGGTGATGGACTAGGAACTTATCACAAAAGTTTCATATATACAACTCGCGTTATAGTAGTATTATAGGTTACTACAACTACCTATAAGATAGACCGCAGATATTTTATGTTTCCAAGGCTCTGGTAAAAAGAGATTAAAGTTAGGGAGTACATACATTTATTTTATTACAATCTCTGTGGCAATTTACGTAAGAATTTTGTTATTATTCCAGATTAATACGAGGCAATAGCTATTCTACTTAAACATTTTGATTTCTTACGTGCTAGTCAAAACCTCCGTATCTTTCGACATTTTATTAGTCACTCTATATATTAACACACTTAATACCTTTAACAAATATGTACCTTTTTAGTCACCTTTCACGACATTGTGGAACGAATGGTAGCTAGTTAGCAATCCCTTTACGCTCTCACTAGCTCAAGATGTTACCTTTATCTTAGTAACTTAGTCGACTAAGCAATCAAAGTGGTCCCTTCGACCATTAAGCACAAGATACTAAGTTAGGTAAGCAGTTAAGTGAGAACTTAATCCGAGATCAGGATTGTGGGAAGGTGGGCTTGAGCTTAAGTGAAAGTCTTTAAGTCGATTTCCGAAAGGGTAGATAAAGCCTTGAGGTCATTGTTTCGTTAATTTGGTATGTAGGTTAATATGGGTAATGTATAGTTAGGTATTCTTATAAGCTCAAAAACTTATAATTGGACGTAGCTCAACTGTTTTGGGCTTGACTCTTTATCAGTGGGTACAGGGTTTAAATCCCGCTTGAGCATGTACCAATGGAAATGAAGTTTAATGAATTTCTATGTACATTTTCGTAATAAAAATACATTTAGGAGTTGCGTCGCATACTACGGTGAGGGAACACATCGCGAGGTAACCTACCTGTTCCCCGAACAATAATAGTCAGTGCTTGTAAATGGCGACATGGCTTGGCACCTGTCACATTGAGAACTAACTATCTGGTCAACACGTGGGTTCAAGATAGCCATAGAATTACTACCTCCGCGATTGCGGAGATGGATACCTAAACCTCTGACTATCCCACATGGGTTAATGGTCGTGAAGGCATTTGTCTTTTTGTCTTATACAAGTAGGTTTTAATGATCCTGATGTTCTTTCCACCTTAGAAATTCGAATGTAAATGTATATGTATCTTATCTTTTTTTTACCATACAATTTAACTCAATTTAGATCTTTTTCTACATACATACACATCACGCCTGATTCCCTGTAGAAAGGTAGGCAGAGATCACGGATCCCCATTTGTCCCGATCCTGACAGACCACTTTCGCTTCATTGACATTCATACATCTTCTCATACACTCTCGGCGGTTATAGGTACTCTTTATATTAAGTGCTAGGTATTCTAGACTTTAGAAAAGAGTGGTTGGCGCAGCTCGTAATAAGTGTCAGGAGGCAGGAGATAATCCATCGCAAGGTGCTCTCTGACTAACGAGCTAAGGTAGGGGCTACAATGAGTCAAAACAAAATACAAAAGCGTTCACAACATTTACAGGTTAGTCAGTTCAGGTTATGTCAGGCAAATGTTTTGACTTTCAATGAATGTACTGTACTTGTTCTTATGTTGAATAAAAACATTTGACTTTTGACAGGACAGGTGGTAAGCCCAATTTACAAGCACTATTACCTGTTCGGGGATTAGGTTGGTTTACCCACGGTGACCTCACCGTAATATTCTTGTATTTCACAAATGTATTTTTTTTTATTTCACGCGGAAGAGTTTAGATAATGTTACGAAAGTTCATTGCCCTAGGTTAATATCCTCTATGACAGAGCTTATAATGTGTAGTAGAGGTAAAATAGTCCTTAGAATTATACTTACACATCTTCGATTAAGCTAAATTGGACTAAGTTATATAACCTAAGCTGGTTTATCAACAGATATCTTGCCAATGCATTCTATATTTATACAGTGAAACATGGACTACGAGTGGCTCATATGTAACTTAATTCGAAATTTTGGAGGTGGGTACTCAAGCTTCTGACTTTAAAAAAGGAGTGTGTATGCACAAGTCGTGAAGCGTATGTTATGTTATAAAAAATACTGAAATTGACATCTAAAATGAAGCTAAACATACTGCATAGGTTAGGTTTTTGTTGGGACTGTATTATTTTGTTGTATAATTCAGTATTATAATTCAGCGTTTTTGTTATATTTGATGTTTTTTGAACTACCCGTACGAAATTAGCATGTTTCTGTAGACCAATTTCAACATTGTTATGTAAAGTCTTCACATGAATGAATTAATACGAGACGACTTAAAGTCTAGATATAGCGGCGATACATTCGTTTTGAAACTCCCCTTTGTACTTAACTTAAATGACAACGTTTTTTTCATGTTGTGACATTATCTTATTCTGTGGTTGTACAAATCAACCTGAAGCACAATGTATCCAAGCCTTAAGCAGCGGCAATAAATAAAAAGCAAGACAACACCTTGTTAACTGGAAATAATTAACGTTAAAAACTCTTTGCTCGGCTTTCGTTCCGGCATAACTCACGGACTCCTTGCCCGCTGTTGTAGAAACAAAACACCCGGTGACAAATTGCTTTGAAAGAAAAATACTAAAGTGTCATTTTGACAGATTATCGCGCGCATTTTTGTGGCATTTTAATAAAATTACTTTTCTATATATAGCAGCAAAAGTGTTTTTTTGTTACACAATTGCTATACAATTTAATTACGTTTTTTAATCCCATTTGAGATGAACTGAAAATTCTTAGACGCAATTATCCTAGTCGGTCATCTCATAACAGGATTGGTGCAGACTATCTTGTGAAACGCGGGCTTCGAGTGTCCCATGCCTAACATGCCTTCAAAATTTCGTAGATGGACACTCAAGCCTCTGACTGCCCCGCCACAAAAAAGGAGTGTGTATACACAAGTCGTGAAGCGTATGTATGTATGGTAACTTAAATATTTCTCTTCAGTGATACGTACTTGTACTGTAGGTATACAATTTGTGTTTAGTAAATAAGTAATGTCTATTGTAGGAGTCTAGACGCATTGAAGAATAGAATACCAGTCCACATAGGTGGAAGGCAGACAATAGAATACCTACCTGTGACACACAATGGAAAGTCCTAACTGAGGAACGAACTAGGTACGCTAAGAGTTAAATTAAATAGCGCACGTAGTTTTGTCAAGAATGAGTATTATCTACGTGTAATAAAGTTACTGAGATGAGATTCTGTGTTCAATTTCTGTTCAATAACTGAAGAATTCCAGAAAGGTATTTGAAAATACGAGTATATGTATAATTAACATATAAAAATAATAATATATGTATAATATCGATAACAATATATTAATATATTCAATTCCTATGTACAATTGCAAGAAGCAATAACTTATTAGGGTCTTATTGAATCGTAACTATCAGATGAACAGTAGATTCAATACATTAATTACTCTATACGTAGACTGACAAACCTATGAATACTTGGCAAAATATCGCGTATAATATAATCTTTTGTTTGTTTTTTAAGCAACATATTTCCGTTCGGTTTTATTCCCATAATTTTCGTCTCAGACTAGCCCTGTACCAAATACAGTTTGTTCTGTGAAAAAGTAAACTAAATTTTTATTTATCTTGGCAGTAAAGGCATGCGTCATGAGGCAAGGAGCATCTACCTGTCGTCTCGGCCCATTCCAAAGACACACAGCGAACGGAACCAGCTCTGTACAGGGGATGGCATAACGCTGTTTGACTGAAGTCTATGTAGGATATATAAATGAAAAATTAAAGGCAATATTAGAAATAGTAAGAGTAGCGTTGTGTGATTATATACTTTATTAACGAACACATTTCACATTATATAAATCGCTCGTTTGACCTTAATTATATTGTTATGGTTCTTGAATGGAAAGTAATTAGTGACATTTCATTTCGGTTGCTATATAAGGAAAAATAAGGATGTGAAGTTGACGTATTTCAAACATTGTTACTTCGCAGAACTATGCATAAAGTGTCAAAAAGATAATAGTTTTTTTAAAGCCGAATGCTTAATGCTGTCCGTGGCTGAATTTGTTACTTCTCTATTAGTATTATAGAATATCAATCCAAAAAAGGACCACGTCTATCTTACACAATATTTTATTTATAGTTCACACTTATCAATGTGTATGTTTATTAAGCTCTTATTGTTAATATTGCCCTTTTGTTGGTCCTAACATAATATTAGCCTTGCGTTTGCAAAGGTAACATACTCAGCTGAGTTATAACCTTTTTGCTGCGACAATAACATGCACAAGCTATACCCCCTAGTTTGTAAGATATTTGTATTGTGTATGTTTTTGTGGCTGTAAATAAATGCTTTATTATTATTATTATCTTTGCTTATAAGTACTCTATGACATAAAGTAGTACAAAACATAATATATTAACCCCATACAATACCATAAGCAACCATCCCCTGTACCTTTACAAAATGAGGGTAGAATTTTAAAAAACGGTTATCTGCTGGCGGTAGGCCAAAGTACCTGCGATGCAAATAACACATAAATATCCCTATCTCGCTCCGTGCAAATCATTCGTGGACACATATGCGTTCACCTTTTACTGGCTATTAGGCTGTGCAGTTTGGGATTTGAATAGGTTAACTAGCTGACTTTAAACTGTAGTAAGAGGAACTTTGTAAGTTCTTTTTTTTGTATGCCGTTCAACCATTAAGTTTATGTCGGTGAAAGTACAAACACTGTTCCTACGGCGTTTGCACTTCTTGATTCCGTCGCCATGGTTACGCCAACGCTGCCAGCCGCTGCAACCGAAGGAAAACGAATTGAAGCCTTATTATCTCTTTTTCTTTGGTTTGTTCCAAATGAGTATCAAAAAATAATTCCCAAGCGAACATATTTAGCCAGTTTGGCATAACAATTGACTAAATATTCTACGCAAATTAAATATTTGTATTTTCAATTTCGAATTTGTTGACAAACCATACACGACTAACTTCGTATGTTAAATTTTAACTTAATCGTGTGACATGTAACTTACATAAGTTTTATACTATATAGGTGTCTGTAGAAATATTTGGTTTCCTACATCTTTATCCACCTTGAATAGTAAATACGGACGTGACTGTATATAGGGTAGACACAACTACGAAGACACATCATCTTCTTAGTAACCTTTATCATGACAATTAGGGTGGTGATGGTATTAATATGAAATACATACACCTACATACATACATATGACCGTTTGCATATAGAGGAGTAGATAGAGATTACAGAGCTCCATTTTTCTTGATCCCAACAAACCACTCTCGCTTCATTGACACTTATACACCTTCTTATACACAAAAAATATATGCAACAAGTAAAATACCTTTCTCAATAAATTCAATTTACTCGTTCACTACTATTAGTTTCCTATGTTCAGTCTACCCCAATAAAGATACACAGAAACATGTTAGTCTCCCCAATCTAAGGAGCACTACACACTATCCGGCCAAGAGACGTAAAGGTGCTCTCAGATTAACAGTCTAGACTATCAGACTGTGTCTTATTGTTTACGTGAAATTTCAATTTGTACAAGATTTATTGCGCCTTGTCCACCCCGTAGTACTGTAGGATAATTTAGAGTTTCCACTGCCGTAGCCCCTAATGGTTTTTGTAGGAACGTGTTCTTGTTTATTTTTATTGTGTTGTGTAAGTCTTGGAGGTAAATAAAGGTATCTACAGTATATAAATACAATATATCACTACATAGTATAAAACAAAGTCGCTTTCTCTGTCCCTATGTCCCTTTGTATGCTTAAATCTTTGAAACTACGCAACGGATTTTGATGCGGTTTTTTTAATGGATAGAGCGATACAAAAGGAAGGTTTATATGTATAACATCCATTAAATAGTGAAGTAGGCTATATATTTTATACCCGTGCGAAGCCGGAGCGGGTCGCTAGTATAAAGTATATATACATATATATGCAATATAATACGAGACAAAATAAATAAAATAACTATCTAATACAGCATTTGCTTAAGACAAAAAGAGAATCGCGTTCACGACCATTAACCCTTGCGAGGTAGTCAGAGGTTCAGGTTTCCATCTCCGCATTTACGAAGGTAGTAATTGTGTGGCTACCTTTGAACCCACGTGTTGACCAGATAGTCAGCACTCAATGTGACAGGTGGTAAGCCATGTCGCCATTTACAAGCACTAACTATTACCTGTCCGGTGAACAGGTAGGTTTCCTCACGATGTTTTCCCTCACCGTATGTAATGGAATGTAGGTTAAAAATACGCTTCAAAGTATTACATTTGCTTTACTTATGACATTATTGTATAGGCGACTAATTATGAGACTAATAAACTAGGGATAATTAAAAGCTATTGAGTGATTTCCTAGATCTATAGTAATAATTAATTTTGAATATTAGTACCATTAAAACTCTAAGACTTATAAGAAAGTTGACAGAGTATATATTATGAAATTCTAAGAGAAATACATATATATAATATGTATATCCGTGATAGTCTGTGACGTAAAATGAATGCTATCTTGCTGCCGTTCTACCCGTCATGTCGTTAGAGTAATCAATTGAGCGATGATATTTAATAATAATAATAATATTTGGACATAATTACACCAATTGAACTAGCCCCTTGATAAGTAAACATTTAAGACTTGTGTTAAGGATACTAGTCAACGTATATTTAAGAAATGTATACATATTATTTATAGATAAATACATATATAGCATATATAATCAACGATCAGACTGGAAAGTAGAAAAAAGCGTAGTTCTTAACTCTGCCTCCACCGGGAATCGAACCCGGGACCTCACGACTAGCGTTCAGGTGTCTAACCGATCGCGCTACAAAGGTCGCATATGTTACGTATAAATACAATTACAACCTGTATGCATATTAAAAGTGACCATGGATATTATCTATATGTTATATCAGCTGTATATGTTATAGATCTTCAAAAATCTATGTACCTCTCTAGTCAATTGTAGCATCATTTCCTAAACCTTTCCCAAGTAATTTATCTGACCCTCAATGTTTCAAAGCCAAGATGAAACACCGGAAATGGGTGAAGAGCGAGTTCTGCACCGGAAGCGTCGCCATTTCCTCGCACCCACCTGTCACCTGGCATTTCCGGCACTGAAGATTTCTATTTCGTGCTATTGGAAACAAATATAGACTTTTGGTAACCATGTACCTACGTACTATTATGGAGTTGATTAATAGAAGTGATTCAGTTTCTTTCTCTCGTACTTGCACGTTTGAAATAAGACCTTTCAACATTACATGTCATACATAATAAATCCCATACGTCCCTAACGGTGTAGCTATCAATCGCCACCTGGAACGATAATCCTGGCAAATCTCTTTCGCTTCACTCCATTACCTTTAATCAAAATTAGCATTAACTACAAATTTCTCAGCTTTTCTAAGAAAAAAGCTTGTTGGTTTTTCATTTCTTCGCGACGTTGATTCCAACTCCGATAGCATTATAACTATAGTTTATTACGTTATTTTGAACTTTTACCTCTTCGGTAAGTAGTTATATATTATCTTTGCCCATACTAAGCCTTAGGAACGAATATAACCTTTTTGCTGGAAATTTTAATACAAATTAAGCCTCTCTGTCCCTTCTGTGAACCCACATATCTGTCATAAAACGTCAAAGTGACAAAAAGTAGTTTTTGCCTGCGGACACAGGTGCGGGACAGGATTAGCAAAAACTACTGCGGGAAACTTTTGCTAATGCAGGAACACAGGCGTTAGGGTTTGTTAGTATGTCATGCAGGGGAAGGGAAACAACACAACTACACACAAGTATACAATCGTCCCTCAATCTCTTTCAATATGGACAGAAGATCGAACAAATAATATCTGCTTAGTTATTTCTAGCATTTTGAAATTGTTTAATAAATTATTTATCGGTGTCAGGATGCTAGGCTATTGCCTAAAATATTCTATTAACTCCTAGTTTTTTAGTTATTTCCAATAAAATGTGCATAAAGACAGTATGTTTGTATTCTGTTGGGTTATGAGATTTGCACGGGACAATGAAATATGCTCTGTTGGCAAAACATAGATATTTAATTCTTTTACAATAAATAATTATTGAATGATGGATTATTTGAAAATGCTTGGCAAATGTAACATGTAATGCTGTCACTTATTGCTTTTTGCTTGTTTGTTCTATGTACCTATAATTTACTTACTCCACAATTGTAAACATGAACACCCAAAACTCTGGCTTCCCTATAAATCCGTCATAATGTTATGTCATAACACTATCGTACGTATCGCTTATTTCCAACGTACAACCCTTACATTACATGAATAAATAAATAATTGGACAGGGATGTTTCGAAGACAAAAGATCTTTGATATTGTCACGTACTATCTCTTTGAGACGACGGAATTCTGAGGAACAGAAATCAAAGGAAAAAGAGAGAGTGAAAAAATATTAACATTTAACAACACGGTTATAATTTAGGAAGGGATAAACAGAGCTGCCTGAAACTAGCAGTTGGTAAAAATTAAATGACTTTTGTCAACAATTTTTATTAATAAATACACTGGATATCAATACAAATAAAAATAATAAAGAATATCTCCATCCACTTCGACGCGTTATAGCAACTTAAATGTATGCCTCAAAACTTTTAAGAAAAATGGGAAACTTTGATTGAAATTTTCACCTTTACTAAACTAAGCCCTCTTCAGCTTTGGATACATACTTGGTAATAATGCTATTACTTAGTCGTGCATCAAACGTTTTACTAAGACAACCCATACATTTTTATTTCATGTCTATAGAGAAAATCTGATTTAACAGACAAATAGATATTTGCTAATTGTACTTTAAGAAATATATAAAAGGCTACTTTCAATTTAAGAACTAGGTTTCAGCCAGATAGACGCTATATTGAAAAAGGTTGACGTTAGAAGTACCATTAGTGCCGAGTATGTATGAGAAGACGTATGGGTGTCAATGAAGCGAAAGTGATTTGCCAGGGTCGGGACAGATGAGGATGCGTGATCTCTGCCTACCCCTCTACTGAAACAGACTTGATGTGTATGAATGTAGTGTACTGCTTTTAATGTAACAACTAGATTAGTTTCACACCTTTCACCTAAGCAGAAGTAGTTTCTCCATCCCGTTCCTTCCAATTCATCATCACTACATAGTATAAAACAAAGTCGCTTTCTCTGTCCCTATGTCCCTTTGTATGCTTAAATCTTTGAAACTACGCAACGGATTTTGATGCAGTTTTTTTAATAGATAGAGCGATTCAAGAGGAAGGTTTATATGTATAATATTATCCATTAAATAGTGGAGTAGGCTATATATTTTATACCCGTGCGAAGCCGGAGCGGGTCGCTAGTACTTAGATATAAATCATCGGTTGTTACACGGATCATTAGTGTGTTGCGCCGACAACACTTGTGTCGACCGTTACTGAGATGCGTTTACTAAATGTCAAAGAGTCGATTCACCTAACGCGAACGATTTAATTGTAGTTGTGTTGGTCATAAGGTTGCTTTTACAATAGAATGTTACTGACTATATTTTTATTCACTGCTTCCTTATTAACGTGGGTTTAGTTAAGGTATAGGAGAATTAGTTTTTATTATTAATAATTTATTATATTAATTGTCCTATAACTAACTTTATTTGCAATAATATAATACCGGGGTTAGGAAAATAGTAGTTATTAAATGTACATTACTTTAGCATAGGGTTGTGAACCATTTTAAATATAATCTTCATAACACTTACAATTAGCTCTTCCAAAACATAACTTATTTCACTCACTGAGTTACTAGAAGACACTAAAATTAATAAGTATTGTTTCTCACCCGAAACGTATTAAAGGACGCTAATGTATATGTTTAAATGTATGTTGTAAATAATGTGTACATTACAGATGCTTTATAATTTTTTTTATATAAAAAAAATTTTTTTTTGTAATTAAATTCAACTCCAGTAGAGACACTATAAGTTAAACCACACTAAATTAGTAGAATCGACATGTACTCGTATTAAGATGTTCGCTTAGAGAGTAACTAATTCTAATTTGAATATTACGACAATATCTGCTCAACGATGGGCTAAATGTCAATGTGGGCAGATACTAAGAACCTCGATTTCGTACTATTTAATGTATGAACACTTTATTTACTACGTGAGACCGGATCGGGACTTTATTATTTTATTGTGATACGACCCGGTCTCACATAGTAAATAAAATGAGTGTAAATCGCGAGTGTTTAAAAATAACTATGAACACTTACTTTCGTAGTCCGAACCAAATTAAGTTAGCAAGTTATACTAAATTATATTTATAATAAAACAGTACTGAGCTAGAATGACTTAAAAGAATGCTCACTAGCTGCTGTTCTTCCCGGCATGTCGTAGGAGGCGATTAGGGGTATATGGTATCTTTTGGACGATGAGCTAGTAACCTGTCACCAATATTTCATATGACATGAAAATCTCAATATGAATGCTGTAGTAATAAGTGACCAAGAATATTATTCATGTGTTCGTCGAGATGCAGTCCACCCCGAAAGGGATTATAGGACGTGAATGTATATATACTGAAATTGTATATATATAGAATGTATATGTACTGAGAAACGGATTTCGTACTATCAATACAACTAACTCACTCCATATTAAACGATTCGATGGATTAAAGAAATTGTTCCGAATAATCGTCTCATGTCTTAATGAGGTCGAAGATTAGATATATATTTCTAATTTTCACACTTAGGGATGATGTTATCAGTTTATACAGTGTAAAAGCTTATAAACCAAATAATATGTGTTTCTTGTGTATGAGTGTAGACTTATTAGGAATAAATCTGTTAGTTGTGACCATAGCTCGCGTTGAATGCGGATGATATCCCAAACTCTGGCAACTCCTAAAAGGACAATGGTCGTGAAGTAATGTTATAATCGGTTGAAAGATGATTCGGATTGCAGTCCATACGAGCACATATATTTGTCGTCATTTGATAGCACGCATCAATGCTGATCAGTTAAAGCGCTGATATAAAAAATAATATTGTGTTAATAAAACATTTAGTGTTTAATATAAAAAAAACTTATTCATATTAATGAAATATTATAACAACTTGTTATAGATATTGGGACGCTCAGAACTCTGAATTTAATAGGTTTGAAGAATTTTCTTTCTAGTTTCATGCTAGACCTGAACATAGGTAGTATAAGAATTAAGTTGAATAAATCAATGCATGTTATTGATAAACAGGAGTTAGTTTATTTAGCGATGGGTTGACCAGCCACAAAAATACCATCACAATGCTAGATTAAATATTACAGGTTTCTACCCTTTGCATATATGTAACGAGAAGGTGAATTATTAAAAGCAAGAAAGCATTCTTATTTAACTTGGGGATTTATTTAATATAATCATACATAACAATTTTCAACTTCGTGTGGGCTGGATAAGTTCGCCAAAGCCGTAATTAAATTATTCAATTAGTATAAAACTTTCAAAGTAATAATCTATGTAATAGCATATGCGTTAGGAATTTGCCTGTAAGGTATGTTATACTATTGTAAATAAATAATTAAAAATAAAATAAATAAGCAAAATATTATTACGGTGACAAAAAATTATTTTTGACTTTCAAAGTGGTTAGCCCCTTAACCCGATGCGTCGGAGCGACCTTGAGCGCTATTACGCAACGGCGTATCACAAAGTTCATATATTTGTATAAATTATTACCTTTTCGTAATCGTCATTAAATTATTTGTCTTTTAAAGGCCACGCCGACTGGCTTCGTTATCGGTTTAATAACCTTTATCGGGTACTGTCTGGTCAGTTATATGCCTTTCTATGCTGGTGATTAGTGACATAAATCTACTTCGTGTGACTTCTCTTCATTTCCCTTTCGCACGCTCTTAAGTGTGCCTTCATTTTAAACTTTATATGAATGAAAAGCTTTTAATTCAACATAAGGGTCATAAAATCACTTATTGAAAGTAAAAAATAATCATTTTTTATAAAAATGAGATATCGAAGCGATAATTCGAGAAGGATAATGCATAAAGTTTTATATGCTAACGTAAATCAGTTCAATTTTACCGTTTTTAGTATCTTAAGATGAGCTGAAAAGAAAGTTAATTAGTCAGCATTTTATTAAATTCCTGATTAGCAATAAGCGACTTTTTTATTTATAACAGCAGACTATTGATGTTTTTTTCGTTTTGAGGAACCTTGTTATTCAAAACTGTCTGTGTGTATTATGAGTGTGTGTGTATTTTTTACATAAAGAATTAATATTTCATACATACAACTATATATACATTCACGTACTTTAATTCCTTTCGGAGTGGACAGAACTTTTGAGACATGAAAACATCTTCTTGGTCACTTATTAGCATGAATATTGAGGTTGTGGTGTCATAAGGAACATTGGTGACAGGTTGCTAGCCCATCGCCCAATAGATTCCATTTACGCTTAGTCGCCTCCTACGACATGCCGGGAAGAAACGCAGCTAGTTTGCATTTTTTTTACGTCCCAGATAGCAGGGGACATATTTCATACCCTATTTTATAATGACCGCCTGTGTATGCAGACTGTTTCGCGCTATTCGATTGTTGTGTAACTATATTAGATAGGCCTAACATTGATTGATGAGTTGAATAAAACGACTTTAGTGTTATCCATCAAATAAACTTCAAAGACTCTCTTACACAACATTATGTCAAAATTTGCATATTACGGAGTCGGTAATATTTTCAATAGACATGTGACAGTCAGATAGACGACATATTGTAAAAGCGTGAGGTATTCTGTCCCCTTCTTTAGGCTTTTTAATCGTGATTTTCTAAGGCAATGTGTTATTTATACATACACACAAATCACGCCTGATTCCCTGTAGAGGGGTAGGCAGAGATTACGGATCTCCATTTGTCCCGATCCTGACACACCACTTTCGTTTCATTGACACTCATACATCTTCTCATACACTCTCGGCGGTTATAGGTACTCCTAACGTCACCCTTTTTCAATATAGCGTCTATCTGACTGTCCTATGTCTGTTATTTTTATAAGAAATATATTAAAAATACCCCCATTATTTAAAATTTTAAATAAATTAATTTCAAGGTGTTAATTTTAATCTAATCTTAAATATGTTTCGAGGCATTATATAATTAGACACTATTGTATAACCGGTTATATAACAAGCATAACATATATACATAGTTCACAACCATAATCACTTGACGGGTAGATAGAGAATTGTGTTTCCATCGAATCGAGTCTACATCAACTTATTGTTATACTAATATTTCATTTGATAGTCCAAATCCAAAATTTTACACATGGTGTTTCTTGTCACATTGTATTGGCAATAGGCAGCCTATCACATATTTTTGTGAATAGGCAGTACCTATTAATCGTTAGATGGATTTACCTTTACAGAGGTATACACAATAGCGGAGATGGACACTTGAACTTCTGTCTACCCCGCAAGGGTTAATGGTCATGAACGCGTTTGTCTTTTTTGTATACACACTCAAGTCTATAATAACCAAGAAGAAGCAAAGAATGAAATACTATTTTTTTATTACCTTTTTTGTAATAATTTAGCCTATGTCCGTTGATGTGACAGTCTGTTAGCTAACACATGGATACATACATACATGCACATCATACCTGATTACCCGTAGAGGGGTAGGCAGAGATCACGGATCCCCATTTGTCCCGATCCTGACGAACCACTTTCGCTTCATTGACACTTATACATCTTCTCATACACACTAACACAATACACCTAATTAATTCGACGTAGCTGTTGTTGTTTGGGGCTTGGCTATGTATCAGTGGATACAGAGTTCAAATCCCACTTGAGCATGTACCAATATGTACATTTTCGTAATAAGAACACATTTACGAAATGCATCGAATTATACGGTAAGGGAAAACATCGTGAGGAAACCTATCTGTTCGTCGAACAGTTAATAGTTAGTGCTTGTAAAAGGCGACATGGCAGACCACCGGTCACATTGAGTACTGACTATCTGGCCAACACGTGGGTTCGAGGTGTCCATAGAATTACTACCTTCGCAATTGCGGAGATGGAAACCTGAACCTCTGACTACCCCGCACGGGTTAATGGTCGTGAATGCGTTTGACAATTAAACTAAAAGATACTCTGTTATAACAGAAGGAAGATGCTTGCATTCTTTTTTAGTCTCAAATCAGTTTCACAACTTTTTCGAATCTCAAGGTGTTGAGTCATTTCACCGCATAGTAAGTGGGTATTCCCACTATTCTTTTCCTTAAGTATTCATTATAACATTACATTCATACGTACATATTTACATGACCTAATATCTCTTTTGGCTCGTACAGAACTATGAAAGTGTAATCAATAATAATATAATAATACTTAGAACACTATTACACCAATTGAACTAGCCTCTTGCGAACTACAGTTAAGACTTGTTTTAAGGGTGCTAGTCAACGTATATAAGAAATATATACTTATTATATATAGATAAATACATATATAGCATATATAATTAACGACCAGACTGGAAAGCAGAAGAAAAGCTTAGTTATTAACTTTGCCTCCACCGGGAACAGAACCTGGGAACTCACTTTCTAGGTTCAGGCGCCTAACCTATCACGCCACGGAGGTTGTCAATATATTATAATGTCTGTGTATATTGTTAAACATACATATACATTCACGACCTCTAATATTTTTTGGGGTTGGTATAAAATGAGGTTATAACTTAAGGGAACTTAAGTGACATGCTTATTGGTCATAGGTTGCTAGCCCATTGCTCAATTACTTTTATTTATCCCTAGTCCCTCAATCGCCTCCTACGACATGTCTAAGAAGAGCAGCTAGTTTGCATTCTTTTGCATCACAGACTAGCACAGTTCAATATTGATAGTATATTGAATATTTATTTTTAAGAATCTTGTAAACATGCCGATTGGGCTTAAGCGATGAACTTTGAGGTTAAGGCTTCTTGCGTAATGTCGGAATGCATCTCGAGACGCCAAACGAGGTGGTCGCCCTTCGATTCCGGATTGGTCATCCTTTTGCGAATTGAGGCTTTGTAAAATATAGCTTAAACGCGGTTTTAATTGTTTGGGTAATCGGTCTCGGACTTAAGCTTGTAAACAGCTGTTTTATGTTTGTTATTATACGGTATGAGTTGATAGAATAAAGATTAGAGAGTTATGAATATTTGTGTGTATGTTATATGTATATAAAATATATAAAGTATGTCAGATGTAATTGTTATTACTAATTGTTTTCTTAATAATTCATATATAGGTCAGTTTCTATATAAATAATTAAGATCATAAATCTTCATTGTAATCCGATTTCCCACTTTTACTTTATTGATATCCATACTCCTCTTCATTCGCACTCGATGGTTACAGGTAATTTTAACTTCAACTTTATGTATGTATTATCGTATAAATTAGTTCAACCATAGGTATATTTTAGATAGTTTAGTAACTTTGTTTCAAAAGTCAATGTAAACAAATAAAACTTTATAGAATCACGTCCATATAACGTGAACTTGTTGATGATTGTATAATAATATTCAAATCAACAAGGTATTTTATTAAACGCCCATCAAACATATAATAAGGTCGTTAAAAATTTAAATCGCCTGCCGAGTTCAACCAAAATTGTATTATAATTTAGTTGATAGCATAAATATTAAAATGTTTTTCCGTTTATTTAATTTATGTATGCATAGTCGAAGATAAATATCAAGTATAGTGTTACAAGGAAAGTTCTGGTACAAATACATGACCTAACAAAGAGCTAAATAAGATAAAAAGACAAACGCGTTCACGATTATTAACCCTTGCGGGGTAGTCAGATGTACCGGTTTTTATCACCGGATTTACGAAGGTAGTAATTCTATGGCCACCTCAAATAGTTCAGTACTCAATGTGATAGGTAATACATGCCCCCATTTACAAGCACTGAATATTACCTGTTCGGGGAACAAGTAGGTTTCCTTACGATGTTTTTCCTCACCGTAGTATTAGTCTAAAATAAGGGTATCATTATACATATTTTTTATATTTATGTGTAAATAATACATTTGCGAAATGCACCAACGCTACGATAATCGATAATACGGTACGGGTGAGGAAAACATCGTGAGGAAACCTACATATTCTTCAGAACAGGTAATAATAATCAGTGCTTTTAAATGGGGTTACAGTTTATTACCTGTCACTTTAGGTACCGACTATCTGGCTAACAAGTGGGTTCGGCATAACCATAGAATCACTAAGAATTGCGGATAGTCTGGCGAACTTCTGACTACCAAGCTAAGATTGTATCCTGTACACAAACAGTGTATGTATTCAGATATGTATGTAATCTTATATGAGTGAACAATAGGAAATGTGATCTCTTTCTACCTCTCTGTAAAGAAAAGACATGCTGTGTATTCTTGTCTATTGAGGATATTAAAAAATTGGTGCCATTTATAATAGATGTTGATGTGAATGATAAGAGGATGTGTATTAAGTTACGCGACTGGATAATAACATACTGACGAAAAGTATACAACTGAGGTGGTTATGTAGGAACCGCTCCAGTAAAACTTGAGTCGTACGAATAGGTAAAGTAGATAGTAGAACTATCCTATTACCTTTATTTGACTATATAGTTGAATAATATTATTTTAGGTCACATTAAGAATAGTTATGCTAACTATAGTAATGGCGTTGATGTGGAATATTGTTGATTGCTAGTCAAGACGGGTGCACGTAGGGTGAAGAATAGAAGAGCATATGTGAGAAAGTTAATGAGTCTGAGTGAAGCAAAAGAGATTTGTCAGGATCGTTCCAGTTGGCGATCGATAGTATATCACTATCCCATCGGTGACGTAGAGTCGTGAATCTATTTATTTAATTGATAGTCAATCGCCCAATACATTCCATTTACCTCTACAATTTTCCTATGTCATGCCTAGAAAATGTAAAGCTAGTTAGCATTTTATTTACATTCACACTTTTATGTCAAGTATCTTTCATGATTCAATATCGTATAAACCGTCCTTAACTAATCGGCACGTTTGCAAGATAACAAATTCTTATTAATAACCCACTATTAATTCGTTGAAGTGCATTCAATCTATTATTCGTAGGGGTCAAATATTGTATTAGAATAAAAGTGTTAGGTTCAAATGTCAACATGTCCTTGTGTCGGCATGTCACTGCAGCTGGTATAAATAGCTAGGTAACCAGGTATTGAGCATCATTCGCTCCTTAGCTTTCACCGCGTAAACATCTCAATAAACAACGGATTCATTATGAAATCGGTACGTAGAAGTGCAGTGTTTAGTTTATAGTGCTATAGTAATCGTATGTTACATAGTGTTCTAATAAATAGGTTCCGGGTTCGATTGTTTTGGGTTTAGTACGCATATGTACGGGATGTACCGGGTGCGTACAGGGTGTACTGTTTGTGTACAGGATGTACAGTCAGCACCAAAAGTCGATGAACAGAATCAACTTAACAAAACACGTGTTCACAATAAAATGCCATAAGTTATAGTCGCAACTAGGAAACAAAATAGCCTGTACACCAAAGTATGTGTTGTAAAGTTGATTCTGTTCATCGACTTTTGGTGCTGACTGTACAAGACATTGAGTAATTAAAGGTTCTAAATAAGGTTTCGGAATGCTGAAAAATGACTTTTCTATAAAAAAGCTTCAGGTTTAGCAATTTCAAAGGGTTTTGTAATACAAAAAGTTCATAATTATCCCTTTCGGAGTAGTCATAAACTTCGGTTATCACTTAGGTGCGAAGATCTTTATCATTATCACACATTATCATGGTCTGTAATTACTTATTCAGCAAGCATAATAATAACACTATAAATATAATTCATTTAACATTAATAATGATAATGCTAACAACTCTAGTTTAGATCTTTTATAATGTTATGGAGAACCTTTAAAGCTCAATTGCTATTGTTACTAAGTAATTTCACTAAGTTATTGACGAAATGTTGTATAATATGTTTAAAGTACTAGAAATGTAGTACAAGTTCAAATTTCTTTGATAATATTAAGCAATGGCTTTTGCACTCCACTTGTTACATCGGTCACTGTCATTTTTTTCATAATCTTTTTACGACGACTAGTGTCCATAGAAATTATTTGCATAGGATTGGAATATTAAATGACAATCGTGGCGGTTCTATAGTTAATACCAAAATACAAATAAATAAGAAATTAAACAGTTCCTTTAGTATTCGATATTGAATGGTATTTCTGGCGGACACAAATATACTAATAACATATATACAAATACCGTAGAAAATTCTTCTAGAACTTAAAAGCGACTTATGGCTGTAGTATTATACCTATCCTAAAGGAAATATAGTAACCTCAAAGATAATTAATAGCTTTTCCATAATATTTATTTTTCACTCACAGTTCATCGTATTCGCCCTTTTGGTCGCCGTGGCCGTGGCTGCCCCCGCCGGATCAGAAACCGAGATCCTGAGGTACGACAGCGACGTGCAGCCCGATGGATTCAGATATGCGTAAGTAGCTTGCAGACGTCCACTGTCGTCAAATGGCCTAGTCTTAAGAAATGGTAGTGTACAAGTTACGCAAATATTATGGAGTTAGATATTTTTGGGTTTTTGTTTGATTTTTATTTATGTTAGCAAAGTTATCAATGGTAATAATTATGTCTATGGTGATAAATTTTAAGTGTTAGACAATGCCGCATAAGTCATATTTATGTTATAATTGCGTCTTAGTGGCGATTATTTCTATGCAACTAATCAAATATTTCAGAAGTTAAGTTAATTTTCATTTATTGCTTTGTTAGTCCATTTATTACTATTCTTTATGAAACTTTCTCCATGAAGCTTTATATTGGAGTCACAGTAAATTATGTCTATGTGACTCGACCATCTCCCAATAGATTTCTGTAACTCCAGCCTTTAAGTCAGCTTTTTTAAACTATATCTGAAAGAAAGATAGCTTTTACTTTCACGTCCCATACTAAAAATAAATAATACATTATTTCTGCAGGTACGCTTTATCCGACGGAGCGGAGGCCGAAGCTGAAGGTCGTTTAGAGGACGTTGGCAGTGAAGACGAATCCTTGGCAATCCGTGGATCATACAAATACGTCGGTGACGATGGAGTGACCTACAGCGTGACCTACATCGCTGACAAGAACGGATTCCAGCCACAAGGTGCTCATTTACCCGTCGCTCCCCAAGCCTAAGCGTTTTCTTCGATCTTTCGAGCGCGTTTGACACCGTGAATAACGATGTTTTGAAGTGAACTTTAAAAATATTACATCTAGTCCGCAATGGTTTGTAAATGTATTTCTACTTTTTCAATGATCTAATTCTTGTTAAAAATAAAAAAGTTGTTAAATAAAATTTTATTTTATTACCTGACATGATCACGATCGCTCACCTTTTAATTAGTATTTAGACTTCATAGTTTATTATAATTACGTCTCAGCCTGTAAAAGCATACGATTTATCTAAGAAAAAGATGATATGATATTAGATAAAAAATGTCACGCCTGTTTGCCTACAGAAAAGTAGACAGAGATCTCTTATACTTGTTATTTCCGATGAAGGGCAATTATTTCTCCTCCAATGACCTAGTTCCACAAGGTAGTTATGAGAATAATGCACTTATTCAATATTGTCAATATATAGTAATATGATTAAAATAATACCTAAGTATCAGCCCCTTCATTACTTATTTTCATAACATAAAACGGTAAATGTTATATCATATAGAATAAATTATATAATATAAATATAATTCTGTTATCATCCATCTGTACACCATGTCCAACCTATCAAAGCATAACCTTTTAATCATAATGAGTAAAATAGTGACAATCTCTTCTAGATCTTAATTCTTACCTATCAAAATAATGTTGGCGCTTAAATTATAGCATTGTTAAAAATCGCATTTCATCGCCCTTTCATAGTTAACGTTGGTATCAGAACCGTTTAGTGAATAACTCATAGTACGAATTAAGACACAAACTATCTATTCATTCTAGGAAATATATCGTCTATCCTTGCATTCCACGTGCCCCATGAATCTAGTGAAAGGTATTCCAAAAAATAATTATAAATTAAATTGTAGCCTTATTAATTTACATATTGTCATTCGTTTTTATGTCCTGTCATAACCATAACTTTTTTTCTATCTACATTTACTTTCATTGTTCTCTTCACGCAAGTTACATAATTTGCGAGTCGCGACCCAATGGAGCTAAAAAGATAGTCTATTGATGAAAAATAGAAGATCGATAATCTTCTTTGGCTATACATAGTTTCTTTTTCGCCAATCTAATAAAAGGTTTACGGAGCTTTTTATTCTATGTTTGCACATATGAAATTTTATAATACCTGAAATATCATATGAAAATCTAAAAGAAAACTATTTTTGATCATAGAAGCATCTTGATACCGAATTCAATATACATATGTATAACCATTATTACCTATATTTGGCAACATTTAAATAAACCTGTTTTGTTGGAGTAGATAACCTCGTAGTATATAATATTTCCTTATTAGATAACAATATTGCTTAATAGTCAAGCATTATCTCTTCTCTAGCTTTTTCATTGACATTATTGTTATTGCTAAATGGTAATGAAAACGTCCCCAAAAGTAATCAGTATCAGAGATCGTGGTAAACATATAGTATCATATTCTATTCTATGACCAAATAGGTAATCAGAAAACATTGTCCCAAAACATCCTAACAAATAAAACTGAAACTTATATTTTTATATACAGCATCTTTACTTCATTCTTTAACTATTTGTACTATAACATTTCAATTACATAATGACTTTAACAACTGGTGTATCAAACAAAAAGAAAAACAAACAGATAGAACTAAAAACTAGCTTTACTTCTCATCCATAGATCACAATAAGACTCAACGTAACATATCAAACGCGCAAACGAGGTCAAGGAATTGGGTTCTTAGGTTCTTAGGCCTGGGGGGCGACTGGGAGATGGGCACCCTGGGGTTGGAAGCCGTTCTCGTCAGCGACGTAGCTCACGGAGTAGGTCTGGCCGTCAGCAGCGACGTAGCTGAACCTGCCAGTGACGCGGAGAGCCTCGTTTTCGTAGCCAGCGTTCACGAGTTGAGCGGATTCCTCAGCCTGGATACCGTTGGAGGTTTCGTAGCTGGGGGAGAAAGGGTATGTTTAATATGGATGGTCTGCGGTGTAATAGATGATATGCTTTTGTTGCTATGTTTAAGTAAATTTGGCTGTCAGATTAGCCACCGTGACTCCAGGCTCAATATTATTTGGATGTTTATTTTTCATTGGGAAAGTAAGTTCATAGTTAACATAGGAAAAGTAAGTGTTGTTTTCTTTATGTATACAAATAGCCACTGTCTTACTGACTATATAGTGACTAAAAGTTTTAATATAGATTAAAATCATTTATCTTCTCCCCAATAGTGAAGACCAATAGACAATAAAACAGCCATTATGTGTCGAATACTTACGCGGTGTTGTAGGCACCGACTCCGATGTTGTCGTTGTCGAAGCGACGGATCTCGGCGTCCTTGTCAAGGTTGCCGGGGGCGGCGCAGGCGGCGGCGACGAAGAGGGCGAGAACGATGAACTGTGGATTAAAAGACAGGGTTAGAACAAAAGGTGGCGCTAGAGGTTCTTGGTTTTCAATAAGTCAAGAAGTTCAGATGAATATTTAGTTATGCTATTTGGTGTAGAATAAAATTAATTTATTGAAAACATGTTTAACAAAAATCATTCAATTGGTGCTAAGATGGTAAAAGTGGTTGTTCAGGCCCCTGATTACCCCGAAAGGGTTACGGGTAAGCGAATTAATTTATGGATCCTTTAGCATATTGAATGCTGCGTCGTCATGGTTCCGGTATTGTACACGTTTAAATCACAAATGCACAGACACTTAAAAAGCACAAGTTAAAAACGTACCGATTTCATTTTTGGTTTTTGGGGTTTTGGTGTCCTGAGATGCGAACGCTACAACGGCTGGGATGCGAATGGTGAACCTCGGTACAACCCTCGCCTGTTTATATTGGTCCGAAACTGCGCGTCCTCGAAATCAACAGTCTGACATTTGAAACAAATAAATTAAGTGAGGATATGGACGAAGATTCTTTTAAATTTATGCAAATTCAGAACTAAAATGTTACATTTTTAAATGTTAACTTGAAGTGTGCTCGGATTTTGTGATTGTTTATCTAAATCAGCCTATGTATCCGTCGCCACGGAATAAATTAATTACAGGAATTACTTGATTAGTGTCCAATATTTTCCTTATGATAGGTATTTTTGGTCCAAACTCGGGACATAATATATGCAGACATTCACAGTAACTAAATTCAATCGTTGACGCGTTGAAATACCTACTGGATCTAGTTCGATCACCATAAACTACAAAAAGAGTGGTCAGTGTCTCAACGGATGATCAATCGCGTATGTTGTTTTCAGTAATAGGATATTTATTTGCCAGGATTCCATTCTATCCTTCTAAATAGGTAAATAGTAAGTGTCTTTATACGGTGCCCCTGTCACCTTAGTTACATAAGATAAAACAGTTTTATAAGTTAAAACTTTTGCTTCCGTGGGAAAAGTCAAATAATAATATTATATGGCTATATAACATTCGGCAATTATATGTACTTAGTACTCATGTTACTTTTTAGTTATATGTCTTAGTTCTGATTTCATGTGTGTAGATTGTTGAGTCTATATGTTCCAATTACAACTGATTTGGTCAATAATATTTAATTTTATTTCACCTAGACTTTTGTTATGCTCTTATTTATTCTAGAAATTATACTGTTAATACTCTGCGCTCAAATGTCAGCGACAAATTATTTCATTTTTTATAATTTTATTATTATTTAAGAAATTTTAAGTTAGTGAATATTATTGAATTCTGTTTATTAAATAACTGGCTGATCTTTTACTACACATATTATATACCTGAATATATTTATATGTATACGGTTTTGGGGGGTGAGCAGAACCTCAATCACCTTTTTCGTACCTATGGTTATTGTAAATCCTTATACTCATTCATATGATTCAAACTGTCGCAATTTAATCCTAATGGTGAATGAACCTTTTATTATAAACATAGAAATTTCCTGTTTATAATAGTTTTATTACATAGTATAGCTAGCTATAATTTTACGATGACAATTGATGGAGCCAGGATAATGATTGAAGATTAATGAAAGGAAGTAGTAATACCACCTACACAGTAAAATTTTGAAGAAACCTACTACAATTTCGAAGGGAAACTTTCTAATTACCCAGAATATGACCTAATCAGTGGCTAGAAATAATATGGATACCTAATGCAATCAGTATCTGAATACGGTGGCATGGCTTACCACCTGTAACACTAGATACTGATAATAAAGTAGAAAGTGAGATCCGAATGGTTAAAGAGATATGAACCTTAGTTGATGGTGCGCTCTCAACATTTGACTAGCTAGAATGGGTTAAGCAGTCCACACAGTTTACTTTAAGTTGTTAAAGATATCAACGACTGTAACTCAATAGTTACTAAGCAAAACTATAACTTGTCTCAGTGTATTGTAGTAAAAAGGTTAGGAAAATTACAATAATAGTAACCGTTTTCGAGATACTAAAGTCTGTTGTGCTCATAACCAAATATGAGCTAGTAAGTAAGGTAAGTAAACTAATGACCATCGTAAGGTAACAGACGTATATTTAAGGTGCCACTTAAAGTGACTCTTTATTATTGAAAATATTCAATAGCGTAGTAATAAATTCAATGAACAGATTCAATCTCTGACTCTGATCACCCTGCAAGGTTCTGTCCACCCTGAGAGAAATTAACTGGTGTGTTTGTATATATGTATGTATATTCCGTGTGTTAAAATTCAAACGGTTGAGTAAGGTATTGTCTCTGGCAGTTTAAACCAGTTCCATTGACATTTGATTGAAGATGAAATGCGAACTTGTTTTATTCATGTGAATTAGTAGTTATAAATCACATGTATAATGAGAAGTTTAGAAATTTTTATCGCGGTTTACATTCCTAGGCTAGTCTAGAAGGTTAAACATTAGAATACTAACTTGTTATTCTTCTTGGTATATTATTTTGGTACAAAGGGTTATTGTCACCAAAATAATGTTGCTCCAAGATAGTGTAATAATGAGCATGTAAAGCAAATGTTACAAAAAGAAGGACATTTTCTTCAAAAGGCCATTTGTGTTAAAAATCCCCATATACATATATCACAGATATGTTATTAGTTTGGCGTTTGCAAGAATATATAAGAATATATATAGGCTGATTTAAAGCGAATCCCGTTTGTTTAATGCCTCTTATGAAATTCCGATAAAATGATTTTGGCAATATAAAAAAAACATTCAAAATAATGATTGCAATACTTAATATTTTTTAATATTGCACTGTCAAGTGCTTTGAATAAAATTATGTATCGCGTAATTGATTTATACAATTATGCGCTTTGACGCAAAATGTTAATTCATTACCATGATCAGATATAATATTTTGCGCGTGCTACGAACAGATTAAATACAACATCAAATATTTAAAAAAACACAGTTTAAATTTTAACTTACATCTATTTTATTTCATACTAAATCACAGCATATGACACGATTGAATCTCCTGTCTTAGTTCTCATAGGGTTGCTAGCCCATTGCTCCGGACTGTATCGAAGCACGGGCGCAGTCTAGGCGAGTGCTAATCGGGGACTTAGGCGACGGGGGCAACTGGCAGATGGGCAGCGGAGGGCTGGAAACCGTTCTCGTCAGCGACGTAGTTGACGGTGTAGAGCTGGCCGTCAGGGCCGTAGTAGGAGAAGCTGCCTCGGACAGCGATGGCTGCGTTTTGGAGTTTGCCCTCCTCTTGTGCGGCGATACCGTTCGACGTCTCGTAACTACGGGATAAGGGAATATTTTGTTAATATGATGTCATGTATAAATGTTGAAATACAAGGTTGGATAGATAGTGCTTTAATGATAAAGGATATCATAGAGATTGTGAAAGAAAACTACAAAACAAAGGTATGGGAGAGACTGCAAGTATTACGTGGTTAAAGTTTTTAAATCAATAGATCTACACAATCTACGAAAGTACAACTAACACATCTGTCTATAACATGTGACTGTGAGATTAAATAGTTCTGTACCGTATTTTTGGGTAAATTTTCTTTATGTAGTCTTAGGAACTACCCAATACTAATGAAAGTTACTTACGCAGCCTTGTAGCCGTCGACTCCGATGTTGTCGCTCTCCTGCCTGACGATCTGCGCTTGGGCGTCCTGGGGGGAGGGGGCGGCGCACGCGGCAGCCACCAGCACAACGAGAACCATGAACTGGAACAAGAAAAGGAAATTAATACTGATATAGAAGAAGATTAATGGGAGATCATATAACTTACAGTTCTGACTGAAGAGGATGTAAGAGAGAGCACGATGATGATCGAAAGTTAGGAGCAAAAGATTACTTGTCACTTTAAAATTTGTCAAATTGTCAAAAGGGCTGATTTATTCGATAATATATCATTATAGGACCAATATTTATATAATTTAGATATAGCAGTTTTAACCCATTAACGCCCAAAATGAAACTACGTGTGATTTTTATTTTTTATTGTTAAAAGTAGTAACAAAAGGGTCTAAATATTAGGTTTACATTAAAAAAATATATAAAAACTAAATAGATTCACATTTATAGGGGTGTACTCAACTGGGTACAACGGGCGGTTCAGTGGTGAAACTGTCCAAAGCTAGGCTGTTCTACACACAGCGTTTTCTTACAAAGTTCGCAGCGCCACCGAACTCGGCTGTGACAAATGACACATCTAAGCTGGTTTTCGATGCGTTCTAGGTTGTGGCCGTTGTTGGACGACTAGTCGTCTTTGTCGGTTGAAGATATGCTCGCGCAATCGTTCGCCTGAAAGATAACTGATCCATGTACGCGTCCCCTCTATTCTTGTAAAGTCGAACATGTATTCGCCAAGCATTTGAAACGGCCATGTCCAGTAAGTAAGTAAAGATTACCCACCACCATTTTTTACCTCTAATACATACACGGTAAAGACCGATGGACTGGTCCATTTGATCTACGCCGCCCATTCCCTTGTTATAATACACAAACAATCTAGGAATTGTAACATCTACTTTTTGTTTTCTTATATTGCACCACCTTTTTATCTTACCCAAGGGCTCTATAGTATCAAAATTTGATCCCATTGTGACCACATTATGGTCCTTCCATCGTACTATTGTAATTTCATTTTTGGTGTCAAACCTGTAATCATATTCTGCCCTTGGTTGTTTCTTCATAGTTTTTACGTCCTTTACTGGGCATTTTTTTGTTCTGGAACGTCCCTGGGAAGAGCTGTATAAGTCAAATCGTCATCATTTCCTTCCTCTTCATCGGTCACAATAGCAGGATCTGGTGGCACTACCAACACATCATATCCAAAATCATTTTCATCAGCCATTATCATGTCAACGGCTTCTTCAAGTCCAAAAAAGTTATTTTGGCTTGTAAAAACGCTGCGGTTGGCCATTGTAAGTTATTCGTAATACCTGGAAAAATATAGATAATTATAGTACAGATGTGCCCATTGTACTCGTTCGAGTACAGTGGAATAAAATGGGCCATGAAAAATAAACAAAGCAAAAATTTGATATAGTAACAGCCCCACACGCAATAATACAGTATAGTTATAGACAACATTATCAAAATAATTCAAATAGTTGACGATTTATAATAAAAAAACAATAAAACATCTTACCTTATTGTTGAAGATCAAAACTCGAATTACAAACTAAAAATTATAACAATTATTTCCAAATACCCTACAAAATAAAAATTCCAATCTGTTAAATACGCAATCTAGTTCTGACATAATAAAATAAATATAGAGTTACCATAGTTAAAATTCCATAAATAAATAGTAGTAGAGGTGTACCTGTGCGAGTACAGCGGGCGGTAATGGGTTAAAATACCATTACATATTATTATTATATTGTCACAACGTGATAAAGAAAGGACTTTATTAATTAACTAAGGATGTATGTTATATACTTACAGATTTCATTTTTGATTTAGTTTTAAAGGAGAAGAAGGTACTACAGTTGAGATAGCTAGGCTGCGAATGATAATGTTCTGTATCTGTCACCCTATTTATATGGTAAAAGAGATGTCCTTGCTACACTGTTTAATTCAGAGCTCGCAATCTTTCACTTTTGAAATGCTTTCATGATTAAAGTCAAGTTTAGATCCATCGGCAACGTTGATTTTGAAATTCTATCTCATCATTCACTGAAATCAGGCAACGATGGAATCAGATATCTAGATGAGTAGCGGTCGGTTCTATTTCATAACAGGTTCAGAATTATTACGGCTGTGGTTATAGAGGTAGTCAGAATTTTAGTGATTTAGTGACTACCATTCACCGAGTGTACGTGATGATGATAATTTAATTGCATACATATATATTATGCCGATCTAGTTACGGAAGGTTTGGTTGAAATCTTTAACTCAAAATTCAATCAATGATATTAAATTCTATCAGAACTGTTTGTTTACCATTGACACTATCACAACCAAATATTTCGGTTTCGATCCCCCATGTAATCCACATATTAATAGAGTTTTCTATATATAACAATCATTTCTTTGTCATAGTGTATTTACCCAAACGAATGAGAAAGATCTGCAATGAGCTACAATATTGCAAGCAGTATAAAACATCATCTCTCAACATGTAGCTTTAAATCTTTTACCGCATTAGCGCACATGGATTATATACTATAAAATATTATTTATTACGAGTTTCTTACTCTTCTCTCTTTTACACGTCTATAATACACAAAGACAAAGCGTGGTACGAGAGTTACTGGTATAATATTTATGTTATCTTTTTGCTTATTGCTATGAGTCAGCAGTAAGCCTTCAAATAATATATCATTACATATTGGTGAATTCAAAAATAACTGAAAAGTAACCAAAATGTAATCGAGTTTCGCTATACATAATTATGCGGATGGTGTCATCGTCTTACAATTTTGAAAACTATATTAATCGCGTGGCATGTGCGAGTCTATTAATACAATAAACTATTATGCACTATGAACCATGAAGATACCTGTTTTCATTGATCACTTAAGATAGATAGAATTTCAACATATCCGTGGCTATTGGATCTAAACTTTACTTGATTCATGAAAGCATTTCAAACGTGATATATGCATATGTTCTGAATAAAGCAGTGCAGTCGCAAGGACATCTCTTTAATCATATAAATAGTGTGACCGATAGAGAACATCATCACTCGCTGCCTAGCTATCTCAGTAGAAACATCTATTTCTCAAAAATCCACTCAAAAATGAAATCGGTAAGATTACGACGTTTTACCTGATCTAATTGATGTTTTTTTTAATTCTCATTGTGATAAAATGTCATCGTATTTAAATATGATTCATAAATGCAGTATCATGAAAATATTCGACTATAAATAATATTTCATTTAAATATTTTAAGTACTTTTTGAAATAAAATTTTCTATCTCCAAATTTTTGATCATCATCATATTGTCTCTTACATCCTCTTCAGTCAGAACCACGAGTAGCCTCATCTCCTATTAATCTTCTTCTATATCTGTATTAATTTCCTTTTCTTGTTCCAGTTCATAGTTCTCGCCGTGCTGGTGGCCGCCGCGTGCGCCGCCCCCTCCCCCCAGGACGCCCAAGCGCAGATCGTCAGGCAGGAGAGCGACAACATCGGAGTCGACGGATACAGGACTGCGTGAGTACCTCTCAGTACATTATAGATGTTCCCTTTACTGTTCTACGAACCAGATTTGAATACAACTTTGGAACCTAAAGTCCAGAAACTAGTGACTGATTCCATCTATTTGGTATAGTGTCTGTCGTAATTCCTAATGACTTCAGTTTTTTCTTCGGTTATAAAGATCAGTAAAACAAAATCTGCATCAAGGTTATTGTCAGTTATGAAGTTATATGGCATATTCGGGCTTGTAAAGTCACGTAGATCCTTCTTTTGATCATCTTTAGGTAGATTATTTAATCACAAAATATACCCCTTAACATGTTTACTAACCTTTATCATCTTGTCCCGTAGTTACGAGACCTCCAACGGCATCTCCGCGCAAGAGGAGGCCAAGCTCCTGAACGCAGGCACCGACAACGAGGCCATCGCCGTCCGAGGCAGCTTCTCCTACTACGGCCCTGACGGCCAGCTCTACACCGTCAACTACGTCGCTGACGAGAACGGTTTCCAGCCCTCCGCTGCCCATCTGCCAGTCGCCCCCGTCGCCTAAGTCCCCGACCAGCACTCGCCTAGACTGCGCCCCCCCTTCGACACAGTCCGGAGCAATGGGCTAGCAACCCTATGAGAACTAGGATAGGAGATTCAATCGTGTCATATGCTGTGGTTAGATTGTAAGAAATAAAGTAGCTTTAAGGTTAAATGTTCATGCTTGTTTTATTGTGTTGAAAACAAACCTTATTTCGGTTAATTTGCATTTGTGTAGAACACAAACTCTATAGTTAAAGCACAATGTACTCTCAGTCATTTTAAACGGCGAATTGATATACCTATCCACAAATTTACTTAAATAACAACTTTAACTGGCGTTGATTATTTCGTGAAAAATGGCTTACTGATAACCATACCGAATAAGTGATTCCCAAAGTAACTGCCTCCAAAATATGACCAGTTATCATGTTAATGCAATATCAACCTTATAAAATGAATAAAAGATGCAATAATTGTTCCAAGTTTGTGGCACTGATCTAATGATCCCAATTGAGAACATACATAAATATATTTCACACCTGATTCCTTGTAGAGAGGTAGCCTTATTGAGAATCGGGATAGAATTAAATAGTGAAGTTCGCGTGGGCTGACCATAAACCGACTTCCGTTGTAGCAAAGTGGTTCTCGATTGGTCGCAACACTTCGACAAACGTAGCATAGGAAGCCCTGCTATGTGGAACGAAGACCTGGTAAAAGTCACTGTCTGAGGGCTAGGAGTGATCGTCTGTTGGGGTGTAGACCAGAGGCTGATTGATTGAATATGTTCGATCCCATAAATGCTATGGCTAGATGTGTAAAATATTTCATGTTATTGTTTCTTTTTTCTAGTTTAGGTCGAGTTTTATTCCATTTCATCTATATTTTTGTCCTGTACCAGTCTATGGCGTAAAAAGAATGGTAACTAACTGTTGTTCGTGACATGACGACAGAGGCGTGTAAGTAGGACTGGGGTAAATAAAATCCCTTTTTTTCCAAGCACATTAATCTGTTTGCCTTTGGTGCTGAAAGAGGCTTACTGGTGTGCAAATTACGGACAACAATAAAGCAGTTGTTCATAAAGGTGTCTAAAATAAAGACAAGATTGATCACAACAATTATTTTCGTATAGAAAACTTAGCATGGAAACAATTGGAAAAAATAGCCCCCGAGGTCTGTCCACTCGAAAACAGTTTAAAAGATATATCGATATGTATGTATTTATTAAAGCAATTCTACCATAGAGCTAGACCTCTCTAAAGTTAAACATTTGCCTGATACTTGTTGTTTCTTAATATTACTATGTCTACCGGAATATAATGTTATTAATGTAAGGATCACACTTCAATGCATATAATTTGTATATTTGTGCTTATTAGAATTTCCTGTAGTTAATGTACATACGTAACATGTCATTTAGTAAACGTACAAGATTGAAATAGCGATCAAAGAATTATTATTTCATCCGTTTTGAGGTAGTTAATCAAAAGATGAAAAAAAAAGAGTAACTAACATCAATTAGATGAAATGTTCTCACCATAAGTGGTTCCATTGTAGTTGAAATAAATTCTCATTAAAATGTTTTTTTTTAATTCTTTATTAAGCCATTCACCACTAAGGTTATGTCGGCTGAAGTACAAACACTGATGCCACGGCGTTTGAACTGCTTGTTATTCCATCGCCATGGTTAGACCAACGGCAACGCCGCCAGCCGCTACAACCGAAGAAAAACGAAATCGACCTGGCTCTCTTCCTTGTTCTTCGGTTCGTTCCAGTTGAGGATCCAAATCTTATCCCAAAGCGAACATATTTAGCCAGTTTGGTATCACAATTGACTAAATATTCAGCCGAAAAGAATAATTTGTATTTTCAACTTTCACTGAGCTGCTGACTTTGTTGACTCACCATAGACGACTATAATGATATGTTAATACGCCCAAATTGTAGTTGTTATTATAATATTTTAAAAATCGATCTAACTCTATGGATTGAAAAACCATAGGATCCATCCTATTTAACCTAATACTTATTTAAAGAAAGAAATAACTGTGTGTAATGAAGCGGCTGGCGGCGTTGGTGTAGCCATGGCGACGGAATAACAAGAAGTGCAAACGCCGTAGCATCAGTGTTTGTACTTGAGCTGACATAACCTTAGTGGTGAATGGCTTATTAAAGAATTAAAGAAATAACTTTAATCTTTGAACATATTAAACACACAAATGGATAAATTTTTAAAAAGTCTGCCAATTCCTCATTTCAGTAATAGTCAATATAATGGAGTTATGATTTACCAAATTTGCGTAATGATTTGTAAGAAGTTTGGGCCAACCAAATATCATCGTTGGGTGACTTAATCCTTGAGGATAATATGTGACTTTAATTAGATTTAAAAAAAGTTTTTTATAATGTTTTGCTCATATCCGTTAAAAAATACGAGGAGAATATGTTATTTTGAAAGATTATAAAGTTTTCTTTGTTAAGTTTTAATAAATTTTAAGGTAAAATGACGAGTAACAATAGATAAATTCACATTTGATTTCATTGAAACAATAAAATTGTTTTGTGTTGTAATGATTAATGTCCTAATAATTGGTTCTTTTTTTAGGCCAATCTTATTCTTCAGTTTTCTACATAACAGACTACAGTTCTCGGTCTTTTGATCTGAATTTACTCCTTTGAAAAAGTTTCACTAAGTTGTTTATTTGATTTCTGGATGTATAGATTTTTCAGTTAGGTAAACTAACAGAAAATCGTGTTTTTTTGTACAAATGTGCTTTGCACTATCTGAAAAAAGGTTTTCCCTTAACACAATGAAACAAGCATAAACATTTAACCTTAAAGCTACTTTATTTCTTACAATCTAACCACATCATATGACACGATTGAATCTCCTATCCTAGTTCTCATAGGGTTGCTAGCCCATTGCTCCGGACTGTGTCGAAGGGGGGGCGCAGTCTAGGCGAGTGCTGGTCGGGGACTTAGGCCACGGGGGCGACTGGCAGATGGGCGCCGGAGGGCTGGAAACCGTTCTCGTCAGCGACGTAGTTGACGGTGTAGAGCTGGCCGTCAGGGCCGTAGTAGGAGAAGCTGCCTCGGACAGCGATGGCAGCGTTTTGGAGTCTGCCCTCCTCTTGTGCGGCGATACCGTTCGACGTCTCGTAACTACGGGACAAGGGAATATTTTGTTAATATATTATCATGTATAAAGGTTGTAATACACGGTGTGATAGATGGTGCTTTTGTGGCAGAGTATATCATAGAGATGGTCGAAAAGGCAAAAAAACTAAGGTAAGGAAGGTAATTCAAAGACTATGTAGTCATTTGTTTATGGGAGAGACTGCCAGTAGTATGTGGTTAAAGTTTTTAAATCAATAGATCTACTCGATCTATGAAAGTACAACTAACACATCTGTCTTTAACAAGTGCCTGTGCGATTAAATAGTTTCTTTACCGTATTTTTGGGTAAATTTTCTTCATAAAGTTTTAGCAACTACCCAATACTAATAAAAGTTACTTACGCAGCCTTGTATCCGTCGACTCCGATGTTGTCGCTCTCCTGCCTGACGACCTGCGCTTGGGCGTCCTGGGGGGAGGGGGCGGCGCACGCGGCTGCCACCAGCACAACGAGAACCATGAACTAAAAGAAGAAAAGGAAATTAATACTGATATAGAAGAAGATTAATAAGAGATGATAGAACTTGTTGTTATGACTGAAGAGGATGTAAGAGACAACACGATGATGGATCGAAAAATAGGAGCAAAAGATCACCTAGCGCAAATAATATGAAATTTAAGTGTCAAAAGTAAAGTAATGATGATCATATTTAATTAATATATGATTTTTAGATCATTTTATTCATGATTGGGCAGTATTAAAGTAAAAACATCCATATATTATACTTAATTGTCACAACGTGATACCAAAAAGACTTTTCTTACTACTTAATTAAGGATGTATGTCATATACTTACAGATTTCATTTTTGTTTTGTTTTAAAGGAGTAGAAGATACTACAGTTGAGATAGCTAGGCTGCGAATGATAATGTTCTGTATCTGTCACCCTATTTATATGGTAAAAGAGATGTCCTTGCTACACTGCTTAATTCAGAGCTCGCAATCTTTCACTTTTGAAATGCTTTCATGATTAAAGTCAAGTTTAGATCCATCGGCAACGTTGATGTTGAAATTCTATCTCATCATTCACTGAAGTCAGGCAACGATGGAATCAAATATCTAGATGAGTAGCGGTCGGCTCTATTACATAACAGGTTCAGAATTATTACATCTGAGGCTTTCTAGGTAGTCAGAAGTTTAGTTATCATTCACCGAGTAGGTATATTTAATGATGATAATTGAATTTCATACATTATCCCCCACTTCAGCTTCAAAATTAAATATCAAATTATAACAAAACCTTTTGTGGCCCTTGGATCTAGCTTGAATCAGCCAAATATTCTTTATTCGATCCGTATGTTAATGGAGCTCCTATATTTTAAAAATAATCTTTTTCACAATTTAGTCGCCAAAAGAGTGATGATCTGCGTAAAGGGCGTGTGAGCGATATAGAACATCATCTCTCTACATGGGTATGATATACATATGTAGCTTTAGTTTTTTTTACCGCATTTTACATGAGAACAATGGACTTGAAGTATACAGTAATTATAATTATGAATACCAATTTTAGTAATTGAGTATTTCTATTCAAATACCTGGGAATTCATTATTCAAGAGCAAGGCGTGGCATGAGATTTACAGATATTATGTGTATGTTATGTTTATTCTTATTGTAGCGATTAGAATAAGCCTAAATACAATCATTTATCATATGATTAATAATTAACGATAATAATTAACGATTTAACGTCCCGTTAATTATTAATCATGAGTATAAATCGCGAATCTCTTAAAATTACAACTATCACATGTTGGTAAATTCAAAACTAACTCAAAACTAATAGAAATGTAATAAAATTTTTATTATTCGATTATGCGTATGGTGGTTACTCATGCGCTGACCTACCTAAAAAGTATATAAATCACGTGGCATGTGCGAGTCTATTAATACAATAACCTATTATGCACTATGAACCATGAAGATACCTGTTTTCATTGATCACTCGAGATAGATAGAATTTCAACATATCCGTGGCCGTTAAATCTAAACTTTACTTGATACATGAAAGCATTTCAAACGTGATATATGCATATGTTCTGAATTAGCAGTGCAGTCGCAAGGACATCTCTTTAATCATATAAATAGTGTGACCGATAGAGAACATCATCACTCGCTGCCTAGCTATCTCAGTAGAAACATCTATTTCTCAAAAATCCAATCAAAAATGAAATCGGTAAGATTACGACGTCTTAGCTGATCTAATTGTTGTTTTTTTTAATTTTCATTGTGATAAAAAGTCATCGTATTCAAATATGATTCATAAATGCAGAATCATGAAAATATTCGGTTCTAAATAATATTTCATTTAAATATTACGAGTCCTTTTTGAAATTAAATTTTCTTTTTCCTGCTTTTGATTATCATTATATTTGCCTCTTATATCCTCATCAGTCAGATTCAGTAGTCTCGAGTAGTCTCATCTCCTGTTAATATTCTTCCACATCAGTACTAATTTCTTTTTCTTGTTCCAGTTCATGGTTCTCGTTGTGCTGGTGGCTGCCGCGTGCGCCGCCCCCTCCCCCCAGGACGCCCAAGCGCAGATCGTCAGGCAGGAGAGCGACAACATCGGAGTCGACGGATATAGGACTGCGTGAGTACCTCTCAGTACATTATACATGTTCCCTTCAATCTTCTACGAACCAGATTTGAACACAACTTTGGAACCTAAGGTCCAGAACCTAGAGACTGGTTTCATCTATTCGGTCTAGTGTCTGTTGTAATTCCTACTGACTCAGTTTTGTCTAAAGTCATGAAAATCAGTAAAACAAAATATGCATCAAGGCTATTGTCACTTATGAAGTTATATGGCATCTTCGGGTTTTAAAAGCCTCGTAGAACCCTCTTTTGAACATCTTTAGATACATTATCTATTCACACAATATACCACTTAACATAATTAATGACCTGTATTATCTTGTCCCGTAGTTACGAGACCTCAAACGGCATCTCCGCGCAAGAGGAGGCCAAGCTCCTGAACGCAGGCACCGACAACGAGGCCATCGCTGTCAGAGGCAGCTTCTCCTACTACGGCCCTGACGGCCAGCTCTACACCGTCAACTACGTCGCTGACGAGAACGGTTTCCAGCCCTCCGGCGCCCATCTGCCAGTCGCCCCCGTGGCCTAAGTCCCCGACCAGCACTCGCCTAGACTGCGCCCCCCCTTCGACACAGTCCGGAGCAATGGGCTAGCAACCCTGTGAGAACTAGGATAGGAGATTCAATCGTGTCATATGCTGTGGTTAGATTGTAAGGAATAAAGTAGCTTTAAGGTTAAATGTTTGTGCTTGTTTTATTGTGTTAAGAGCCGACCCTAACCTCACAAACAGTACAGCTGAAGTGCAATGTTTTGTTAGTCATCCTTAACAAAAAAACTGTATATCCAGAAATCAAAAAATCTCTTAGCCCTTCTTAGAAAGGTTTAATGACAACCTTAAAGGACAATAATTACTTGGTGAAAAATGACGTATACCGATGACCGTGTAACAGTTGTTGATAATAAAAACTCCATGTAACTTACTCCAAAATATGACCAATTATCATTTTTATGCAATATGAAGCTAAAATAAATTTATGTAAGATTTATTAAAATTATTCCAAGCCATACAACATGACAATTTCAGTTGCAGTGGTTTAGTTTAGTTTATAGGGCTCCGTGGTTTCCGCAATTAGTCCCCACTGGGACCATTTTGCGTGATGTCGCTGACTATTCCAGCCAGCCCAGCACCCGCCAGAAGCGCAGAAAACGACTAATGTCTTCACAGGCTTCCCGAAGTGACCCGGGTTTCCCAAGGATTTTTGTCTATTCAGTCAGTCAGTTGCAGTGGTCTAAGTATCTCAGAGAAATAGGATAGGAAACTTGGTGTGGGCTGGCCACGTCTGTTGTAAAGCCAACCGCCGTTGGAGTAAAGTAAAGATTGAAGTCAGTGCTTCGACAAACGTAACTTAGTAAGTCCCCTGCTAAGTGGACCGAAGACAGGGTAAAGGTCGCTGGTTGTGGCTGACCGAGGGATAGGAGTGATTGTGTGTTGTGATGTAGACTAGAGGCTGATTGATTGAGCACATTCAACCCTAGTTTATGCTGTGGACAGACAGATAGATAATCCTCAACGTTAGCGACTATTATATATTATGTACGTAAATTAAAATGAAATTTCATTCATTGGTACATGCCAGAACGTGGATGCGAACCTTGTACATAAGAAGTCAGAGGTCTTACCCATCGAGCAGCCTACAGCCGCTCATATTTATGTTTGTTTTGTGTATTCTTGTTTAAGTCTAGTTTTGTTCTAGGTCATCTATATTTCTGTTCCGTATTAGTCTATGACGTAAAAAGAATGGTAACTAGCTACTTTTCCCGACATGATGACGGAAGCGTGTAAGTAAGACTGAGGTAAATAAAATCTCTTTCTTTCCAAGCACATTAATCTGTTTGCCTTTGGTGCTTAAAGAGGCGTATTGGTATGCAAATTACTGTCAACAATTCAACAGTTGTCTTAAAATCGTCTACAATAAAGACATAATTGATCCCAACAATTATTTTCTAAGAAAAGATATGGAATACACTTTATTTTAAATAATTATTAAATGCCTTCGAGGTTCTGTCCACTGTAAAACAGTTTAAAATATGTGTATCGATATGTATTTATTAAAGCAAGTCTACCACAGAGCTAGACGCTTCTTTCAGAATATCCGAAAATCAGATGTACTAGAGACTACTTAATGAGTGAATCACCTGGACACTTTGAACGTTTACAATTGGAAACGTTTTTATTCAACATTAGTATGTGTACTATATTCATTGAAAGTCAAACAGTATATTATGTTATTATTGTAAAGATCACTCTACAAGCCATATAATTTGCATACTTGTGCTTTTTAGAATTTACTATAGTTCATATATATAATCTTGAAATAGCGATTAAAGAATCATTATTTCATTCGTTTTGAGGAAGTTAATCAAAAAATTACAAAAAGATCAATCAGATGAAATGGATCTCACCATATGTGGTGAAAGTTGAATATACAAATAATTATTTTCGGCTGGTTATTTAGTCAACTGTGATGCCAAACTGGCTATATACATATGTTCGCTTTGGGATAAGATTTGGATCCTCAACTGGAACGAACCAAAGAACAAGGAAGAGAAGAATAGTGGCTGGCGGCGTTGGTGTAACCATGGAATGGATGGAATAACAAGAAGTTAAAACGTCGTGGCATCAGTGTTTGTACTTCAGCCGACATAACCTTAGTGGTGAATGGCTTAATAAAGAAAAAAAGAAATAACTTTAATCATTGGACATAATAAACACACAAAGGAATGAATTGCTAAAAAGTCTGCCGATTCCTCATTTCAGTAATAGTCAATATAGAGTTATGGTTTACTAAACTTGCGTAATGCTTAGTAAGAAGTTTGGGCTAACCACATACCATCGTTGGGTGACTTAATCCTCGTGGGTTATATGTGCCTAAAATTACATTTAGAAAAAGTTCTTTATAATGTTTTGCACAAATCCGCTAAAAATTACGAAGAGTTGTTAAGTTTTATTAAAATTTAAGGTGAAATGACGAGGAACAATGGATGAATTCGTATTTGATTTTATTGAAACAATAAAATTGTTGTTTGTTGTAATGATTCACGTTGCATAAATGTCCTAATAATTGGTTCTTTTTAAGGTCAATCTCAATCTTCATTATTGGCTACAGTTTTCGTTCTTTAGATCTGATTTTATATCAATTAGCACCAGTGGTAGTTGTTCATTATTGGCTACAGTTTTCGTTCTTTAGATCTGATTTTATATCAATTAGCACCAGTGGTAGTTGTTCATTATTGGCTACAGTTTTCGTTCTTTAGATCTGATTTTATATCAATTAGCACCAGTGGTAGTTGTTCATTATTGGCTACAGTTTTCGTTCTTTAGATCTGATTTTATATCAATTAGCACCAGTGGTAGTTGTTCATTATTGGCTACAGTTTTCGTTCTTTAGATCTGATTTTATATCAATTAGCACCAGTGGTAGTTGTTCATTATTGGCTACAGTTTTCGTTCTTTAGATCTGATTTTTATCAATTAGCACCAGTGGTAGTTGTTCATTATTGGCTACAGTTTTCGTTCTTTAGATCTGATTTTTATCAATTAGCACCAGTGGTAGTTGTTCATTATTGGCTACAGTTTTCGTTCTTTAGATCTGATTTTATATCAATTAGCACCAGTGCAGTGGTAGTTGTTGCTTGGCGTATTAATTTACCTCTCTCAGAAGGCTCACAAAGTTATTTATTTGATTTCTGGATGTATACATTTTCCAGTTAAGTTAACTAATAGACTACAACTCGTGTTTTAACGTGTTGTACAGATTGTGATTTGCACAAATACAAATTAACTGGAATAAGGTTTTCTCTTAACACAATAAAACAAGCATAAACATTTAACCTTAAAGCTACTTTATTTCTTACGATCTAACCACAGCATATGACACGATTGAATCTCCTATCCTAGTTCTCACAGGGTTGCTAGCCCATTGCTCCGGACTGTGTCGAAGGGGGGGCGCAGTCTGGGCGAGTGCTGGTCGGGGACTTAGGCCACGGGGGCGACTGGCAGATGGGCGCCGGAGGGCTGGAAACCGTTCTCGTCAGCGACGTAGTTGACGGTGTAGAGCTGGCCGTCAGGGCCGTAGTAGGAGAAGCTGCCTCTGACAGCGATGGCCTCGTTGTCGGTGCCTGCGTTCAGGAGCTTGGCCTCCTCTTGCGCGGAGATGCCGTTGGAGGTCTCGTAACTACGGGACAAGATGATAAAGGTTACTAAACATGTTAAGGGGTATATTGTGTGATGAGATAATCTACCTAAAGATGTTCAAAAGAAGGATCTATGTGGCTTTACAAGCCCGATGATGCCATATAACTTCATAAGTGACAATTGCCTTGATGCATATTTTGTTATACTGATTCTCATGACCGTAGAAAAAACTGAGTCAGTAGGAATTACGACAGACACTAGACCAAATAGATGGAACCAGTCACTAGTTTCTGGACTTTAGGTTCCAAAGTTGTATTCAAATATGGTTTCGTAGAAGAGTGAAGGGAACATCTATAATGTATTGAGAGGTACTCACGCAGTCCTGTATCCGTCGACTCCGATGTTGTCGCTCTCCTGCCTGACGATCTGCGCTTGGGCGTCCTGGGGGGAGGGGGCGGCGCACGCGGCAGCCACCAGCACAACGAGAACTATGAACTGCAAACGGAAGGAGGAATTCATATAGTTGTGGATAGACTAATTTACAATAAAATTGTATTATCAAACGTGAATCGTTTGTGGAGGATCCGTTATATGTTTATTCTACTGAGCTTAAGAAAGATTCGTCGATGAAAAAGTTAGAGGAATGGTCATATTTGAAGAATGTTTATGGAAATAACGTTCGATGATGATAAAGAAGAAAAAAAGAACTCGTTTCCAAATTTTGAATAGAAACCATTATGGAAGACTACCTTGATACCTGTAGGTATGCTTTACCATGATATAATTACTCGTATTAAATGAGATGAACATCTTTATAAAGGAAATAATCAAAGAAAAGAAGTTACTGAATATACGAGAGCACCAGTTAATGAAATAATTAAACTAAAGTAGCTAATGACTTTTAACAAATTACCGAAAAAGATACATACCGATTTCATTTTTGATTTGGTTTTGGGAGGAGTAGATGCTACTGCTGAGATGGCTAGGTTGCGAGTGATGATGTTCACACTTTGTGACACTATTTATATGATTCGCAAAAATGTCCTTGCGCCTGCACTGCCAAATTCAGAAGTCATTTTTGCATCTTTCACTTTTGAAAAGCTCTTATGTTGGAGATAAGACGTCGATGGCTGACTGATTTTAGTGACGTCATACCAGGTTAAATTTGTAGTGTTCAGTGCTTCAGATCACGTTAACACTGAAAAGGTGGATAAAACAATAGCACTATTTTTTAAGCTTTTTAATCTATTTTGAAAAACAAAATGTATGTAAGAAATTTAGATAAACGTGTGTATTAGATAGAAATTTTGATGTTAGTTTATCGCCTTAAATGTAAGCTTAGGAATGTCTTATTATCTTTTACGAGTTATTATCAAACGAATGCAAAAGAAGCAGGAATTCTGTATAATTTTTTTTTAATAACGTAACAGAACGGAACCTTGGAAACAATTTATCGGTAATTATCTCTACGGTCATCTTTATTACTTCGAGATTGGTAATTATTGCATTTACATTGCATATTAATGAAATAATAACCTTATATTCGTTAGTCTTTCTGTGTTATTCGATGGAGGAAAACTTGGACACTTATTTGGATCTACTCCTTGATCCTTTTTAGCAATTATAACTGGTATATATATTTATAAGAGGCTTTATTGATATTTGTAAGCTTTATTATCCAAAAGTTTTAAGACAAAAAGACAAACGCATTCACGACCAAGTTTTAAGCACATATCTTAATAAACTCTTTTAACCCGTAGTTGCTAAGTCACCATTACGATATACCGGTAAGAACGGTATGTAGTTACCATTCTATTTATGTCCCTTATTACGAGACAATACTGTTATACATACATATATCCACGCCTCTACATCCCCATAGGATAGGCAGAGACTATCGATCACCTGGAACGATCCTGACAAATCCCTTGCTTTACTCAAACCCCTAAACTTCTCATACATGCTCCCTTGTTCTTCACACTTTGTACACCCATTCACAATTCTGTAGCATTAGAACAATATCGTTCACAAGATGATGCTTACAAATGTGGTCTAATAAAAGCTATAAGCGCCTAATCAATTCCACTTTTCAAGGTTTCACATTAATATTTAAATGAGGAGGTCGGCCTTCACAAGTATGGAAAGGTCACGCATCGAGCATCGAATTCGGAACGAAAGTGATGAGCCACGTGCTTATCGGGTGACAAGAGGCTTAAGCTTTGAACAAAAGAACTATTATAATAGCTTTGCGGTTTTAACGTTCAGTCGTTGGGTGCTTGGCTCTGTCAGTGGGTACAGGATTCTAGTCCCGGAGCATTTATTAATGGAAATGAAGGTTGCGAAGCTCTGACTACCTCACATAGGTATCAACCATTAGTTCGTGATAGTATTTGTCTTCTGAGGTAGGAAAATGTATGAGAGAACATTAAATTAAATTTTGGAAGTATACTTATACAATTTTTTTAAATAATATACCTAGTTTGACCGACTTTTGATGATGTATGATGCTTTTATATCTGTTTTAAAGTCGACAGAATCTCTGTGTCCAACTTTTATTACCGTTTTAGTATACATTCTCTGGGTCATGATTAATAAAGGTCTTAATCGTTATATTACCTATTATACATACATCGTATTAAATAAATATATATTTGCTCAGATTAACTATCAGTCAAAAATCTAAAAAAATCGTGCCTTAATAATTAAAATCCCTAAATGTATCGCCGATGACACTTCTCCCTTATATAACAAACCCTTTTCTACAATTCTATCTATAAAAGACACATCGTCACGATTGGCACTTAAGTTAGGGTTAGAATTCAGTTTAATATAATGTCTAAGACTTATGCAAATGGTTCTCTATATATAAACTAGTCTCTGTGACATTTGATTTGAATTTATATGATTGCGTTGCAAATGACAGACTTGAATTTTTAGTAAGTTATGATGACACGCGATTGTCACATAGGTATCTGTGTATGTGTTTGACGTACATACATATATATTCACGTCTTTACATCCCAGCGGGAGATAGGCAGTAATCGATTGCCGTTTAGAATAATACTGATAAATTTCTAAACTCACTTACGTAATATTAACCATGTTTGTCATTTCTCTTTTATTTACAATTAAACTTATCATGCATAATCAAGAATTCTTCAATCTACTGGTAACTTAAAAGAAAAAGCTATACGTAATTACATACATATAAACATCACGCCTGTTTCCCTTAGAGAGATGGGCAAAGGACACGTAAAACCCTATTTCTCTCTATCCTGATAAACCACTTTCGGCTCATTAACATCCATATACCTTCTCATACACTGCCCTTATAAATAATTTAAATGTTCCCCCTTTTCGATATGTCATATGTCTTATTGGACTAATCCTTACATATGTAAATGTGGTCAAGCCAAATAAATATTTAAACAGTGCATATAGGAAACAGTGGTTTGGTATATATATCTAAAAAAGATAGGGTTTGCCTACTACATACCAGGAAGAAATGCAGCTAGTTATCATTCTATTACGTCCCAGACTAAATTAAAAATAGCAGTAGCTATATAAGAAAAAAAATTCAGAAGCAAAACTTGTTAGTTATGTATCTTTATGGTCATTTTATGAAGATGAGATAACCTTGGCGCTTGACTTTACTTAAATAACTTGATTTGGTTAAGTTATAACTGGTTCAACTTAGTGTTATGTAAGCTTAGTCTAGACTAGGGATTTACCTGACATGGATTTATGTCTTATGTTACTATAGGACGAAAATATGTACATATAAAATAAGATAATGGTTAAACAGGTTAATAAAAAAAAATGGAACATCACCGGTAATCGATCCTTGGTCCATGTACATTGAACTTTTAGATAGGAAATTCTGTGAGAATATGGCTATATACACATATATACATACATATTAAATGTTATGTAACAGGCGTTTTAAGTTGTTCAGTAGTTATTGAGTTTATATTTGTTTATTTTTGTTATGGGAGTTTGTAAACTGAAAACAGCAATTGCATAGAGTGACGTACAACTTTTATAGATTATGTACAGAAATTATGATATTAAGTTGATGTATTTATAATGATGTTTTTTGTGATTGCTGAAATTTTTCATAATAAGAGCAAATTATGAATAAAACGTAACTGCAGAATTATGATGATTTTACCAAACTTACCTTATGTATGTAATTTTAAATTCCTTATTAAAAGCTTTTGCGTCAAAATTCCCGTTAAGTTAGTTAACACTAAATGTGATAGTATATTTACTTAATTTTGCTAGCTGTACTACAACAGACAGACACATTACGTTAAATAAGTTGTTATACAATAGAGCGCCTTTTAAATTACAAAAGCTAAAAATTACATCGTTGTGAATATTTGCTCTTTTGGTATGAGACCGAACTAAAACTGCATATTCCATGAATTTTTATTACTATATTAATAATAATGACAAACTAATATTGCTTGAACAGAACCTTGATCATATCATATCATAAGACTATTTAGTCACTTCAAGCATTTGTATCCGGTTGTATTGGTATTATAGGTTCCTATTCCATCACTCAGTCGATTGCCCTAATCCCTTAGTCGCAACGTCAAGGTAGTAATAGTTCCCATTCTATTAGCGTCCTCGACTAGGAGAACCATTCGAAAGTACTAACAGGAACAAAAGTGGCAATGTCTCAAAGAAATAAAGGGAGGATCACACAGTCGGCCACAAAGAGCAGGTAAAAGGTTTTCTTTGAGCTTTGAGTCTGAGGCGCACCTAACAATCCATTAACGCTGCGCCGCGTTGTACAGACGCAAACGGAAAGTACTAAACAGAAAAAAACATACATGAATGGTTTATCAACGCGTAGGGAAATAATTATGTTATAAAGTGTACGATTGTAAGGTGATTGTTGTGGCTTGTATACAATATTACACATATACGATATTACTTATATTAATATTATATACAACTTTACGTTATTAACATTACTTACAATATTAAAAAGGGCTTACACAATCATAAGAAGATTGCATTCTAACTGGCATTTAATAGGAGGAGATTGTAAATGACATACTTTGGGCAATAAACTAAAATATGTTTTTCTGTTATATTCTAATCTATGTTTAACATAACGCTGATAATAAAAATAGGAATGTGGCAGATATGTCTTGTCCTTGTCCCGTTTTATGAAATTAAGCTAATGTAATATTTCTGATCTTTATAATTTCATAAGAACGTAAACGACTGACTACAGAAAGACAGTCAACTAGTTGGCATTCTATATACATCCCACACTATAATTTTCGTCCACATATGCCCAGTTTCTGTCTGTATTCGGCGCACTCACCTAGATCAAAGTTAATCAAAGAAATCCTCACAAAAGACCGCAACAATGCCTCTCGCTAAACACAACGGGAGAGATAAGGATGGAAAGCTTTGCACACTGAATTATAACTATGATGGGTTTTGAAGTAAACGACAAGAAATGTTCAATTTCATTTCAATCACTACGTTGAGAACTAAGTTGCATACGTTATTCATTCGGCCACGCCTTTGGACCGATAAAGATTGACATTATTAACTAGAATAAAGTAAACACATTAATATGTACGCATATATTTATTGCAGGGTTATCCTGTTCTCTTCAATTACAAATGGGCCCATACAAGAGGTAACTTAAGGACTTTAAAATATCATAAAAATAAACTATGTATATCTCTATGTACATATTCATTTTTCGATTTCTGCAATTATGTTGTGGCGACCTCTAGAGCGCCACACACACAGAGAAACCTAAGTAAACCTAGGTTGCAATTAGTTAAACATAATTACTACAGATGACGCCGCCAAGAATATAAAATAATAATTGCACACAAATCAATTCCTAGAACGCGCAAGTGAAATATTTATCGGAAACAAGATATATACAAATTTCCAACTCAGGCAATTAGCCTGGACGAACACCTGCCCAGGTAGGAAGCTTCCTCTTTTCCTGTAGGACACTGTGGTTCCTACAATTGGTGACCCCCGACGTTGATGATGCAACCTTCTGCTGGTAAACCCGACGTGATGATGCAACCCGACGTGATGATGCAACCCGACGTGATGATGCAACCCGACGTGATGATGCAACCCCACGTGATGATGCAACCCCACGTGATGATGCAACCCGACGTGATGATGCAACCCCACGTGATGATGCAACCCCACGTGATGATGCAACCCGACGTGATGATGCAACCCGACGTGATGATGCAACCCCACGTGATGATGCAACCCCACGTGATGATGCAACCCCACGTGATGATGCAACCCGACGTGATGATGCAACCCCACGTGATGATGCAACCCCACGTGATGATGCAACCCGACGTGATGATGCAACCCGACGTGATGATGCAACCCGACGTGATGATGCAACCCCACGTGATGATGCAACCCCACGTGATGATGCAACCCGACGTGATGATGCAACCCGACGTGATGATGCAACCCCACGTGATGATGCAACCCCACGTGATGATGCAACCCCACGTGATGATGCAACCCGACGTGATGATGCAACCCCACGTGATGATGCAACCCCACGTGATGATGCAACCCCACGTGATGATGCAACCCCACGTGATGATGCAACCCCACGTGATGATGCAACCCGACGTGATGATGCAACCCGACGTGATGATGCAACCCCACGTGATGATGCAACCCCACGTGATGATGCAACCCGACGTGATGATGCAACCCGACGTGATGATGCAACCCCACGTGATGATGCAACCCCACGTGATGATGCAACCCCACGTGATGATGCAACCCCACGTGATGATGCAACCCGACGTGATGATGCAACCCGATGTAATGATGCAACCCCACGTGATGATGTTATCAAAAACCGATTTGCTGGTAAAACTGTCGTGAAGATATACGTATCGTGATGAACAGACACAATGTACATACATTGAAGATATTGAAGTCAAAAACGAGGAATAGTTACGAGACACTAGGAGCAACGAATGCAGAAATACGCTACCTGTTCCTACATCTCTCAGGTAATATGAGTCGACCCACTGACCGCCTGGTGAATTGCTGATTCAGTGACAACAGCCGAGCAATGACGACAATAACAAATGACGCAAAAACCTTATAAGAAGGGGAGTACTGTGGCGACCTCTAGAGCGCCACACACACAGAGAAACCTAAGTAAACCTAGGTTGCAATTAGTTAAACATAATTACCACAGATGACGCCGCCAAGAATAAAATATAATAATTGCACACAAATCAATTCCTAGAACGCGCAAGTGAAATATTTATCGGAAACAAGATATATACAAATTTCCAACTCAGGCCATTAGCCTGGACGAACACCTGCCCAGGTAGGAAGCTTCCTCTTTTCCTGTAGGACACAGTTTATCCTACAATGTTTTGTGTGGCCTCACTTTTCACCAGATAGTCAGCAGCGAACTAACAGGTGGGGGTAAAAGGCACTATGAACGAACTCTGACTATTGCCTATAATGTATAATAAGCAAGATTCTGATATATTTGTCCGCGAATTCCTGAATATGTAGGTATATGGTGAAATATCTGTTGTATTGAACCTAGAGCACAATTTTCACATTGAGTATTGACTATCTGGTCAACACGTGGGTTCGAGGTGACAATAGACAATTGCGGCGATGGAAACCTAAACCTCTGACCACGCAAGGGTATACGCATTTGTCTTTTGTTTTTGACAAAAATTTTCATTTGACGTCTTTCGTTTTTCTCGCCGACATGTTACATTTTTTAAGACCTTGTACCACTCATAAACATATTACCTAAAAACTCGTGTGATGCAAAACCAACCCTTAAATGTCAGGTTTAAGGTACATTTTCGTAGAATATGTTGTTAACTCCGATATTAAGGTACCCATCTGGTGCGTATTGGCGTTAATATTACAGGTGCATTTGATCTATGACTTGGACGTGGGGTGTGGGGTACACGGCACAAGCGGAGCGGATTGTTTAGATAATACTTAGGTATAAGATGTGTGAAAATAAAAATACTGAAAAGGTTTGTCAGGATTAGTACAGATGGGGATTCGTGTTCTCTATCTACCCCTCTACAGAGAAACAGGCGTGATAAGAAAGTATAGAATTAGTTAGAGAAGAGTTGAAACACAGTTTTTTATTGATCAACGAAGTTAAGCTTGGCGTAGTCAGCTGTAGTGACCATGTGCATGTATCGGTGAAGAAAAAAATTATCTGGTGGTACCCTTATACAATACAATGTATAATAGCTCTCCTAGGAATTTATGTGACCTTGGTACAATTAAACATGACTTTAACTCTTTCTTTCTATGTGTTCATCTTAATAGGTAAAGTCAGTAACTGTGAACGGCGACTGACTCTCTTTGACACGTAGGTCAATGGCCCGATATATTATATATATCTCGATATATTTTCTCTCGCACTTTTCTATATTTTAAGACGGACAGAACTTTAGCAATAAATCTGCTCGTTTCTATTTTAATTGCAGTTAAAGCTATATTATTAATTTAGAACATCACTGTCAAGCAAACCCTAGTTTACCAATTTCATCTTACAAGGTGATAATAATAATTACATACCAATCTAGCACTGTTTTTTCTGTACGCGAATGATTATAATTCTTATGATAGTCATATACATATATACATGAATGTTTACTTAAATTTTCCGCTACCTCCCATAGCTTAACCCACGCCCTTCCCCCGAGATGTGTTAAGCAAGTGTTCCCTACGTGTTCTGCCCACCTCGCACGGGAATCGTTACGTGAGTTATGGACGGAATAATGTACAAGTTTATTCCAGGGTAGGAACACGTGTTGGTGTTGTTCAAAATATCTCTTTTTGATTTATACGAGTACAAAGAACCTCACTTCATACATATATACATGTGTTTATAGTCTTTTTGAGGTGAATAAGACTATGAAGACATTATATACATATAGAATGTCTTCATAGGTTTATTACTACGAACATTTGTTTAAGATTATCTTGAGTATCGGATTTGTAGAGTTGTGATCTTTGCTTAGAACATCGGTGACTGGTTGGTAGTCCGTCGCCCAGTCGATTCCATATTATGATCATTTTGTCCTAGTCTAATAGTCGCTTCCTACGATATGGTAAAAGAACGGCAGCTAGTTAGCAATCTTTTTTGTTCCAGAGTAGAACAGGAGCTATATATGTGCAGCGAATGACCCATATGTATACGTATATGATACCGAACAGAATCACACATAGTTACATTCCATTAAAATCCCAAAACATCACGTGGCTATTTAAAATCAATTTCCAGTTCACACCATTATAACAAAACGCTTTGGCAGCGCGTAAATAACCAATAAGTGCCCATTAGGCCCCAGGTTCGAGGCCCCGTCGAGTCATTTTCCACTCTCGGCCTAATCGTCGAGGCCTCCATCGAACTAAACGCACATTTCATTGCCATTTTTTAAAATGCTTTGCGTAGGGACTAGCATGGATGAGACAGCACGTTGGCGTCTCAGTTATTAAGAGAAAGAAGAATTGTATACTGATAATTACTGATTGGGCATTTCCGGAGATGGACGAGCGAAATTATTAACACTACACATAATATAATAGTCGTGAAATTTTTTTATTTTATGTCCTTGCAGATGAAAGAAAAGAATTAATTAAAATATTAAATTGGAATGCGTACATTAAATATGGTAAGTGACAGTTTTTGCATATCAAAGGGGAATCAATAATATACTAGTTTGTTTGCTGATACTTTTTCCTTTATTCATCATATACTATTTATTTGTTATCTGCTAACTAGGTATATTTCATATTGATATTTGGAATAAGTCGAAGGGTAAAGCTTTTAAAACAGTTTATATGTAAAAAAATACATGCATGTTTTCTTTCTAAATGTCATGCCATGCTAGGAATGATTTACGGCGCTTCCCAACCCTAACGTTAACAATCTTTTAATGAGAGGGTGAAAAAAGTTAAAGGCGCAAAATACCTCTCAAACAGGTTTTGGTACCACGTGCGAACAAGTCATTAAACATTAAGCAGGGAAAGTTAACATGGGACTTATATAATGTAAGCAGCTGCATATTTTTGTTCTTATGTAACAGGTGAACTAATAAGAGATATAAGAATATTAATATGTCTAGCGGATGTGATAATACTGTGTCACAATAAAAGAGGGTTTCGAGTGGTCAGAGACAATCAAAATGCATAGTCTGTTAATAGTAAACACTCAACCTTTGACTACGCCGAGAAGGATTTATTATCGTGAATGGCACAATTTTACCCAAACATTCGAAGAAGTCGGTTAAGAAGCAAATCGGTTTAACGGTTATATGCATAAAAGTTATATACACTTACATAAACATTTACGTGCATAATTCTAATTTTCAAGGAAAACAACGATCATATTGCATATCCGGCCTATCCGATAGGCCCATAGGTATGATACCACCAAATACGTAAAAACATTCCCTAATCACTATAATATGACGTCTGCTTTCATTCAAGCCCCATCTCAGTTTCTTCTTTAAAAGTGTTCCCAACAAAACAAAGGAAAGAAAACAGACTATTTAGCAAATGGGGCGAATCGAGTGAGAGAATTTCTTCCGCGAAGGGAGAGGCCCTTTTATTGGAACTCTATTAGGTAGGAATTGGCTAATAACGACAGGATCAGGTGATAGCGGATTCCTAACAAAGATCCCGATATTGTTTTCGGATCGGTGAGTTAGGGTTTCAGATGGGACTGAACTGTTTATGGCTAAGTTTGATAATGATAAATGATGATTTGTCGTGAAGAATAATAGAAATAGAATAGGTAAAGTTAGTTTGTTGTATATGTAAGTCAGATAATAGTTCAATACTTTACATAATAACATTTCTACAAGTTGGATGTTGATTAAATTGTCGGCCATTCATGTATGTCATTTCACATTCGCACTCATGAACTTCTGGCCATCATGCTCAGGAACTAATTTTTATCAAAAACTAAGCATTCTATGTATGCTCATGCTAATCTGAAACGTTCGTATATAGCCTTTATTCCCGAATAACGTATAAGGCAAGTAAGAGATAACCTAGATAACCTCTTTTGACGATGGGAAATAACCTGTTACTTAAATATTATATTAGTACAAACATAAATTAAAAGTGGCCGAAAACTGCTGAATCTCCAGTTGTTAAAGTCGAAAGTCACACGTAAATATTTGTTGGTATCCATGCAATTCTGGAGCCATCTAAATCTTGACAACATTGCGCTCGCAGCCTTCCGTTACTTAAATTGTTGAAAGTTGAATCCTCCCGGCGGCCATTGCCGTAGGCTTAGAGCTCCTTTTTGTTTCCAATTCGAATTAAGGTGTTCGATGGTCTCTTACCCTGGGAAATTACTTTCTAAGAGTTTCGGAACAACCTGCAAATATTCAATTGCAAGATTGGTGTTGCTGAGAAATTTAGAAATGAGAAAAAGAATTCTTTTTTTGTTTTTACTGAGGGTTTTTTTACTAATGAATATGTTGAATTTTTTACTCAATTTATGATTATTATATGTTTGTAGTCACCATGTGGTATTGTCATTATAAATTAAAATTACACTTTATAAATATTATCCGTTGCAAGTAGTTAGAAGTTTACATATCTATCTCTGTCACTATAGAGGAAATTATTCATGCCCACATCAAACTGACTTATCATCAGATTAATCAAACCAAACTTTACACATAATAATTGTACTAACCTTTATGAAGTAAGTCTCTAATCCGTAGATTTAACAAAACCTCAAAAAACATTACTTAATTTGATCCTCTGAAAATTCTACTATCAATAACAGACACACAGCCCAAAATGGCATTGAATCGTGCAATTTAGCCAGCAATAATCCCGTCACAAAGCACCTATGTGTTCTTATGCACTATCATTACTATTTAGTGCAAGCGACCGGTCCCGAGTGGCGGCAATAACCGTACATCACCAGCCAATGTCCCCTGAATCAGTCACCTGCTGACTTACGCACGGATCGCACCGCAGATTTATAGACTTGGCTCCGGCGTTTGATTGTGTAGATCATGCGCTGCTGAGCGCGTAGATGGTAAGTGGGTTTGTTATTGGTTGGCAAGGTAACTTGTTTTAGTTTGGTTTATTTTGGTTATAAATCTGTTGTGAATTTTCATTTGACGTTGTAACAAATGTACTTTTGTCTGTATATAATCTTTTATATAAAAATGTCTAAGCCTATACCAACCATTTTTTAGACGTGACCCTCTAAGATTCTCATTCATCATCATATTATGCATTAACTGTCTCCTTTTTATATATGTAAAAAAAGCAAAGTTTATTATCTTTAGAAGAACAATGGTGTAACCAAATGTATTCGTATTAGCTATGTAGGAATATATTTTTGAACAATGATTACATAGGCACGCTACGCTCACCTTTTACGATAAACCAAATACCTACCAACATACTATGTAGTATTCCCATTTCTCCATAATTCTATAAACAGCAATATCTATTCAATACCAGCACTTATTTTATGGTCAATTACACTACGTACCCATCTAATACAGACTGTAGGGTCTGTATTCGTAACCGAACATGCGGTGACGTGCCACTAACGTATAGGCGCCGTTATTGGGCCGTTGTCGGTGGCTGACGAGTTTTTTGTGGCTCCAAAGGCTATGTAAAGCCTATTTGTCAACGTAAATCGCCCTGTGTTTTAGGGTTATTTGGCTATTCCGTAAATTTTACCTATTGGTGGGTGAAAAGGTGGTTTTGTATTGTTCGGAACATAGTAGAGTAATCTAGCTATCCTCGCGAAATATCGTATATAAGTATCAAATCAGGTCCTATCACAATTTAAGACATGTATACTAATTTAACAACTAAGTGTCATTTAACCATACGTTATACTCATAAATAGCACACACTTACGTAATTCCCAAAAATAGTGCTATATAATGTCTTTTCACGCACATGTATGTAACATGTTATATGTTAACACCGAAAGGTACCATTATTCTCTCTGTTCTATTATGTGACATAAAAATACATCTAGATACTACATTTCAGACTTTCCCATTTACTTGCAAAGCTTCCTATGTCGGATCTTTTAACCTCTATACTACGCACTTTTATGCTACGGATTCGCACTCACCTTAGTCAGGCTATAAATCAGTAAATCCCAACCCTTAAGCGGAAAGGGCGCTCTTCCCGGCATTTGTTTGCATGAATTAAGAGATCGCCATCTTGGATTAATACGGACGTGTCTCAGTCTAGAGTAGAGGGTGTTTGAATAATAATAAAATGTACGGGAGTGGAAAATATAGATCAATGGATCGGTAATCGACAATTATATTGATAGTTATGGGTAAGTGAAATTTATGACATATTGAAATTCATGGAAGTACGTGTATATATGTATATGTTGCATGTATTCAAAAGATTAATGAAGACATTGTAATTTAAATGAAGAATTATTAGTATATGAAGAAGTAAGTAAGAAAGAAGTAAGTAATAAATGGGCCTATTTATTCTTGTTGTATACTAACAAAATGATACAGTTTTTTAAATTTTTTTATATAAATAAAACATCCCCAATATGCTAAATATGACGTAAGAGTTGTTTAATATCTGAGATTAAAGTATCAAAAGACGCGTATCTTTATGTTTGTATGTACAAAAAGATCAACTACGTACAGAATTTTCTACTCCCATTTTTCAACTCTGAAAATTTAATACACCAACAAAATTTCCCCCGGCAAGTTACACACCCTATACCTCTGCACCTTAATAAAGGTGGAAGAGACGGTCGGAATAATTTCGGAATTAACATTTTTAATCTGCAAGAGATGTTACTGCATCAATTGAGAGACTCCCGTGTTATCGGGGCGTTGGGGCCTGCGCTGATTAATGCTGCCTGATTAATCGCTACGAAGGTAGATTAGGTAAGTTTCTTTGTGTGTAATAATAGGTATTAGAATTTAAGGTACTCTTATACTTTAAAATCATGTCTGTGTTTTCAAAGTTATGTGGAATACTTTTTCTAGTATCTTACGGATTGGCTGGTATTAGGTAGATAAGTTCTAGTCAGTTGATTACTATTCATATAGCTTCCTATTTCATATAGCTTCAGTACCAAGATATCATATTAAAATCATGATATGACAATATAATAATAATCATAGTTGCGGCAAATTGGTATATCCTCTAGAATGAGTATATATGTTTAAATGAAATGGAATCAAACCTAATGTTTGACTTACGATAATGGCCACTCATGCTTTAAACAACATTATGTTGAAAAAACTTAAGAACACATACCAATGGAAGAAGAAAGTAACGCGAAACAAAAGCTTTTTCATAGTCAGACCATTTAGATACCACTGCTATCATTTATTACAATTTACATTTATGCACAAACACCAAAACAATAACCATATTCATCCCAACGCCAGAGACGTGAAACAAAATCAAAAGCCTATTGTGGAGTCGTGACCGGGGTAGCAATAAAAGGCTTCATAAACCCGATGAATTCATTCCTTGGCAGAGGGTCACTCCATCCGAATGCGCATAACATCAGGTGTTTGTCAGAACCGAGGATTGCGAGACGTGCTGCGAGGGGAGTGCACACTGGGGCTTTTAGATTTATTGTTTCTTGAATATTTTTTATGTGGTTGTATCTACTCGTATAAATACGTGTATTAATAATATGTTTATTTAGGATATTATAACGCCATCTGAATTAGCTCTTTGGTAAGTTTAATTTAAAACTCGAATTTAAGAAATATAAACTTAATAAAGATCGATAAATATATATAAAGCATACTCGTATATATCTAAATGTCAATTAAGATTGTAAGAAAACGGCAGTGATGAAACAACAAAAATATCACATCTCTTTCAGAGTAGTAGTCAAGTAGTTGAATAGACTTACCAAATAATGGTGAGTGGTTAGTGTAGACAACATCAAATTTACATTTCACAAACCAATGAAAAATCTACGTTTAGATGTGGCGTTTATAGTTATTACCTGGAAGTTTTAAATATTACTTAACCATAAAAACCAACACATTAATAAAATCTTCATATATATATATATATACATTCACGTCCTGTTATCTCTTTCAGAGTGTACAGAACCTTGAAACATGATAACGTCTCCTTCGTCACTTATTAGCCCGAATATTTGGGAATAATTCTCTCTCCTACTCATACTTCGTTATTTGAAAATGTTCTTCGTAATATGTTCATGAAAGTTTATTTATTTCGTCTATCAAACCGTACGAAATCTCCCACTGTGCACTCCACCTTAACCAGTCAATCGGCGCGGCGGGTTGTCGCAATCATTTTATTCCTGCGTCCCACAGGCCCCAAAGGTGGACCCCTCATTTGCCATTCAAATGCGGAGCCTTTTTACGTGACGTGTCAGGTACGGACACCGCGAGGGTTAACGTAATACGTGGTGCGGATAGTTGAAAAGAATTGGATTTGACAAATCAATCTATTCTGCTTGGTGTCAGCGGGGTTTATGTTGGTTTGGTTTTATTTGTCTCGTGGGGTCAGTTACCTAGAATAAACATCAAGACTATTGTGTTCAGAGGTTAACATGTGTCTTAGAAATTGTGGTGCTATCGGTATGGGGACAGAATAAATCAAATTTTTACCATTGATAATAGGCATTGTATATTAGTTGAGATAATAAGCTTTTTGAATGTTTTTTTATACGATATTATATTTACGAATTATATCCAGTTTGTGAAAAAAATTGACCGAGTTACTATACAAAATAAAAAGTCATACTAAAGACGAACGAGTTCACGAGACCATTAACCCTTGCGGGGTAGTCAAAGGTTCAGGTTTCCATCGCAATACATACATAAATAATCCATTTACAAAATGCATCGAATATTACGTTGAAGGAAAACATCGTGAGGAAACTATTAAAAAAAATCTTTTAATATTATAAACTAGTCTTTCTTTCCCTTTTTAATTATGAAGTAATATAGATATATCTACATTATTTCATTTCTAAAGATTCTGCCAAACACTTCTATAATTAAGAAAAATTAAAAGGAGATTAGTTTATAGGCTACAAAATGAGTAACAACTTCTCATATAATTATTCTAAAAAGAATATTTATATATACAATATAGTATAAACATACCTATATTCTTTGTCAATTCACCGAAGACTTGAAAGTAAAGTGAACGAGTGGCCCCAACGAAACGAAGAAAACGACGAGTGACCAAATTCCCCTAAACCATTGGAGGTATAAGCCGAAAGGGAATTTCTTTTATCTTTCACCGTCCAGCCGTTTGCTTGGAGAAAGCCTTTGTAGCAAGAAGAGCGATACATGGTGCAAGTTTCGTAGTATAGAGGGTAGTTGGAAGACGTTTGTTGGTATTGTATGAAATGAAGAAATTTAATTAATAGGTGTAAGGAACTCTAGTTTTTATATGATATCTACCTATTATGTACTGTTCATTATACTTATAAATGTAATTTTTTATGAAAGTGTGCATAAATATAATAGAAAGTTGAGAAGTAAATTAAAGTTTAATACTAATAGGAAAATAAATTCATAAAATAATTTGAAATGACAACTGACGTTTAATCGAAAATAATAATTTTACTAACTTAACATTTATAAAAGCATAATCAAGTACAAACCAAATCTTCTGTCACCATCACTTTTATTTCGAATAAATCATTATAATTGAATATTACCTTCATCTCATAAATATGATATTCTAACCATACCTTTTTAAATACATTATTACGTACATACAAAATCCATCAAAGCTAACTAATTTACTTTCCTAAGACTTTTAGAAAGGCCATCTTATACTGGTTTCGTAAACCTCTCTAAGCCGCTATCACCTATAAGGTGAATCGACCGTTAAAGAGCGGGACCCGGTGGCTTGGAACAACCGATATGGGCAGTCCACCTCTGGACGGGGATTATGTCCAGGGTATAAGGAGGGAGGTGTACTTGGGAACAAATGCATAATATTATATTGATTAAAAAATATGTATGACTAAATAGTCAGTGTTTGTAAATGGCGATACTTAAGGCGATACGCAAATTTGGTACCAAATATTATCATTTACTTTTCGTCAAAAAAATGTGCCAGAATTTTAAAATGGGATAATGGTTATTCTGTTTTCAATATATCTATCATAAATGTCTAGGCTTACTTGCTAAAGAGGAGAGTTTTGAATAAATAAGAGAACATTACATAGGATTATGTGACTATGGATTTTTGAGGTATTTCTGCTAAAAGGTTCAGTAATAGAAGTATGTCTTAATTGCTTACATAAATGTACTCAACTCCAGAATATATCATACATATATGACACAAGATCAACTCATGTCACCAGCATTCAAACCTAATAAATATATAACCTAGTAAATAGTCCAAACTTTTTAATATAACCAAAACTATACAACCTCTTTTTTACCCAGTGTGCCTCCTACGTCATCAGGCACCTTATTTTATGGGGATTACACGATCAGCCCGTACCTTGTCCATTACACCAAGATACAACTTGGACAGGGACACGCAGGGGACTTGGCTTAAGGAAAATAAGACTAGAAAACTAACAAAAGATACCGGGCTTAAGGTGCGGGTATAGGAAAGCGATTGTACAAACATACACATCGCATAATAGTGGCTGTAGCCCAGTGAGTAATACCTCTGAATTCTAATGACAAAGGTCCTAGCTTCGAATTCCAACTCAGGAATCAATTAATGACATTTTGATATGTGTATTTTTCATTTAAGTACATAATTTACAGTCGCTAAAAGTGAAGGAAAACATCGTGAGGAAACCGGTCTGTCCCTCGGGATAGGTAATAGCCAATGCCTGTTTACGGCGATATGGTTCAGTACTTATCACGTTGAGTGCTATCTATCTAGTGAAACGCGGGCTTCGAGTGAACCATACTTAACATAACTTCAAAATTTCGGAGATGGGTACTCAAGCCTCTGACTACCCCGCCACAATGAAAAAAGGGAGTGTGTATACATCAGTCATGAAGCGTATGTATGTGTTGTACATCACATCTGTTTCGGTGGGCAAGATCTCGGAGCCCCATCTTTCCCGATCCTGATAAACTACTTTCGCGTCATTGACACTCATACATTTCCTCATACACACTAGGCGGTTATAGGTACTTTTACAGTAAAATATGGCATTTATCTGATCGTAGTTACTTGCATGTTTTTTAAAGATGGACTGAACCATGTACACATAATTCTTAGATTTCTCTATTATTGCTTTCAAAATTTTAGTAACATTATTATAGAATTCAAGCCAAATATATGTACCTATTCTATTGAAAAAACCTTCGTTTGTTCTTTAATAGTCCTTTAGTCACTTTTTGCGATACACCTAAGTAAAGGAAACCTAATTATATTATTAAAAAAACACGTAAAAAATACTCTATTCACGACTTTGCGACCAAAACTTTTTGTTCAATATTTTCGATTGCCGCTACCGCGTTGGTGACACCACCCCTTAAACTTCGGTGAATTGACATACCTAACTGATAAGAGGCTTGATAATAAAACGCCTGCTCCCCTCGAGAGATTACCGTCGCAAGTATTTCCTTGTTTACGCTTAGTTTTTTGTTTATTCGACATGACGAAACAAAATGGATTGTCAGGGAATATCTTGTAGACAAGGTGATTATGAGGATTTGTTTCCATAGTCCGTGGAATGAATACTTTTATAATGCTACTAGTTACTACTACGGTATGCCCTGAAGGTGATGATATACATTCACGTCTTTCAATTCCTTTCGGGGTGGACAGAATCTCGGAGACATTATACCTCCTAGCTTTTTTATTATACGTACTTATCACTATGAATATTAGAGTTGAGGTATCCTAATGAAACATTGGTGAACTAAGATTATATCGACGTCGTAAACTAAGGGATTAAAAGTAAATCGAATCTATAAAGCAGTGGGTTAGCAACATGTCACCAAAGTTCAGGACATTACAGGACCAATGTTTAAGCTAAAAAAGACCTAGGTTTAATTATCGTGTATCTTTGAATCTGTTCACCCCGAAAGGGATTGAAGGACGGTATTATAATATAGTATTTATGACGGTTATAATATAGACGGTATTATATATAATATGGTATTATAATATAGAATATTTATGTATGTATGTAGACAACGGAATTAAGTCTTCATAAGTTATTAACATTAAATGAGTTGAAAATATTTAAGAAACTTTTATATCTGTCTGTTATAAGGTTATAGACGTGATTGTGTTTGTGTGTACGCAACACACCTGCGTATTTGTAGATAAACTCGTAAAATAAGTCTAGACGGTTGATTTATGGTCTCTGCCCTCCCCTTGAATGAGACGATGTGTTATAGGATACTAAGGTTAACAAGGTGATTCTACCGATTTCCCTTGCTTTTAATTTTGGTATATATTGATTAGAAGTATTAGTATATATGATATCATTTTATTATTCTGATCGATAGTCTCTGCTTATCACCTTAGGACAAACGTAAAGTGTATATACATATGTATGTATTATTGTGATTATTAAATACGGAAGGTGTTTAGTAGTTTACGTAAGGAATAGAATACCTAGTGATTAGAAGTATAATTATAGAAAGTAATTGGTCTAAATTGGAAAAAAATTGAATTTGTTATATCTGCCTAACCTTTTGGGTGTTCCGCGTATATATGTAGTTTCGGTAAATCGACTGTAGTTAAATTAGTATTATTTTCTCCTAGTCTATTAACATAATTTTAACGCATGACATTTCATCACTGGCGATCTGGACAGGTTAGCTTATAATATCATCGCTCACTAAATTAAAAAGTTTTAATAAATATAAAACACATTATTGGTGACAGGCTGGGAGCTTACGAAAAATGTATAAAATTCACTACCTCTAACATTAACAAGTACCCCAATATTTTTTTAAATTTATTACCTTAGGGGTCTGAAAGTACAGGTAGGGATACAAGTGAACTGCTAGTGGGGGAAAATGACTTTTGTTATTTATTGTACCTTGCGTTCAGAAAGGTCAATTTGTTAATGTGTTCTTTGTTAGTTGGGGACGTAAATAGAATGTTAACTTCCTATTTCTTCACGTTTTGACATATATAGAATATTATGTTGTAGGAAGAGAACATATTATATAATTCAAAGAACGGTTGACAAACTAACATCATTGCATATCAATGCCATTGCAACCTCGACAATCACATTCCATTTTATGCTATTAGAAATAGGTATTTTAATCGTGTTACTGTATTAGATAGACCACCTACTCCACAGCTTATTAGACAGTACATAGGTCAGTAAATGAGAAAAGTACTATTTAGACTTGAAGAAAAGTACTTTATTATAGAATATCTAGAAATTATTATTATAGAATATTGACGACCTCGCTAATCGTGAGGTCCCGGGTTCGATTCCCAGTGGAGGCAGAGTTATGAACTAAGTTTTTCTACTGCTTTCCAGTCTGGTCGTTGATTATATATGCCATATATGTATCTATCTATACATAATATATATACATTTCTTAAATATACGTTGACTAGTATCCTTAACACAAGTCTTAAATGTACTTACCAAGGGGCTAGTTCAATTGGTGTAATAATGTCCAATTATTGTTATTATTATCTAGAACTAATTTCTAGTCATATTCAAATAAATTTCCTTAATCAAAGCCTACATTTTTACGTCCCAGACTAGTACGTGACAACATACACAGGTAGTTACGAGGCAGTAACGGTTGACATACGTCAGTTGTGAAGCGAGGAATTTAATTTCGCCCTGCTACGGTTTTTGCATTTTAATTCCGCTGTGCTACGGGTGTTTTATCTAACACTGTGATAAAAATACATGTAAACGTAATATTCGTTTACGCGTACACGATTTTTAAAAGAGTATGCAGAATGAAAGGTTTAGATAAAGTTATGTAACATTATAAAGGCAAAAAAGGTGACAGAAAGTAATAATAGGAATTGGTTCTTTGTTCCTTGTTCGGGTAGCCCATATTTGTATACAGTTTTTCCTAATATTACATCCAAACAGCATGATCTAAATACATTTACATACCTTAAGTTCCTTAAGAGTGGACAAAACGTCAGAGACACAATAAATTTTCTTCGTCATCAAAATAAACGTGATCCAAATTTCTTCAAAGCAACCTTGTAGTTCTCTTTACCATACACATTCATGCACATGCACATCATGCCTGATTCGCTGTAGAGGGGTAGGCAGAGGTCACGGATCCCCATCTGTCCCGATCCTGACATACCAATTTCGCTGCGTTGACTCTCATACTCATATTATATGTACTTCTAAGGGTGAAGTTTTTTCAATATGGCGTCTATCGGACTCTCATATGTCTTATTAGGCCGGCCCTACGTAACCGCCCTTCCGCTTAACCCACATATGTTTGTTTTGTCAATCTACTATCATTCATCCGCATAACAAGTCCAAACCATCGAAGCATGCTCTTTTCAATCTTAGTCATAATTATTATTTATTATTTGTTAGAAAAAATATATATTTCTGTTTACCCTTTTAAAGATCATAGGCCTGAATATATATGTATTTAATTTGAATACTTCTACTCTACGTGCGTCTACGTGGGTAATTGTAGTGACGTCACTACCTGTCTGTCAGTCAGGCGACGCGACGTGACGTGACAAGCATTTGTTTCGGATATTTGCATAAACGTTTTTCTGTTCTGTGAGGTTTTAATTAAATGTCTGTTAATGTTGTCGGGTACAAAAAGGTATTATAAACTTTTTGATCGTTATCAGGGTATCAGACAGGGTAGTCAGAGGTTAAGAGTATCTAAATTACAGAGTAGTGCTTTTAAGATTTTTCATGTACTAGTACTGTATCTAATGAGATCGATGGTTATACTGTTTACAGATGCTGAATAACCTGAAACAGGTATCATCTTTTGTACACATGGTAAATATAAGTGTAAATTACAAATTGGTTTCATGTCCCTTTACCTATCACCTTAACACCTAAATTAAAAAACAAACAACACCTGAATTACACGGTTAAATAAACCTGGCAAATTTCTTCCTCAATTACAGATAATCTTCATAGTATGTAAAACACGAGCCTAGCTAGTGCCAGTTTAAAAATATGCACCCCAAAACGCTCCAACGTCGCACCGATCACAAAACCGTTAATCTCTTCGAACGACGTAAAACAATCAACTACCCTGCATTTAAAATCCATTCAAGAGTTTTATAAATGTGTCCGTTGACAATAATTCATCATGGCGTCAGATTCCCGCGTTTTTTCACGTCACACGCCATGACAGGTGATGCTTTACAAATTATATTTTTTTTATTTGAGCCACGGCGACGTTGTTTCAGACCCATTTAAGGCTTGAATAATGGTCCGTTCTGAGAGTAAATGTTTGCTCGAAATTAATTTTTAAAAGGCTTTTCTTTGGTGATGAATGGATTGGGCTTTTGCTTCAACAGGGTTCCGTTCGGTGACATTATTGAGATTTTCGACATCCTGTTTCTGAATGTTTTTATTTATTTCGGAAAGTTGCTTTGAAAGGAAGCAGAACAAAATGAAATATTTAATTATAGGTTCAAGAATTTGTATTTAGATAGTAATAACGGTCTTAGATGCGTTATTTACCAATTCTAAATAGATCACCACAGGTTAAGCAACGTTAGGCGTGGCCAATGTTAGGATGGGTCACCCATCCAAGTGATTGCATATTATTATTATTAATTCCAGTGACATACGGAGCAGAGACGTGGAACATGACAGTCGGGTTAGCCCACCGACAACATGTCACTCAGCGAGCAATGAAGCGATCAATGCTGGGTATCTCGTTAAGGGACAGAGTCCGGAACGAGATTATGCGGGAAAGAACCAAAGTCAGTTACATAGTCTATCGATGTTGTAAGCTGAAGTGGCAGTGGGCCGGCCACGTCTGTCATAGAATCCACGACCGCTGGAGTCGAGCGGTTCTCGAGTGGAGGCCGCGTCTCAGCAAACGTAGTGTAGGATGCCCCCCGGCCAGGTGGACCGATGACATCAAGAAGGTCGCTGGTAGTGGCTGGATGAGGGCCACGAATGATTGTGTTTTGCGGCGTACCCTTGGGGAGGCCTACGTCCAGCAGTGGACTAGTATAGGCTGATTGATTGATTGACAGTGACAGGAAACACAGTAAGAGAGTCTCTTATTTATTGTTAATTTTATAAGTTAACATTACTTATGAAAGGTGATGGTTAATGGAGATATATCTACTATCACGTATGTAAGCTTTGAATGACTTTTGTAGTAACGAAGATCACTCGCTCCTTTAAAGATTAATATGTATGTATGTATTTGTATGCAAGACAAAAGTCATAGTTAAGTGGGCGAGCCATTCAGAAGTAAATTGGGCACCTTTCCGCGCAGTAATGGCGGTAGGTGCGCCCTTAAGTGGCCAATACAACCTTTCACCTTGGCCAATCTACGCTGATCATTTCGGATGGGGCTAGCATATGAGCGATTTAAGTGAGTCTAATAAACAATTAACCAATGGTATTTAATGCAATGGTATGTATAGCTAACTAACGGACAATAAAATATATTTACGAGTTGATATAGTATATTTACTTATTAACTATCGAGTATTCTCAAAGATTTCATAAAAGGTAATGTCAATATAACACTGATAGTAATGCTAAAATCATGTCCGTCTCAAAAGAGATAAAAACATATTGCATAGTAAATAAAATGAGTATAAATAACGAGTGTTTAAAAAGAGATAAAAACACGTGAGTGGATATTGAATCATTGACATATATATACTTACTTACTTACTATATTTTATCTTTAAAATGTTAACAGGTATAGTGAATGAGAATATAGTAATTCGCTGTTTTCGTGGCCCCGCTCGAAGCCATTACTGGCCAGAGCCCATCTTTTGTGAGAGAGATTTGTGGCCACTACTTAGGTGGGCAATGGGGTGAAGCAACTAACACTTACTGGACATACCTACACACCTATAAATATGATAATATGTTCATACTAAGTAATTTTTAAACTGTACTGTATGTAGTTGATCAGTTTGACACTCATACTAAATAAAAAGAATTTTAACAAATGATTTTAAAGACACGATGGCCTTTTGTTTTTGCTAAATAGATACACTGCTATTAATTCCTTAACACAGATTTTTCTCGGTTATAATTTATCATTACAAGATAGCTATGATGAACTTTGAAGTATTTCGATGTCATTGCTTTAGAACTTAGTTACAGGTTGTTAACCAATCATCCCATAGATTTTATTGAAATGTAGTATCTTTATGCCCTTAAATGACATGTTGGTACAAGATAGAGCTTTCAACTCACTTATTGTAATTTAGTATCTTTGTAACCTAATATGACAAGTTGGTACAAGAGACAGCTTTCAACTCACTTTTCAGTAATCAATGGGAATCTAATAAAACGTCTTTAAAACCTGTTGTTAAATAAAGCTACCAAAACAACCCCCTACACAAAATAAGAACTAAGTGGCCGTATGTAGGCAACGAAAGGCAAAACTCAAAAACAATACAGAGGCAAAATGAAAAGCAAGTCAGGTGCGCGCAACATTTTTCCCTTTTTCAAATTACCATACGTCACGGCTGCACACGTGCTAAACAAACATGGCGGACTGTCCGAGGTGCGTTTATGAAATAAGCCGTGATTTATTAGTGGGTTGTGCTGTGAATTGAGTCACGTATGGCGATGGAAGTATATTTTAGACTATTCTAACCAGGTAATATTGGAAGGGTGATGGATTGGAATGTATTTGTTTGTTTCGGTTATGGTTGGGTGTCAGGGTATACACTGTACTTGTTGAATAATTGAGAGTTAGTAGTTGAAAACTTTTAGCTTATTTAGTGTTGGGTTTATCATAAAGATTAAAACAACGAGGTATGACATTATTTTGCGCACATACATTTCATAATAAGTACCTAACCTGTAAGTTGAGTTCATAGGTAAGTATAATTATAATAAAATTGTATGAATGTTATGTTTAGTTTAGCTATATGATAAACCAAAGAATCTCGTAAGAAAACTGAGGTACAAATAAGTATTAATGCTTGATCTACTTATTAATGTATTATATTTATTACTATCATTATTACGAGGATAGGGTATGAGAATATGGTATAAACAAATGACTTACAATTGTCTATGCTACCGCGTCTCACACACGCGAATAAACATGGCGTTGGGTCAGAGGTGTGTTTTATGAAAATAAAGTGTGATTTATTAAAGGGTTCCGCAGTTCACAGTTGGGTCACGTACGACAACCAGATTTGAGGGGAGACTTCGGACCCTCATATTGTGAGAAAGTTTCCTTTCTATCCGGTTTTTCTTTGAAAACTTTCGAATTTGATTTGAGAATGATATTTTGTTTGCAAGTTGTTTCACTGTTTCGCATTTTAAGTTTTGAAAGTCTTCTTTTATTAAAAGAGAATAATTAGAAAGGGGTAATTTGTGTCGTAATTTTTAACGAGGGTTGTAATACTTAAGAAACTACAGGGGTACGATACAAGACGTCTACTACCCCTTCAATGGAATGATTCTCAAAGATTGATTATCTCCGAAGCTGCAAAGTTACTGATTACAAGTTCATCAGATGGCTATCACTTTATGCGACAGATGGTAAACCGTGTCGCCATTTACAACTATTCATTACTGTGTACCTTGTATTGACCAGCAACATAGTTTACAAATTACAAACCGCAATGCGATTCACCTTCTCAATAGTCAGTCGCAAGCGACCGACAGGCATCCTGTTGCAGCAAACGGATAGAGAACCAGTGATTGACCGAATGATTTCGTGATATATGTATGACGTTTGGATTCAGGTGACGTGCGATTGACACTGATGAAAATTTAAATAGCTAAACGACCTGTTTGCTTAACAGTGGAAGTTATTTATGCCCTATTAATGTAATCTAATTAATATCCGGTTATCCAGTGCCAGTGTTGAAGAAATGAAGTTTTTGTCGTATGTACTCGTATGTCATTGCTAGTAACATATCAGGTAGACTAATAACATCCTATTGTAATAAAAAAAAACACAATATTTTAAATCCATTACTCACTTCATTTCCAAAAACCCAATATCTCTGACGTTGAATAATGAATAATAAGATGAAGTAAACTCAAAGAAAACTATCAGCAAACAGCATTATCTCCCCAGGAGATTCGCAAGGATTGATTCACGTACCTGATGCCACGTCACGTCCGTCTTTGAATGGCAAATCAGGAAGGTCCACCCACGATCCTTGAGGGTCCAAATGAAAATAAAATGAGCGCCACTCTATGGAAATAGCCGTGAGTTTGTTGAAAAATGTTTGCGACACCTGCCCTGAATTAATGTGGTGGGTTTGAAATAATTTAGCCATACGTGCATATATATTGACGTCTTTACATATTTTGTTATGTTAAAGAAATATCTCAGAGATAGTTTAGGTTAAGTATAAGGTTATTTACGCATTGCTAAAACTAGTTGCCATGTTTGGATGGCATTGATTTATATAGAATTTGGGTTACGTATTACTGATTCCTTTTTCTCTTGTCATGGAGATGCATGTGGAATTATCACGCAAGTACTAGCATGCAAGTATGACGTCAAGTTTCTATTCAAGTGGACTTTGCATATTTTTACAAGTTGCACAATGTATGTACGTAAGTTCTAGGTTCAATTCAATTGGACAAAGGTGACTGGTAGCTAATTCCATTTACGTTTTAGGCTAGCAGGAGCCAGTACGAACATGTAGCGAGGAAGTCCAATAAATAGTTGGGCCTGAGTTCTCTGGAGACTGGTTACTTTGGCACCGGGCCCACGGCGGAGGTGACGCACCTACGACACAAAGAGTATAAAAGGTACAGATAGGATTTATTTTCAATTTATTTATACCAATATCTATTTGCATAGTTTTAATACAAAATCTTATGAGTAGTATATGATAAATATGTATGCATACATAGTAATACAATGTTTCGGATTTTAAAATAACTTTAAGTTGTACTCTTACCCACTATACGGATAAAAATAATGAAATTATATTTTATTTTGTTAACGATTTTAATAACTCTAAATGTGATAAAGAAGCTACTATGTTTGATCAGGTGAAAAACAGGTTGACTGTGGCCATAAATAATTTTCACTACAATGTGGGCATTGGGAGCTAGTGACTGTGTGGTGTCGTAATATGTGTGTTTGTCTGAATTGTTGTCATACTTATGCATCGCATAGTTATCCCATCTGCAGTTTTGAAGTAAAATAATCTTTGTTGCACCAGCGGACATTTACGTTCAGTGTTTTAAGAAAGAAATTGTGACTCCATATGAAGATTTACTCTGTCTCCGAGCTTAGGTACAGCTGTATCTCGCTGAGTTTATTTTGTATTGTTTCACTTTTAAAATGTATTATCTTTGGGGAAAAAAAATTGGTTCTATCTATGTCAAAACTCTGAGTCTATCTGGATAGATACTCTTTCATATGTTGATGTGCTGTTTGTCCAGTTAAGGAAATATCTATAATATATATATATTAAAAATGAGATTGGAAATGTATCTACTATAAGAATACAGTATTTATGAACGGGAATGGACTTATAATCTTTCACGTTAAGTACTACCTGAAGGTAACAGATAAACATTATATTATTTCTCTTTAAAATCCTGAAGAATCAAATTGATTCTCCAGCATTATTGGAGAAAGTTCCATTTATTACCAAAACTCGTGTGTTTAGTCGTCCCTTAGGTAATAAGGACCTTGCTGAAAAATATTTAAATATGTTTGTACCACCTCGAGCTAGTAGAAATTATATAAGTAACAGCTTTTGAAATCGAAGTATTAATATTTACAATAAAGAATTCTCTAAAATAGATATGTATATAAACCCTCTATATAAACTGAAGGTACATTTGTTAGAGACATTTACTTTTCAGGGAACAAAGTAGACATATAAATTTATTTTCACTTTTCTCTTTTTTGTTTTTTGTTGTATTTCATTTTTGATTTTGTTTGATTTTGGGTTAATCTCATATTTAATGTCAAATGTTTTTTAACTTTTAATTTCTATAGTAGTTTTTGTTTTTCCACTTATAACTGTTTAATTTAATTTAGTTATTCCTAAAATTAATATAATATAAAAGTAGCAGGATACATTATATCTAGTGTATGTACCTATGTCTGACTGTTAGAAATGTTCAATAAAATATGTACTCATTGGGACTATAGGTCTACTTTTAGTAATAGTTTTTAAGTAATACTTGTAATGACTGTTTGTTGCCACAATAAAGGAAATAAATAAAAAAATATCTTAGTGGATACAAAATTTGGTCACTTAAGATTTCGTTTACTCTAAAGGTGTTTACGTGTGTGAAGTGTTAGATACGTACATTATAAGTATATACACATATTGTAGAGGGGTAGGAAATTTGGGATTCTCATATGTCCCGATCCTAAAAAACCACTTTCGCTTCACTGACACTCTTGCACCTCCTCATACACACTCAGCGCTTATAGGTCCTTTTTATGGCATCTATCTGACTGTCACATGTCTTATTGAGCAAGCTCCTATTTAACCGCCCTTCCACTTTACCCACATATATAGCATTATAAGTGTTAATTTATAATATGATGAGTTCTATGAGCAGCCTTCCTAATTCACCTTCTTAGTTTCAACAACAGGCGTAATGTTATCGAAGCTTATTCGGTACTTAAGTCTGGCCACCTTTTCAGGCATTAAGGTACATATAATATTAACTATCACGCTACATTATAGGATAGAGGCCTTAGTATGTGGTCCCTTATATTAACCTTTACGACGTAATTTGGCTGCGCTGGCTGTTTGGCCGAGGCTCTTGCCAGATCGCGATATAAGTGCACATTATGGCATATACTAAGTGACTGCTTACTGTGCGTAGCTACCTTTATATTCACGGGGTTTTAATATCTGCTTGATGGACAGAACCTATTACTCTTTGGTCACAGTTTGCAATAACATCAGGTCAAACACGGCCAAAAGGTCTTCGGAAACTTTTTTGGATCTTATGTTTTGTTCATATGATAGATGTTCATAGAGACGGGTGGGCTGTGTATGTATGTATATTTTATTCATGAACGTAAATATAATTTTGGGTATTTATATGAATTATTGGTGAGATATGCCTTAACGCCTGAAAGATTTCATTTAACTTTATTAATGAGTCGGTTTCTAAGATACGCTGCGATGAAACATATTTATGTATTTCTTTATTCTATATGTTCTAGTTTTACAGAACACTTTACATAAGTAAATAGAACCTTGAAAGAGATTGCTAGCTATTGTCTATTTCTATTAAAAGGCAGGTTTCCTAAACTTATTTACTATGATTAATCTAGGTTCGACAGTGTATCACAAATTTTAAATTGACTTCTACATTTTACGATGTCCACATAACGTTTACAGGCGTTTAGACATAGATTACAGTCCCTTTAATTTCATCGTCATCTATACCTATGCATATACACGTGTATATCCGCGTACAAAGTATACAGGGAGGCTTTATCTTTTATTATTTTTGGCACCTTCGCTCGAAAGTTGGCAACACTACGAGAGGTACTTGCAGGATCTGTAAAATCTTATCACTTGGTCCTTACCATAGTCACAAATATTATAATGGTTGCTATAATTATGAGTACTTTTAAAATGAAATGAAAACTATACCAAAAAGTTTTCGTGTACTGGATAAAGTCTAAAAATGTTAGCTACTGAATCAAATTTTCTTATGGTTTATGGTTCAAGTTAAGTCTTTAATTTGAGTGAATAATTGCATAATTGCTGAAAGATTTACATCTCACTGGACAATTATCTTTTACTCAACATAGGAACCTGGTAAATTATACATATGTCTATAAATTGCTTCTATCTAGAGAATGGAAAAGTTCTATCTGTGGTAGGCCCAACCCAAACAAATTCCTCGGTGAGGTGCCGTAACGAGTGCCATCTAATTAAGCGGGCCCGAACTACGTGAGACTGTTGTTAACACCTGCATTAACTGCAGTCAAGTACCTACCCGCATTGAAGTTTAAAACGATATTAGACTTTGTATAGTACGATATAATTTTATCTCTTTAAAAAAAAAAACTAAATTATTGGATTCATTACTTATCATTGTTGAAAATCAGTCACAAGTTGTAATTCATAAATTTTTAGTATCTTGGTTACCTCTTAAGTAAGCTCTTACTGAAAAGAAAGGTAAAATAACTATATCTGTACGTCTAATACAGGACTAAAATCTAACTCAAAAGATACTAAAACACACGTTTCATACATATAAGTAGGTGTATAGAACCATCTTACCTCGCAGACAATTTTCCACCGTGTCCAATGTAAATGAGGTCATTTTCTTGACATGAACCGCGCTTTCGATTGTGTACACGACTCTAGACTCTCACTCTTTGGAATAAAGTCTACTTTTGCGGGGACTGAAGCTAAGGGATTTGTCCACAGCAATATGTAGAACTCATGTGGGAATAAGGAATAAAGTGATGACCCTAAGTCGCGACTGAATTATTAGGGTTGTCAACCGACTGATGTTTTCATGTTCCGCTGAGCTGTTTTGAAACTTTGTTTTTGGAACGTTATGGACGCTTTAAGGGTTGGTTTACTGTATGGGGTTACTGGCACATTGGATTAGTATTAGTTTTAGTTTCGATTAGTGATTCAAGATAGGTCGTGATTTCTTGGTGGACTGAAAAATTCAAATTTACGCTACATTAAATATGTACATATATCTCATCAAATCCAAAATTACAAAATTTTGTTGTTACTTGTATATTCATTTACTGTAGTGAAAACTACAATACCTAAACTACCAGTGGGGTAAAAATAAACTTTAGTTCATTGACGCAGATACATACCTACGTACAAAGTGTAATATATTGTAACCTTTAACACTTTCAGGGTAGTTAGAAGCTTGAGGAGGCCTCTTCATATTAGTGAATACTGACAATACTAATACTGTAAAACTAGAATGACTATTTTTTTTGATAATTTTATAGTGAATAAGTAAATAATCTAGACTCAAGCTTAGCATGTAGGTAGCATGTAGGTGAATTTTAAAAAAGACTGAAAAAGAACCTGAACCTTAAAAGCAGCCTTCTAGATTTGCTACGAAACTTTCTTGCCAGCTCATTCCGTAGTATGAATTTATCACCTTCTACGGCACGCTTGGGTGACCTTCGGTGCCTTTGCTACGTATGATTTACTACGGGCCGGCTGCAAATTAAAAGATAAGAAAACTTATAGCCTCTGCTGGGCACAGGTATATATTGAACTGAACTTGCAGGCCAGTGCGGACAAGGGACTTTAATAGGACGTAACTAGCTCTAGTGTTGTTGATTGTTGTGGGTGGGGAATTAAAGGATTAGGGGTTTAATTTTGTTCAAGAGGCGGTTGACAGATTCACCAATATTGGTAACTTTTTAGTGTTCCTGACGATTTGAAAAGTATCCTGTAAAAGTGTCCTGTATGTATGTGTATGAGTCTAAATTCTATATATCTATTTCATTTATATATTTAATTTACCACTACTATTTCATTTATATTAAATCGACGTGAGTAGGATCTAAACCAGTTGCCATTTTTGCTGCAATTATAAAACAAACCCGTTTGTGCAATAATTTAGTCGATATACTACCAACCTGTCACCTATCTTCCAGATCACTTCCATTGTAACCACTATAGCTAATTACCTACTCTATGCTTTGAAACTGAACCTTTAACTATTTCCAGCACAATATTAGTGAAGAGGGGTAATGGAAAAAGTTCCCGATTGGGTTATCGGCTGGATAACTTCCTAACTCCGATCAATATGACGACATTAATCGGAGTTATTGACTAGGGAGATAGTTTTCAGCTTATTCTTAGTAGGTACTAACTAAAAATAGAAAATAAAAAATACAGAAAGTAAATATACATAATTAAAAAGTACAAAGAAAGAAAGAATAACAGTTTTTTACTGCTTAGTAACGTATATAACTTTTACAAATAAATAAAAATCCTTGATGCAGTCAAAAGGATCATCATTGATCTTCCGACAGCACTCGTATCATTCCTTCTTATTAGGTCTAAAACGCTTGTATGAGCTATCTTTTAGTCGTATAAACAACCTGTAGAACAAAAAATCTGCCTTTAGCACTATTATTGAGGCAATGAGGACACTGATGTTAAATATGAGTTTCACTATTTCTTGCTAGTTAGTGTGTGTTAGTTGTTAGATCATCATTCAGTAAATTACATTTACCATATATACTTAGTCACTTTCTATGCTGGGATCAAAGATTGTTTTTTAGGATTCAAGTCCAAGTCTTCAACAAGACCAGCGTATATGTGGACTAATTAATCGTAAGTATAGAACCAAAACTCTCAATTGTTCCACTTACAAACAGCCTAATAAATTGGCTGGGAAAGGGGTCACCGCAATTTGCTACGAATCAGGTAGGGATAATGGAAAAAGTTTCCCTCGCGGTTATTAGATGGACTAACTTCCTCTCACATGGCATTAATCGTAGTACGGAGATAGTTCGTAGTTCATTAACACAGGACAGGGCGAAATGAATATTCATAGAGACCGCTGTAATGGGAATTTGCTATTGGTTTTAAAATATATGGTGGTCATACGAGTATTTGTAATTCATCTACAGATAGATGTATAAGTATTGTTAATCCTATTAGGGTAGGTAGAGCCTTAGGTCATTGAAACGATTTCAGAGATTGCAAACTTAAGTTTTATCGTAGCTATATAGTACTTATCTACACGGAGATGTAAATATAATGTTAATTACAACACGATAGACAAAAAACTTGTTTTTCATCACAGAAAGAATTCAAGACTGGAGAATTAATGAAATCTATTTGTCGATGGACTAGCAGTTTGTCACAAATATTTCATATTAATATCATTACACAACCCTTGTAGTTATGTTAAAGTTCACCCGCTCCGAGTATGTACTCGTATACGAGTATGTATATCTCTTACTCAAAGAAGCTTACGTAAATAAAACTGCCCTGCCCAATAAATCAGTATGGACGCTGATAGAGGGCGAAAAGGTCACCTCTTAAGCCTCAAGCGATGCTATCTGACGTCATAAATCAGGTTGCACCTGCCGGACACTTGTCTTGGACGTAAATCTCAAATGGACCCACCAGATAGGGGTTTATAAATATTCAGAATAGTGGGGTGGTTAGTCAGTTAAGTTAGTAAGTGGGGTTATGGGTTAAGGTTTTTTGAGGTGATGTTTGAAGTGGTGATTAAGGGGTTAGAACTACTAGTAGGTAGGATAGAAGAAGCTAGACGGGAAAACTGGTTATCTAATATTCCATTAGTGTTTCTTTCCTATATCAATCTAAATGTGAGCAAGAAAAAAAACGTAGTTTAATCTAGCCTTGTAATATTTTTTAGGAATTTTGTATGTGTATGTGTACATACATACACATCACGCCTGATTCCCTGTAAAGGGCTAAAGATCACGGATCCCCATGTTTCCCGATCTTGTCAAACCACTTTCGCTTCATTAACATTCATACACCTTATCATACACACTCATTTAATAATGTGTAAGAGTATCTATTTAAAAATAAGTAGTCTAAATATGTCATACATCTGTATAATGTATGTTTATACACCAATAGTAATCTCAAATACCTCCTACCCCATTTCACAGTTCGAAATCTAGAATGAGACACAAACTTTGGTCCAAGATTAAAATGTTGGAGTAAACTTTCTCCAGATTCAATTTCCTGCAGCCCCACTAAATCATACCTGGTGAAAGGGAGGCAGTGAACCGTGTACCAGACTAGTAAATCTGTCCCTTGCGTTTAAGGCTTTAAGGGTAGGACTTTAAGTTAGAAAAAAAGCAGGTAAGTAGCGCTTTTACTTCATTTACTATTACGTGAGACATCTAAGAAGAATAGAGGCAGCTAAGAAGAGCTTTTATGTCCTTCAGTACGTTAGAAGTACCTATAACCGCAGTGTATATGGAGAGGTGTATGAGTGTCAATGAAGCGAAAGTGGTATGTCAGGATCGGGACAAATATAGGATCCGTGATCTCTGACGATCCCTCTACAGGGAATTAGGCGTGATGTGTATGTATTTACGAGCGTATTAAAAATATACAAAAAAAATGGACAGTTAATTTTAAGACACTCATAAATTATTATGACATTCATTGACCTTCAACATTCCTCTTCTATAATATATTAGATAGTTGCTATGTCATGTAACCTGTATATTTAATGTATTTACGGCAACTATCTTAATTATTATATATACAGTCAAATGAAATATTAAAGACTCGTTGTTAATCCATATTGCAATAGAACTCATTAAATTACAACATGCTGAGAAGAAACACAGATATCTAGTATCGCTTTACGACCCAGCTAACAAACTCAATATTTCACTCCCAAAGGATTAGAGACACCAAACTTTATTCCAAGCGATTGGCAAAGAGATGAAAAGTTCACACCTTGTTTACAACCTTCCAATTTTCCGAAATGAGGGTAAACAGAAATAGTTTGCTCCCTTTGTCAATACTGACCACTTCAGGTTGGATTTCTGTTGACATTTACTTTAGCTGCACCCACGTTTGGTAACACAAACAATATACGTCACGTGATGGTTTGGGATTGAAGGATGTTGACTAGCTGCCTTTCTTTGCGGTTTCTCGTAGAAAGAGGTTTAGGTGCATAAATGGGATGTTTTTGTAAATACACGAACAAATTTTTAATAATTTTCCACATGAAAATCTTATATTATTAACTTATGAAAACACCGTTATATATGATGAATGGGTTATCAAGATATAGTTTTAAAGGTCCTTATGTAGCATACATACACTAAGAAAATATGTTTTATAATCTTAATGATGTATTCATTAAACATCAAGAATAGGGCAATCGCATCCATTAAACTTGAATAATAAGTCAAACGATTGCGTGTAAGACTCAAAAATGTTTCAAAGAAAATTGATGCCTACAGATACTTCTTTTTCTTATAGTTATAAGAGATTCGCAATTTATACTCACGATTAATAACTAACGGGACTTATCGCGTAATTTTTTATATAATAAAGATACCTTTATTATTAACCTCATTTTTCTCAGTCCCCAGACCAGCACGATTCGGTCAGTTTAGTTGACTTCACCCCTAAAGGTGTGTCCACCTTGCAATCAGGAACTGTTTTCGCTCCATTGCTTCCAAGGAGGTTTATGAGCTGTCCACCTCATTGCTCGCTGATTTACTCTTTGCTGTACGCTTGGATGGGTTTTGGGTTACTGTCTACCTTTATTGGAGACAGTATTATAGTTTTATATATATGAAAAAATGACCCAAACTTGTGTTGAGTATAACGAAATACAATGATATAACTATCTGGTCAACACGTGGGTACGAGGTGTCCATAGAATTACTACCTTCGCAATTGCGGAGATAGAAACCTGAACCTCGGACTACCTGGCAAGGGTTAATGGTCGTGAATGCATTTTTTTGTTTAAAATCCTAAAAGACAGTTTAAAAAGAACGTTTAAAGAGACTAAAACCTCTTCATTTTTCAATAAGGAAATTGATAGAGATAACTCCCGATTGAGGGCGATTGAACCTCGCTGCACTCTTCGACCTGTCACTGCGGGAGATATGGCTGCTTTTAGTTTTAAAATGCTTTACACACGCACCGATACGATATTCTATCATTTTTTACATTTATCAAGATCATTTTTTCATTCACGGAATAGTACAAATACAAATTCATTATGTAAATTGAGCCATATTGAAAAATGGTGACGTTAGGAGTACCTATAACCGTCGAGTGTGTATGAGAAGATGTATGAGTGTCAATAAAGCGAAAGTGGTCTGTCAGGATCGAGACAAATGGGGATCCTTGATCTCTGCCTACCCATCTACAGGGAATCAGGCATGATGTGTATGTATTTATGAATTGAAGCAATAAATATAATTATAATTGCTTATCTAAGTTTTCTTTTAATAGGAAATTTTATTTAAAATTTCTAAGACTCTTCTGAATTTGTTTAAATATCGAGTTGATATTGGATTCGGAGGTTATTATATTTTACGGTTAAGACTATGTTATCTGACATATTACGTTATTTGCCAGATTTTTACACTGTATTAGATAGCCCTACATCATCACAATGCCGGAATATGGTACGCCTGTTTATCGGTTTCTTAACAATCGTATCGTCTAGTATCAAACCTTTTTAAAGAAGAGAAACGATTGAAGCAGCCTTTTAAAGGTGCAGCCTGACAAATGACTCTGTCTACGCGAGGGCCCCTCGCGATGCCCTGTCTCGATATGGCCTCTTTAATTGTTTTTTTCAAGAAACAAGAGCCGTCAGACACTTGGGAACAATTAAGGTTTTTGTTTAGTATGAGATATTTGTTCTATGATAGATAGGGACGTAAATAATAAGTTAATTAGCTGCATTTTACCTGGGAAGATTTTAAGTTATATTGGGAATAAGGTTAAACGAAATCTAATATGAACTAACTATATACATCCTCGTTAATAGTGCTAACGGTGATAGAAGAGTCATTGACTATGGAGATATTATGTAGAGGTGGGTTGTTGTGAAACACAAGTGGAAGTGTGAACCTAATTTAAAAAAAGGTGATCATTTATATGTGGTCACCTCTCTATACGAAAGTGGCTTGTAATATACATGCATTTGTTCAGACAACAAAGTGTAAAACAGTAAAATTCAATGTAAATTAATTACTAGCTCTCTTAATTATTCATTCTTATTCTTATTCATTCAAAGAAAGTTTACATGCATATGTATATGAATTCGTTTATTTCGTACGTATTAATACTTAGCAAGTTACAACGAATACTCATAAGTCATATCACCTCTAACTTAAGTTGTCACTTAGTTTTCCCGGTAACTTAGCCACAACCACGTGAACAACGGAATAACTTTAACTCCGTTGCCATTAATCACTTTTGCTACATGCTACGAATAATACTTGGTACTTAGTCTTTCATAGTTTCATACATATAGGTGATGTACATTTTCTTATAAAATATTGACTAATCCTGGTAAACAGTTTTGAAATTATCGTTCATTTACTAATGCATATGTAATCGGCGGTTTTTAGTAATGGTCCGGTAGTATTGGTTTGTATTCGACCAACACTTATATCCGTGAAAATTTTAAGCTAATATAACAAGTACAAAGTTGTTTTATTATGTTAAATGTGAAGTTTGCGAATGGAAAAAAATTAAACTTATTTAAGACTCAAGTTTAACGAGAATAAATGCCTCCAATGAAGCTACATATCCACTTATCGTAGTACCTGATAGTCAAAAGTTACATTTTTTGTACCAATAGTTGATAGGCATTTTTAACGATCTTATACAGATCTTTAGTATACATTCACGTCTTTTTTACTATCCTGATTTATCTGAACCTTGGAGTGTAGGTAAACTACTATTAGGGTAATAATTAAAAGTTAACATTAGCATTCCTATTCAGAGGTATAATGCTATTAGTGTCTAGGGAACCCTACCACCCTCCGACAATGATGACTACAAAGATAATTTCTATATAATTTAATTTTTATTTGTACTTTCAGTTTATAGTTTTAATTTTTTTTATAAAGCAATGACTGTTCTTGTTTATAATAAATATACTCGTAATTAAGAAGACATAATATGAAATAATTTTGATTGAAATATTTTATATCACTTTATATACGTTCTTTAAACCATTATACAAAGGCACTAACCTTAATCAACGTGACTAAGTCTAGAGATATACAGCCTTAGAAATAAACAGCTAAGAGCGTGTCTGCCGCGGGGCGAATAACAAAGGTGGCAACACTTCTAATTCATTTACTATAACTTAGGTGAACGTGGACCGAATCGCATTGCTATAATTGCAGACGTAGTTCGTGCGAGTTGCAAGGAGGTGCTCGACTTGGTACATATAAAAATAATTGATTAAAAAAATAATATACTTTAATTTAATACATATTGAATCAAGTTTTCTACTCCGCTGGTGTGTTCATCTCCTGATTTTGTTTTTGTGTTTTTGTTGGGATTTATGTTATTTTGCTCAAATTACTAAAGTGTGCCTTAGATAAATCTATTTATTTCCTATATCAGAATAGAACAAAGTCAGGAGACATCTTACCATCTTATCATAAAAAATGATTATAAGTTGGGTTAGTAATCTGTCAGTAATTACTTATTGTATATAAGCGCTATTACAACTAAGTACATTATTTTATAGGAGATATCGGTTAATTTCAACCTTGAAATAGATCGAGGATTACACTATCGAATCGCAACAGCTACAGTTAGTTTATCGAGTCGTTTTCTCAGCGTTTGTTAATGGTCTGCTTGAGACGTTTTGTTCAGCCGCTTAAGTATACACGTGCGAATGGTTTAAGGCCAGCGAATTACTGCAGCGCACTGTTTGTAGTGTGGAGGGTACTTTATACTTTGTTGGTACAGGATTTTACGTAAAGAGTATAATAATATGGTGTGTTTACACGTTCTCGGAATTCAGAAATAGCTTTTTATGGTTATTTAATAAAAATCCTTATATTATATCCATAGTGAAGACACTTCTTTATTAGCAGGAATATGCAATAGTTAGCGGTTTTACTTGGTGATGTTTAACTTAAATAATCACCTCGAGCGTTTAGTCTTTGGTGAAAACTTTATTCGATATGATGATGATTGGCTAACATTGCAATAAGTAGACGACCTCAAAAATGTAAAGTATAGTTTAATCGATATTAAATAACCAGCAAAGGATAAAATAATGATCTGATGAGTTTCTGATTGCTTTGTAAGGGATAATTATACTTCAACGACATTGTCGTGTTTTGTACGTCTTTTTCGCGTACTATTAAGGAAACTGTTACTTCCTAAGTCATACAAGAAAAACTATTCAATGCACCGCTTATTACATTCTCTTTAATACTAGCTTAAGGTACATATGTTACTAGTTACACGTTTCCAAGTCTTTCTCAATACCCATGTGTGTTCCAACAAAATCTCGGCAGCTTACCTTCTAATACATAATAAATCGGATTGCCAGCCCATCAATATTTTTGTGCTGATACGTGATCAGAATTTCGGTGCTGGCAATTCGGCGATTGATCGCGCCCTTTATCCCTTTTATCCGGGACAAATAAGGAGCTATTGGACAGGTGCTGATTGTAACAAGGTGCGTGTATTGGGATATATTGCTTATGGTGTCTTCGAGATATATTTTCTTAAGGGTTCTGGATATATGAAGTTGTAAAATGATTTTTTCTAGAGGGATAGTAAAAATAAAGACTTATAGAACAGTTTTAATATAAAGATATCAAGTCAGACATTCGCATTTTCATTGCGGATTGCTGAATAGGCCATGTAGAGTCACAGCCGATTCCTTATAGTCATCAAGTAGTCAGAACCTCAAAGAATGAGTAAGGTTATTCAGGCACATGTTTAATTCATATAAAAAAAGGATACTACTACTTTGTTAGCTATAGTTTTGAACTATCATGCCACATAAATATATTCACGCTTCAACGTCCCTAAAGAAATAGTTAGAGACTATCAAACACTAACTCTAACGATTCTTATAAATCTCTGAAGCTTCATTCACGCCCATTAAGTTAGAAGAAGTATGTTTGATAATGAAAGATGTATTTGGATTTTTTTAACAATCAACTAACCAATAATAATAATAATAAATAATAATTACACAAATTGAACTAGTCCCTTGGTAAGTACATTTAAGACTTGTGTTAAGGGTACTAGTCAACGTACATTTAACAAATATATACTTATTATGCATAGATAAATACATATATATAATATATAATCAACGACCAGACTGCCTCCACCGGGAATCGAACCCGGGACCTCACGATTAGCGTTCAGGTGTCTAACCGATCGCGCCACGGAGGTCGTCAATATATCATATCAACTCCATCACGACCCCATTAGTTTATTTTTTAAATAAACTAGTAGATTTACTCGAGTACACTCTTGGAGTTCTGGACATGAAAGGGGAACTTTGTGGAGTTTTAACCCTAGAAAGATAACCTACGTCGAAAAGGCGCCCGCGCGATGAATATCGTACTGTCTTTTTCGACTAACAATAGGTATCGAGTTGTCCTTTTCAACCAACTCATACGTCGATCTACTTTCCCACGGGATGGCCATACTTTTGCAGTAAGTACCATAGTTTAGACAATACTGCTAACTCATGCGCTCTTTAGGCGTATGGTTATCTTTTACGTAACTTTGAGCGATTTTTTGTTGTCGTGTTTTTGAACATAAAGTGATGTTTATGTGTTTTGTTTTAGGGGAGATCATTTAGTATATTAATATAACAAGCAAAAGAAGATTGGCAGATGATCAAATGCAACAGATTGATGAGGAATTAAAAAAATACACGATCTCAACCAGTTTGTAGCTCAATGTTACTATGGACCTTTGACGCTAGTTTCGTATAAACCCAAACCATCAAAGATGGTGTATTTCTTATTACCATGCGCTGAAGAAGGTATTCTCAACTCAACAAACGGCAAGCTTAAAATAATAATGTATTATAATCAAGCTAAAGAGGGGTTGACACTTTCGATCAGATGTGTTCTGCAATGCCTTGATCAAAGAAAACTAATAGATGGCCTATGGCAATATTTTATGGTATTTTGAACATTACTTTCGTGAATTCGTATATCATATATTGTCATAATGTTTTATTTGAAAAAGAAAAGCCAATAAATCGACGAGAACACATGAAAAAACTTAGTACTCGGCTAACTGCCCCTTTGATGTCGCAAAGATTAGATGGTCCCACTTTGCTAAGACATTTTCGGAGTAATATTGAAAATATTCTCCCAGAGCCCCATGGCCATGGCTTCTACGGATAACGAAGAGCTTCCAGCAAAAAAAGGCGTTACTGTAAATACTGTACTCGTCTAAACAAAACAAGAATGTCGAAAACTACTGGGGCCGAATGTCGAAAAACACTGTGGGGTGAACACAGAATTGACGTTTGTCATGCATGTATATATAGTACCCTTTTTGATGTAATAATTGATTTTTGAGACTGATTATTTAATAGTCAAACTAGTTTAAAAGAAAAAATCGCATTACTTCAGTGATTTTTCATAATTTAGTTCATTTATAGAGAAGACTGTAATATTTTGTTAATTTTGGAAGCCGATAATATTTTTTTGTTTAAAAATGTTTTAATTATATAATTTCTTATGAAATATCTTTTTTATTTCTTAATAATAGTCTAAACCCCTAAAATAATACATTTATTGGCCAAAATATTACTTATTACCATTACATAATCACATTTGAAAATCGTGCGCCTTTAAAGCGTATGGTTATCTTTTACGTAAGTCGTGGGATGGTTATCTTTCTAGGGTTAATTAAGAGGCACTCGGGCGTGACCGGCGACTGGATGCATTTACATCGCAAGTTATCCTGAGTGCACTTGGGGACAAGTTTTTACCGTCTTCCCCTGTAATAGCGGCTTAAGGATTGGCATACTCTTACGTATATATTTTGTAGGTCGCTTTAAATTGACATATAATATTGGGTTTTGAAAGGATCATACGCCACTATAAAAAAGGGAGTGTGTACTTGGGTATACCAAGTCGTGAAGCGTATGTTAATGTTCTCTTTGTTATATATTAAATGTAGATAACTTTGATTAATCATATCATTATGTTTTGGTAATAATGTGAAAAATGCCTGATAGGTAGCTTTTTTGTCGTCTAAAATGAATAAGTATATTTTGTTTTTCAACTATATGTGTATTACGTGCCTAATTAGTACAATATAATATTACTCGATACATTACATTGTTATATAAGGCATGAAAACCTTAACAAAAATAATATCATAACTTCTATTATCAACAAGTTTTTGTTTTGAATAGAACTTTGATATAAGTGAATAGTAACGCATTCAATGTTAATTACCTTATTCGACGCCACCTGGTGTCATTTACACACACTTTTTGCATCCTAACAAGTGCTGTGAGAATAGGAAATAGTTTTACATAGAAAAGAAGTTTCGTTATAACCTGAGAGGCAAATGGATCGCTAAATACTTACCAAAATGTGAAAAGAGGTGATTGAGAGAATACATGTATCATAATACTTTATCTACATATTTGTAGATGGACTAGAAATCGGCAATAAATACTCATAGATTCCACTCACCTCAAATCTATGCATATTTGAAGTTTCTGACTACCCTTTCAAGGATTATAGACGCAAATGTCGGTTGCATACAAATGTACCTGATCCGATGCATCCAATCAAGTTAACTCTAAGAGCAAACTTTGAGTCGTAAGTTGCAAATGACACTCAACGTTATTCTTACCATGTTTACTCAATCGAGTTTTAAGTTGTAATGATATTATATTATTATTTTTCACTATATAAATGTAAAGAATAGAATGTAAAAATCTTTATACATACTCGTATATACACTTCACGACTATTACTAGTTACGACAGGTTGGGTTATCAGGGTTTTGCGAAATCCATCTCCATAACGCATTAATTTGCGAATTAATGTAGTAATAGCCAGGGCAGTTATCGAGTTAAAAGCGGTGTCGATGTGTTTATTAGGTTACATAGTAGACAATTATAAAATTTATATTCACTTAACTTCTTGTTTTGGATTCTCGTTTATCTTATTATAAATATTCAAGAAAGCGATCTCTTTTCTCTGCCTATATGGAAAAAGAGGCGTAGATATGTACAATGTATTAAAAAAACAATATAAAATAAATATATTATTTCGAATTAGTTAAGTATTTAATGAACTATAGTCTAATTGACTTTACATTCCATGTTAGGGGTTACCTACTCTGTGTTAGTCTGTGTAAGTCACCTCGTCTCTCTCCCCACGTCACTTACTCTGTGTTCATTGAGACGAGAACCTCTAATCTCACAAATTGATATTCCATTACCTTTGACGAGTAGAAAGTTTTGTAATTTCATTTCTGTGGCATAATGTTATTGATTTTCTTTGTTTTAAGGTATTTGGAACTTTAAATTAGGGTGTTTAAGAAAAAAAGATAAAGTGGGTTCTAGTTTTGTTCATATGTTGTTAATATTTAAATATTTTTTGAATATTGAAAGATGGTTTGTATGGAGAGATAAGTTACCTAGCTAAGTTGTGCTAATATGAGAAAGTAAAACCATAACTATATTATTATTAAATAAATACTTTCTTTAATTCTTCTTTAAGACAGTTATGACTTACAGACCTATAACATATATACACATCACGCCTGATTCCTTGTAGAAGGGTAGTGAGAGATCACACATCCCCATTTGTCCAGATCCTGATAGATAACTTTCGCTTCATTGACACACATACACATCCTTATACATACTTGTTAGTTATAGGTACTTTTACCGTCACCCTTTTTCAATATAGACAGACCTATAACTTGAGGTCATGTTATTTAGATGTATAAATATTAAAGACAAATGTTGTCTAAACCATTCATTTACCCTTGCGTAGTTGAGGTTAGGGTATCCATCTCCATAATTGCGGAGGTAGTAATTCTATCGCCAACCCAAAATGAATAATGATTAAATAAGTTATCTCAATATATATTATTTCGACGACCTTTGACGACCTCCGTGGCGCGCTTGGTTAGACGCCTGAACGCTTATCGTGAGAGCCCGGGTTCGATTCCCGCCGGAGGCAGAGTTAAGAACTACTCTTTTCTTCTGCTTTCCAGTCTGGTCGATGATTATAGATGATATATTTGTATTTATCTATATATAATAAGTTTATTTCTTAAATATACGTTGCCTAGTACCCTTAACACAAGTCTTAGAAGTACTTAGCAAGGGGCTAGTTCAATTGGTGTACCTAATAGTGTCCTTAATGTTATTATTATTTTATATTTTATGGAAGCTGAAAGATATTCATATTGTTACCTCATTGCAGGAACCAACTTGATTGTCATTTTATGTAAAATTCCACCAAATGTGCCGTCAGCATTATTTTAATGAGCGGTTGTCGCCGCCATTTTAAATGACGCACCTTTGACAGGTGGGTGACGTTTCATGAAATGGCGATGGATTTAATCCTTTCAGATTACATAAAATTTGATATGTATTAATTTTATGTTGATCATTGATATAATGTTTACTGAACAAGCTCAGCAAAATCTTTCGTACTAGGAAATATAAGAATATGGAATATATAAGCGGTGCATTGTTTTTGAATAGGATTTCCTTTGTTATGTACATAACTTGTAGTTATGCTTAATTCCCGAAATCTTCATTACTAAATCTCCTTTACGAAATAAAAAAATTGGTTGATGTGACCCTTATACGCAATAGATAAGGTCATTATGAAAAAAACTAATTTTATAATAAAACAACACCAAAATATTACCTCATACAAATTAAAACTATAATCTTAAAGGACTAGTCTTATATTTAGTAATATTTTATTTTTCATTAATCTAAATAAAAATTTTGAACGCCCTTAATTGAAATATCTAAAAAGACCAGTTCTTTTTAATTCTTCAAAGAACAGCCTTTTCAAGGATATACTTTGAAACAACGTAGAAACATTTAGCAACAATTACTGAATAAAGGATTGATACATCGAGATAAATTGCATTTGCACGCCTTGAATTTAACGATTCCGTTTTAATTATTGGTTTATCGTATCTTAATTCGTGTTGCATGTTGTAAGACGTATAAATAACAAAGAAATTATGTTTTTTTGTTTATTTCCAATCACGATGTGGTGTAAAGTGGTGGTGTTCTTCCTTGCCCTGGCTGGGGTTAAGGGAAATGTGGAGAAAAACATAGATCCTGCTACCAGACAAATCAAGGACTTCGCTGAAAGGGTTAAGGTAACGATTCCTTTTATTTCATACATTATTTTAATTTAACTAGAGGTCAAACATCATTGGTCTTTTATTTCAAATAAACTGCGATATTTCTTTGTCGAAACAAAGTACATTTATTTTATAGAACTATAGTAATTTCTTGAGTTTTATTTTTTGTTTCTATTTGTATTTCTTACAGTCCTTGACGTTGTATATTATAACAAAGATGAATAGGGGAAAATAAGTATTATACTTACTACCGAAAGATGTTCCACCCTTATCTTTCTTTACCAGATAAAACTTTCTTGTCATCGCTCATGCAATCAACGCATTTGTTTATGAGCCGTAGCACAAATAAATTGATTATCGACAATAATCCCTTTTCCTTCATTTCAGGAGCCTATAGGTGTGCTGACCAACTCTGCTGGAAGACCAGTGGATGTTCGGGAGACCTCAGTCCTCAACTCGGACTTGTTGACCAACACCTATTTCTTAGACCAACTGTCATCCGTTATACACGAACGTATAGTACCTAGAGTAGTATTCCCTAAAGGCACCGGAGCAGGCGGCTACTTCGAGAGTCTTCATGACGTCAGCCACTACACCAAAGCCAAGGTCTTCAGGAAAGGCCACAAAACCCCCGTAGCAGCCAGACTGGCCCAAACATTGGTAGAACAAGGTGGGAGTGACTTGACACCCTTGGCTATAAGGTCCTTGTCAACAAAGATGTATACTGAGGATGGTAATCTGGATTTCCTTGGAATAAACATACCCATATACTTCTATCGAGACCCAGTATTGTTCGCAGCTGCAGTCCATGCCTTAGGAAGGAACCCCAGCACCAATTTGAGGGACATCAACATGGCTCTGGATTTATTGATCTTGAGACCAGAGCTTCTCCATGGACTGCTGTGGGTGCTTTCTGAGTTTGGACTACCCAGAGGGTTCAGGAGAATGAATGCCTTCCCCGTGCATACCTATGAGCTGTACAATGAACATGGAGACATATGTTTCGCGAGATTCAAGTACTTGACTGAGCTTGGTTATGACAGTTTCAATCTGACCGAAGCGGCTTCCCTGACTGCCACTGACCCAGATTTCTTCATGAGGGACCTGTACAATGCCATCAAGAAGAAGAAATATCCTTCGTGGAAACTCGAAATGGATGTCATGTCTTACGAGGACGCTAAGAATGCAGAATTTAATCCCTTTGACGTCACCAATATTTGGCCTAATGGTACCTACCACACTGTGCCTATAGGACGGTTGGTGCTGAACAAAAACCCTGATAACCAGTTCGCTGAAGTGGAACAGTTAGCTTTGAATCCAAGTAACCTGGTCCCTGGTATCAAAGGTCCCATAGACCAGCTCTTCAGAGCCAGAACCTTTGCCTACACTACAACTCAAATGTACAGACTGGGTGTTAATAGGAACAAGATTGAAATCAACAAGCCCTTGTATGCTAAAACTTACGACAGAGATGGCAAACCACCAGTCAGGGACAACATGAGAGATGTGCCTAATTACTATCCTGACTCTTTCAATGGACCTGCTCCGACTATAGACGAAAGCAGACCCAACGAGCGTTTTGACGTCTATACGAAGAATGAAGTTGACTTGCAGCCCATTAGCTACTTTTACAACCATGTGCTGATTACTGAGAAACAAAAACAGCGACTTATTGACAATATTGTTCGTCAAAGTCTTCGTGCGTTCCCAGAAACAAGGAAAAAGCTAATAGATCTCATACGTCTTGCTGATATCAACTTTGCCAAGCGTTTGGAAGAAGGTTACCGAAGGGCCGATAAAACCATAAAACTTCCTGATATGGTGGAAGATATCAAAAGAAGTTAATTTCAAAAGGGATTTCTTTGTTAAATCCAAAAAATAATAGGTGCACGATTGAATATTGTTTTCAAGTGGTGCTACTAAATGAATTGTTAAGAAATAAATATTTGTTGTTTGTTCTGTTTTCAATGATAAACGAAAAATTTCTGGAACGATTGAGTTAGATTTTTTTTACCATTTGCAAGAAGAAATCTATTCTAACGCTTAGCAGTAAACGAATAATTACTGTATACATACAATCAAAACTAATGCTAATTAAACATAATCAAATATTATTATTACAAATTAATTGCAACATACACTTATAAGGAGTTCACGAGAACGGTATAGATCTCTATACGATCGATCGCGTGACCCAATGTATTATGCTTGTGAGAAATACTGCATTATACAAAGGTTACGTTCGCATTCGCAACCATACTAGTGCATAGAAGTAACAATTAGTAAACAGACGGATATGCTCCATATCCTCTAATTTTAAAACAAGTTACACCGAATGTATTTATAGAAGTAGCTGCTGAATTAATGAGTATTCGTGCAGGTATAATGGGGTCAATAAGGCGTGTGTTGGGTGTCTTTGTTTTAATTGCTTTGAGCAAAGGACACAACCATGACGGTGTCAACGTGGATCCGGCTGCGAGACAGATATTGGATTTTAAACGGAAAACTGAAGTAAGTAAATTTTATAAATAGGCTTAATTGTACGTATAGAGAAGTACATTTTGACGTCGTTATGCAAATGAATAGAAAATTAGAGATTTTGGACAACATTTTCAGGCTTTCACACCTTTATATAGTATATGCTATAATTAGTGAAGTGAACAAATTGTATTTCTAATTTAAACTAGAACGATTAATGTACATTCGTTCTAGCACATCTACAAACGGGTAAATTTACAGGCTAAGAATAAGTTGGCATATGTATACCTTACTGTATGTTACCTGTATACCTCTTACATTGAAAATAATCATTTCAGATGTTCTTAGATAAAAGAAACTACTCGTAATAAAATAGTTTAATTTTAGCAGACAAAGTATGTCATACGTATCTATGGTATAACTATGTGTTTATAATATAATATTGTAATGCATATATAATCACTAAACTTTTTTCAAATTAGTTAAGTTTTACCAAAAGTTCGTAACAGATTTATCAAGTCTTATTATTTTAAAGGATATTCATTTGATTGATAATATATAAAGCAACTAACCTGACATTATCGTTTCAGGGGCCAATCGGCGTCTTAACTTCAAGTTCGGGAAAACCGATAGACATTCAGGAAACATCAGCCTTAAACTCTGATCTGATCACCAACATGTATTTCAGGGATAGCTCCGAACATTTAGTCCACGAGAGAATCATCCCTCGTTTTGCCTTTCCCAAAGGAGCAGGCGCTTTCGGTTACTTTGAAGTAACTCACGATGTGACAGAGTATACAAAGGCTAAAGTCTTTGAAACGATTGGTAAAAAGACCCCACTAGCCGCAAGATTTGGTATTTCTTTAATCGAACAGGGAGGTAATGAACTTACTCCTTTAGCCTTTAGATCGATGTCTGTAAAACTCTATACTGAAGATGGTAACCTAGATTTCCTTAGCACACAAGTCCCTGTTTACTTGTACAACGATCCGGCGCTCATGGCTTCCTTGTCGCGAGCCTTAAGGAAGAACCCTAAGACTAATTTGAAAGACTTTGGAATGGCATTCGATATAATGGCACTAGAACCGAAAACTTTACACGCGTTCCTCTGGTTTGCGTCTGAGTTCGGTCTTCCTAGAGGTTTCAGAAAGATGAATGCATTCCCAATCCACACCTATCAAATCAACAACAAACATGGCGAAAGTTTCTTTGTCAAATTCAAGTTCTTGACCGAACAAGGCTTTGACAGTTTCACCTTAAAAGAAGCGGCGGCGTTAGGTAATCTGGATTCTGATTTCTTGACTAGAGACCTTTACAACGCAATCAGTTTGAGAAAATTCCCTGCGTGGAAGGTGGAAATGGATGTGATGACTCAAAAGCAGGTTGAAGAAGCTCAGTTTGATCCGTTCGATGTCACTACACTCTGGCCTAATGGCACCTATCACACCGTACCTATTGGTAGGATAGTGTTGAACAGGAATCCAGTAAACTATTTCGCTGAAATAGAACAACTAGCTTACCATCCTGCTAATCTAGTACCAGGTATAGTCGGACCTATCGACCAGCTATTCAAAGCCAGGTCTTTAGTTTACACCAGTACCCAGATTGAAAGATTGGGAATAAACAGGAACAAAATCGAAGTGAACAGGCCTAGGTATGCTCATACTAACAACAGAGATGGTAGATCACCTGTAAGAGATAACATGAGGGATGTTCCCAATTATTACCCTAACACGGTACATGGTCCAGCACCCTCCGTTGACGAAAGTCGACCAAAGACCAGACTGGTTCTCTTAGAGAAGAATGACGTAGACTTTGCTCAGTCTGCGTACTTCTATAACCATGTGCTGGTGACTGATAAACAGAAGAAGAGGATGGTGGATAATATTGTGGAGCAAACGATAAGAGTTCCGTTGGAATTCAGAGAGAGATTCGTTAAACTTTTGTACAAAGTTGATGTCAATCTTGGGAGAAGAGTAGAAGAGGCTTATAGACACGCTGATGCTACGAGGGTGTTGCCTAATTTAGTTGAAGAAATTGAGAAGTTAGATGATTAAGAAACTGTAATCGCTATTACGAAAAAATACAGATGTTATAAAATAAGTTTTAAATAACAGTGGTATCAAATGATTATTTTCTTTTGTGTACGTAATCTGTAGCTTAAATATATTATGTGTATTACAGTATCACGATTTTCATAAATTATTTAAAAATATTAGCTTATTGCTCGGAACAATTAAATATTAGCATAGTCGTAGTATTTTTACATGGTAGGTTCAAGGATGCCAGAATGAACACTGTTATCTCCGACTACTACACAAGAAATATTGGTCATTTTTCTTTACCGTAGTGAATCTCACGTAGTTTGATTGGTTGAAGGGACATAAAAATTGAGAACCGAAGTAACAGTATAAGTATCCGAGAACCGATATAACAGTGAACTTTAAAATATAATGAATAAACTTGTAAAGGGCATGCTTCGATGGTTTACAAGGTGTTTCCATATTATGCGAATGAATTATATTATATTGGCAAAAAGAATGTATATGGGTGAAGTGGAAGGCTGAAAATTTTCTGACAGATAAATAGACGCCATGTGTCGATGAAGCGAAAGTAGTTTTCAGGATCAGGATCGAGGTAAATGTTGATCCGTAATATCTGCCTACCTCTCTACAGAGAAACGGTTGTGATGTATATGTATGAAGAATGTGTAAAGTAAAACATTCATGATAATGTATAACATTAATAGCACACGTGTCAGGTTGTTAATAATCACAAGTCTATAAATTGCTAGGGTAATCAATCACTTATTTGCATTTGACGTGCAAATTATTTCAACGTTCAATTATAGTTGCATTCTATTAAAGTATCATATACTTGTATGTATTCACCACACCTAATGTTGCTTAACAAAACTTGTATTTCAACATATCTATGGCCGTTAATATTGCTTTATAAACATGAACGATCTAGTTTTCCCATTAACCTCGATTGCTATGTAAATATCATACGTAGATTTCTATATAGAATAATTTCTAAAATATTATAATAGAACATAGAAATTATTTGTAAAATTACGACTAAATACTATTTTCGTGTAAGCAGCGGCCTGATGCATATGTGTACCCATTACCGTGATAATAAATTTAAGTTTTAACAATTCATACATATTGGTGAGTATCTTAATAAGTATACTCATAGAACACACAGAACATCAGACAGAAACCCAGCCTATTGTCAAATATATTGCAGAGACCCTTAGTTCCTTAGTTGTCTCTTACGACATGTCTTCAGAAGGATTTATTATATAAGTTTATTATTCTTTATTAAACATACTAGCAGCTTTTCAAGCTGATGTGTGTATATCACTGCACTTGAGTTTTTTAAGTTTTAAAACGTTTATCAATTCCAATATTATATTATTATTATTCATGTACATATATTTATAAAATTTTAGTACCTCCTTGTGAATATAATAATAATAATATTTTAGGACAATATTACAACAATTGAAGTAACTCCTTGGTAAGTACATTTAAGACTTGTATTAAGGATACTAGTCAACGTATATTTAAGAAATGTATACAAATAATATAGATAAATACATATATAGCATATATAATCAACGACCAGACTGGAAAGCAGTAGAAAAGCATAGTTCTAAATTCTGCCTCCACCGGGAATCGAACCTGGGACCTCGCGATTAGCGTTCTGGTGGCTAACCAATTGCGTCACGGAGGTCGTCAAAATCTTAAATATGAGAATATATGTTACTATAAACAATTTTACTGCCCAAAATACCTAATAATATATTACATACATCTGTATAATATGGTAGGTACTACAAAGGATCTAATAAAAGGTCATAGGTAAGTCTAAGTTCAAACAGCGGGTAGGCAGAGTTGATAAGTCGCAGGGAAATGAACTCTGCACCTTTGTTTCATTTCCTGGACCTGATTTTTCACAATCCGCAGCCGTTGGAGCCCGGTTAGGGTGGATATGGACTTATTATTTTACACAGAATTAGAATAGCATATACACAAAAATGTTTAAAAAAAATATACGATAGGTATAAGTTGTTTTTGTTTTGCAAATAAATAAAGAATGACAAGAAATCAATTAAATTTAATGGCGATGGGCTAGCAACTTGTCTTCATTGTTCCATATTAATATTATCAGCCTGATACTATGCTTAATGTGACTTTGACATAGTTTTACTATTTTTTAAGGTTAAGTCTACACCGAAAGGGATTAAATGAAGTGAATTTTTCTATATGAATATCTATTTTTACTATTCATGGAATATATCACTTCAATGATGAGAGTGAGAATCTCGTATTCCTACCTATTATAATTTACTTATTATATTATATCATCAAATTAATTATAATATTGAGTGAATAAAATGTAATGTAATATAAGGATGTATATTGTAATGTAAGGATTATAAAATGTAATTAAAAAAAAATTACATTATAAATTATTTTATTTAGCACTACTCCTTAATCTATGTTAGACTCTACATTAACATCCTTTATTTATATACAAAACTAATCTATCAATATTAAACAGTCCCCTTCCACTCCACCCTACCTGGTACGAAGACAGAGCGTTCAATAATCCCCTTTGTTGGGCCTCCAATATTTGAGAGCCGCCTCATCGGCGATATTAAAAGACTCATTGGAGCAAATGCTGTATGCTCCGGGCTGTAAGGCATATATACTCATAGGTACACATTCATATATATAGACGCTATATTGAAAAAAGGTGACGAGTACCTAAACCCGCCGAGAGTGTATGAGAGGATGTATGAATATCAATGAAGCGAAAATAGTCTGTCAGGATCGGGACTAATGGGGATCCGTGATCTCTGCCTACCCCTCTACAGGGAATTAGGCGTGATGTGTATGTATGTACGTATATATATTCACGGGTTTTATCCATTTTGAGAAGGACTGAACCTTGTAGACACGATATCTCCTAGGTCACTTTAGCATGACTATTGCGGTTGTTATGTTATAAAGTCAAAGTCAAATGTTTTTATTCAACATAAGTACAAGTACATTGAAAGTCAAAACATTTGCCTGACACTGGTTGTCTCTTAGCATTGTAATTCTACCGTTGGTTCGGAAGCCCTGGCTCGGAGAAGAACCAATAAGAATCTCCAGCTTTCAGGATTTTTTGCCCAGTGCCAGATACAGTTATATGGAACACAGGTGCCAGGTTGCCAGTTTATCGCTCAATAGGTTCCATTTATGCTAGTCCCTTAGTCGCGTTGCAGTTTGTTAACATTATTTTACCTTCCAGACTAGCGCGCATTCAAATCGGTCAATATGGGAAAGACTGAAACTATAAGACATACGAAGATTTGTTCTTAGGAACCATGTCACCGATTTTGAACCGATTAAAAATAAAAACTGCATTCATACTTTGATTCTCTCCATAGCAAATCTGATAAGTATTGATCGAGACGAATGGTGATGTGTTATCACTGCCTAGTAGTTTGTAATAATACGGGCGTGATGTGTATGTATATATATATATGTATATACATTTGAACATCAAATAGTTCTATACCTTGTATGTAGTCATAGAAGCTGAAAATGACTATTCACTTACAAACATGATCCTGAAAAAACCTATTCCTTTTACATACATGGTCCTGAAAAGGACTATTTTCTTACAACCTTTTCCTAAAAAGGACAATTCTCTTACATAAATAGTCCTGAAAAGAACTTTTCTCTTACAAACATTGTCCTGAAAAGGACTATTCTCTTACAACATGGTCCTGAAAAGGACTATTCTCTAAAAAACATGGTCCTGAAAACGACTATTCTCTAACAACATGATCCTGAAAAAAGGAATATTTTCTTACTATCGTCCTCAAGGATATTCCTGAAAAGGACTATCGTCCTTCAACAATATTCCTGAAAAGGATTATTGTCCTTCAAAAATATTCCTGAAAAGCACAATCGTCCTTCAAAGATATTCCTGAAAAAGACAATCGTCCTTCAAACGTAGTCCTTAAATGGACTAACGTCCTTCAAACGTAGACCTGAAAAGGACTGTCGTCCTTCAAGGATATTCCTGAAAAGGACTATCGTCCTTCAAGTATATTTCTAAAAAGACTATCGTCCTTCAAGGATATTCCTAAAAAGGACTATCGTCCTTCAAGGATAATCCTAAAAAGGACTATCGTCTTTCAACGATATTCCTGAAAAGGATTATTGTTCTTCAAATATATTACTGAAAAGGACTATCGTCCTTCAAGGATATTCCTGAAAAGCACTATCATCCTTCAAGGAAATTCCTGAAAAGGATAATTATCCTTCAAGGATATTCCAGAAAAGGACTATCGTCCTTCAAGGATATTCCTGAAAAGGACTATCGTCCTTCAAGGATATTCCTGAAAAGGACTATCGTCCTTCTAGGATATATCTGAAAAGGACTATTGTACTTCAAGTATATTTCTAAAAAGGACTATGGTCATTCAAGGATATTCCTGAAAAGGACTATCGACATTCAAAGATATTCCTGAAAAGGACTATCGTCCTTCAAGTATATTCCTTAAAAGGACTATCGTCCTTTAAGGATATTCCTAAAAAGGACTATCATCCCAAAAGTATATTCCAGAAAAGGACTATCGTCCTTCAAGGATATTCCTGAAAAGGACTATCGTCCTTCAAGGATATTCCTGAAAAGGACTATCGTCCTTCTAGGATATATCTGAAAAGGACTATTGTACTTCAAGTATATTTCTAAAAAGGACTATCGACATTCAAAGATATTCCTGAAAAGGACTATCGTCCTTCAAGTATATTCCTTAAAGAGACTGTCGTCCTTTAAGGATATTCCTAAAAAGGACTATCGTCCCTAAAGTATATTCCTAAAAAGGACTATCGTCCTTCAAGGATATTCCTGAAAAAGACTATTGCACTTCAAAGATATTTCTGAAAAGCCTATCGTCTTTCAAGGATAATCCTAAAAAGGACTATCGTCCTTCTACGATATATCTGAAAAGGACTATTGTCTTTCAAGTATATTTTTGAAAAGGACTATCGTCCGACAAGGATATTTCTGAAAAGAACTATTGTACTTCAAGTATATTTCTGAAAAGGACTATCGTTCTTCAAACGTAGTCCTGAAAAGGACTATAGTTCTTCAAGGATATTCCTGAAAAGGACTATCGACCTTCAAGTATATTTCTGAAAAAGACAATCTTCCTTCTAGGATATTCCAGAAAAGGACTATCTTCCTTCAAGAATATTCCTGAAAAGGACTATCGTCCTTCTAGGATATTCATGAAAAGGAATATCGTCCTTTAAGGATATTCCTGAAAAGGACTATCGTCCTTCAAGGTTGTTCCTGAAAAGGACTATCGTTCTTCAAACGTAGTCCAGAAAAGGACTATCGTCCTTTAAGGATATTCCAGAAAAGGACTAAATTCCTTCAAGTATATTCCTAAAAAGGACTATCGACCTTCAAGGATATTCCTGAAAAGGACTATCGATTTTCAAGGATATTCCTGAAAAGGACTATCGTCCTTCAAAGGTTTTTCCTGAAAGGGACTATCGTCCTTCAAACGTAGTCCTGAAAAGGACTATTGTCCTTCAAGTTAATTCCTGAAAAGGACTATCGTCCTTTAAGGATATTTCTAAAAAGGACTATCGTCCCAAAAGTATATTCCTGAAAAGGACTATCGTCCTTTAAGTATATTTCTGAAAAAGACTATCGTCCTTCAAGGATTTTCCTGAAAAGCACTATCATCCTTCAAGGAGATTCCTGAAAAGGATTATTATCCTTCTAGGATATTCCTATAAAGGACTCTCGTCCTTAAAGGATATTCCTGAAAAGGCTATCGTCCGTCAAGGATATTCCTGAAAAGGACTCTCGTCCTTCAAGGATATTCCTGAAAAGGACTATCGTCCTTCAAGGATATTCCTGAAAAGGATTATTATCCTTCTAGGATATTCCTATAAAGGACTCTCGTCCTTAAAGGATATTCCTGAAAAGGCTATCGTCCGTCAAGGATATTCCTGAAAAGGACTCTCGTCCTTCAAGGATATTCCTGAAAAGGACTATCGTCCTTCAATGATATTCCTGAAAAGAATTATTGTCCTTCAAAGATATTCCTGAAAAGGACTATCGTCCTCCAAGGATATTCCTGAAAAGCACTTTCATCCTTCAAGGAGATTCCTGAAAAGGATTGTTATCCTTCTAGGATATTCCTGAAAAGGACTATCGTCCTTCAAGGATATTCCTGAAAAGCACTCTCGTCCTTCAAGGATATTCCTGAAAAGGCTATCGTCCGTCAAGGATATTCCTGAAAAGGACTCTCGTCCTTCAAGGATATTCCTGAAAAGGACTCTCGTCTTTGAAGGATATTCCTGAAAAGCCTAGCGTCCGTCAAGGATATTCCTGAAAAGGACTATCGTCCTTCAAGGGTATTCCTGAAAAGGACTATCGTCCTTCAAGTTTATTTCTGAAAAAGACTATCGTCCTTTAATGATATTCCTAAAAAGGACTATCGTCCTTCAAGGATAATCCTAAAAAGGACTATCGTCCTTCAATGATATTCCTGAAAAGGATTATAGTCCTTTAAAGATATTTCTTAAAAGGACTATCGTCCTTCAAGGATATTCCTGAAAAGGATTATTGTCCTTCAAAGATATTCCTGAAAAGGACTACCGTCCTTCAAGGATATTCCTGAAAAGCACTTTCATCCTTCAAGGAGATTCCTGAAAAGGATTGTTATCCTTCTAGGATATTCCTGAAAAGGACTCTCGTCCTTCAAGGATATTCCTGAAAAGGACTATCGTCCTTCAAGGATATTCCTGAAAAGGACTCTCGTCCTTCAAGAATATTCCTGAAAAGGCTATCGTCTGTCAAGGATATTCCTGAAAAGGACTCTCGTCCTTCAAGGATATTCCTGAAAAGGCTATCGTCTGTCAAGGATATTCCTGAAAAGGACTCTCGTCCTTCAAGGATATTCCTGAAAAGGCTATCGTCCGTCAAGGATATTCCTGAAAAGGACTCTCGTCCTTCAAGGATATTCCTGAAAAGGCTATCGTCCGTCAAGGATATTTCTGAAAAGCCTATCGTCCGTCAAGGATATTCCTGAAAAGGACTATCGTCCTTCAAGGGTATTCCTGAAAAGGACTATCGTCTTTCAAGTTTATTTCTGAAAAAGACTATCGTCCTTCAATGATATTCCTAAAAAGGACTATCGTCCTTCAAGGATAATCCTAAAAAGGACTATCGTCCTTCAATGATATTCCTGAAAAGGATTATAGTCCTTTAAAGATATTTCCGAAAAGGACTATCGTCCTTCAAGGATATTCCTGAAAAGGATTATTGTCCTTCAAAGATATTCCTGAAAAGGACTATCGTCCTTCAAGGATATTCCTGAAAAGGCTATCGTCTGTCAAGGATATTCCTGAAAAGCACTCTCATCCTTCAAGGAGATTCCTGAAAAGGATTGTTATCCTTCTAGGATATTCCTGAAAAGGACTCTCGTCCTTTAAGGATATTCCTGAAAAGCTATTGTCCGTCCAGGATATTCCTGAAAAGGACTATCGTCCTTCAAGGATATTCCTGAAAAGGACCCTTGTCCTTCAAGGATATTCCTGAAAAGGCTATCGTCCGTCAAGGATATTCCTGAAAAGGACTCTAGTCCTTCAAGGATATTCCTGAAAAGGACTCTCGTCCTTGAAGGATATTCCTGAAAAGGCTATAGTCCGTCAAGGATATTCCTGAAAAGGACTATCGCCCTTCAAGGATATTCCTGAAAAGGCTATCGTCCGTCAAGGATATTCCTGAAAAGGACTCTCGTCCTTCAAGGATATTCCTGAAAAGGACTATCGTCCTTCAAGGATATTCCTGAAAAGGACTATCGTCCTTCAATGATATTCCTGAAAAGGATTATTGTCCTTCAAAGATATTCCTGAAAAGGACTATCGTCCTTCAATGATATTCCTGAAAAGCACTTTCATCCTTCAAGGAGATTCCTGAAAAGGATTATTGTCCTTCAAAGATATTCCTGAAAAGGACTATCTTACTTCAAGGATATTCCTGAAAAGGATTATCGTCCTTCAAGGATATTATTGGAAAGGACTATTGTACTTCAAGGATACTCCTGAAAAGGATTATCGTCCTAAATGGATATTCCTGAAAAGGATTATCGTCCTTCAAGGATATTCCTGAAAAGGACTATCTTACTTTAAGGATATTCCTGAAAAGGATTATCGTCCTTCAAGGATATTCCTGAAAAGGCTATCGTCTGTCAAGGATATTCCTGAAAAGGACTCTCGTCCTTCAAGGATATTCCTGAAAAGGCTATCGTCTGTCAAGGATATTCCTGAAAAGGACTCTCGTCCTTCAAGGATATTTCTGAAAAGGCTATCGTCCGTCAAGGATATTCCTGAAAAGGACTCTCGTCCTTCAAGGATATTCCTGAAAGGACTATCGTCCTTCAAGGATATTCCTGAAAAGGCTATCGTCCGTCAAGGATATTCCTGAAAAGGACTCTCGTCCTTCAAGGATATTCCTGAAAAGGACTATCGTCCTTCAAGGATATTCCTGAAAAGGACTGTCGTCCTTCAATGATATTCCTGAAAAGGATTATCGTCCTTCAAGGATATTCCTGAAAAGGACTATCTTACTTCAAGGATATTCCTGAAAAGGATTATCGTCCTTCAAGGATATTATTGGAAAGGACTATTGTACTTCAAGGATACTCCTGAAAAGGACTATCGTCCTAAATGAATATTCCTGAAAAGGACTATCGTCTTTTAAAGATATTCCTGAAAAGGACCATAGTCCATCAAGGATATTCCTGAAAAGGACTATCGTCCTTCAAGGATATTCCTGAATCGCACTATCGTCCTTCAAGGGTATTCCTGAAAAGGACTATCGTCCTTCAAGGATATTATTGAAAAGGATTATCGTCCTAAATGGATATTCCTGAAAAGGATTATCGTCCTTCAAGGATATTCCTGAAAAGGACTATCTTACTTCAAGGATATTCCTGAAAAGGATTATCGTCCTTCAAGGATATTATTGGAAAGGACTATGTACTTCAAGGATACTCCTGAAAAGGACTATCGTCCTAAATGAATATTCCTGAAAAGGACTATCGTCTTTTAAAGATATTCCTGAAAAGGACCATAGTCCATCAAGGATATTCCTGAAAAGGACTATCGTCCTTCAAGGATATTCCTGAATCGGACTATTGTCCTTCAAGGATATTCCTAAAAAGGACTATCGTCCTAAATGGATATTCCTGAAAAGGACTATCGACCTTCAAATATACTTGTGAATAGGACTATTGTCCTTAAGGGACTGAAAAGGACACTTATCTTACAACATTGGCCTGAAAAGGACTATCATGCTTAAGGATATTCCTGAAAAGTATTATCGCCCTTTAAGGATATTCCTGAAAAGGACTATTTTCCTTCAAGGATATTCCTGAAAAGGACTATCGTCCTTCAAGTATATTCCTGAAAAGGAGTATTATCCTTTATGGATATTCCTGAAAAGGATTGTTATCCTTCTAGGATATTCCTGAAAAGGACTCTCGTCCTTTAAGGATATTCCTGATAAGGCTATTGTCCATCCAGGATATTCCTGAAAAGGACTATCGTCCTTCAAGGATATTCCTAAAAAGGACCCTTGTCCTTCAAGGATATTCCTGAAAAGGCTATCGTCCGTCAAGGATATTCCTGAAAAGGACTCTCGTCCTTCAAGGATATTCCTGAAAAGGACTATCGTCCTTCAATGATATTCCTGAAAAGCATTATTGTCCTTCAAAGATATTCCTGAAAAGGACTATCGTCCTTCAAGGTTTTTCCTGAAAAGCACTATCATCCGTCAAGGAGATTCCTGAAAAGGATAATTATCCTTCTAGGATATTCCTGAAAGGACTATCGTCCTTAAAGGATATTCCTGAAAAGGCTATCGTCCGTCAAGGATATTCCTGAAAAGGACTCTCGTCCTTCAAGGATATTCCTGAAAAGGACTATCGTCCTTCAAGGATATTCCTGAAAAGGACTATCGTCCTTCAATGATATTCCTGAAAAGGATTATTGTCCTTCAAAGATATTCCTGAAAAGGACTATCTTACTTCAAGTATATTCCTGAAAAGGATTATCGTCTTTCAAGGATATTATTGGAAAGGACTATTGTACTTCAAGGATACTCCTGAAAAGGACTATCGTCTTAAATAAATATTCCTGAAAAGGACTATCGTCTTTTAAAGATATTCCTGAAAAGGACTATCTTTCTTCAAGGATATTCCTTAAAAGGACCATAGTCCATCAAGGATTTTCCTGAAAAGGACTATCGTCCTTCAAGGGTATTCCTGAAAAGGACTATCGTCCTTCAAGGATATTATTGAAAAGGATTATCGTCCTTCAAGGATATTCCTGAAAAGGACTATCTTACTTCAAGGATATTCCTGAAAAGGATTATCGTCCTTCAAGGATATTATTGGAAAGGACTATTGTACTTCAAGGATACTCCTGAAAAGGACTATCGTCTTAAATGAATATTCCTGAAAAGGACTATCGTCTTTTAAAGATATTCCTGAAAAGGACTATCTTTCTTCAAGGATATTCCTTAAAAGGACCATAGTCCATCAAGGATTTTTCTGAAAAGGACTATCGTCCTTCAAGGGTATTCCTGAAAAGGACTATCGTCCTTCAAGGATATTATTGAAAAGGATTATCGTCCTAAATGGATATTCCTGAAAAGGATTATCGTCCTTCAAGGATATTCCTGAAAAGGACTATCTTACTTCAAGGATATTCCTGAAAAGGATTATCGTCCTTCAAGGATATTATTGGAAAGGACTATTGTACTTCAAGGATACTCCTGAAAAGGACTATCGTCCTAAATGAATATTCCTGAAAAGGACTATCGTCTTTTAAAGATATTCCTGAAAAGGACCATAGTCCATCAAGGATATTTCTGAAAAGGACTATCGTCCTTCAAGGATATTCCTGAATCGGACTATCGTCCTTCAAGGATATTCCTAAAAAGGACTATCGTCCTAAATGGATATTCCTGAAAAGGACTATCGACCTTCAAATATACTTGTGAATAGGACTATTGTCCTTAAGGGACTGAAAAGGACACTTATCTTACAACATTGGCCTGAAAAGGACTATCATGCTTAAGGATATTCCTGAAAAGTATTATCGCCCTTTAAGGATATTCCTGAAAAGGACTATTTTCCTTCAAGGATATTCCTGAAAAGGACTATCGTCCTTCAAGTATATTCCTGAAAAGGAGTATTATCCTTTATGGATATTCCTGAAAAGGACTATCGTCCTTTAAATTTATTCCTCACAGAATCTATCGTCCTTCAAAGATATTCCTAAAAAGGACTATTGTACTTAAAGGATATTCCTAAAAAGGGCTATCGTCCTAAATGGATACTCCTGAAAAGGACTATCGTCCTAAATGGATTTTCCTAAAAGGACTATCGTCCATCAAGTATTTTCCTGAAAAGGACTATCGTCCTTCAAGGATATTTCTGAAAAGGACTATCGTCCTCAATGGATATTCCTGAAAAGGACTATCGTCCATCAAGGATATTCCTGAAAAGGACTATCGTCCATCAAGGATATTCCTGAAAAGGACTATCGTCCTTCAAGGATATTCCTGAAAAGGACTGTCGTCCTCCAAGGATATTACTGAAAAGGACTATCGTCCTTCAAGGATATTCTCGAAAAGGACGATCATCCTTCAAAGATATTCGTGAAAAGGACTATTGTCCTTGAAGGACTGAAAAGGACACTTCTTTTACAATATTGGCCTGAAAAGGACTATCGTTCTTCAAGGACATTCCTGAAAAGGACTATCGTTCTTCGAGGATATTTCTGAACTTTCGGACTATTTTCCTTCAAACGTAGTCCTGAAAAGGACTATCGTCCGTCAAAAATAGTCTTGAAAAGGATTATTCTCTTACATACATGATCCTGATAATGTTTATTCTCCTATAATCGTGGTCCTAAAAAGGACTATGCTTTTGCCAAAATTGTCCTGAAAAAGACTATTCTTTTACCGACATGGTCCTGAAAAGGACTTTTCTTGCACCAACCTGGTCCTGAAAAGGACTATTCTCTTGAATACATGGTCCCCTTAACACTATTCTCTGACAAACACGGTCCTGAAAATGCCTAATTCGACGATGATGCTCTTGAAAATGCATATTCTCCTGCAAATGTGCACATAAAAATCACTGCTTTACTGAACATGGTCCTAGTCTGTTATGAAAATGCTTCTGCAATTATTATTCTCTTATAAATGTTTGAACCAATAACTCAGAAGTAATTAAATAGAAATTTTCCAAAGACAATGCATAGAGGTAAGAACCTCAAACTTCGCAATAAAGAATGAAGGAAAGTTCCCCAACTTTTTCAATGGAATAAAAGTATTCATTAAAAGTATTGGAGACACCTGACATTGTTAAAGAATGTTTGATGGAAATTATAATGATCCGCGCTTCCTGTCTTGAAGAAATGCTTTTAAAAGTTTGCGAGGTGAAGGAAGAATGAAAAGTTCTAATAGAAATTTCACGTGAAAGGAAGTAATTGTGGTTGTAAGAAGTTTTAGTCTATATATGAAAATTTTACAAATTTTAGTTATATGTGCAGTTATTTTTAGCTTTATTTGTATTATTGTGATAGCTTTTAAGTGGAAGTTGGTGATTGGTTGACCATTGCCCAATATATTTTTATAATTCCTTAGTCAATTCATTTATATATTAGGAAAAAATGCAGTTTCTCGGCATTCTATTCATATCCTAGACTGACAGTTTGCAAAGCCACTATTAGACCTGTCGATTATTACAATAAGGGCTTTTCAAGATCATGAAATACTATGAGAAAAAATCATAGTATTTCGCTAAATATTTTCGCTATGTATATTATTGCTAAAGTGTAAATTAACTATCATTATTGTATTAAATAGTAAAATATCACAACAAGTCAATTCTTATTGCAACCAATCAATGGCGACATCTACATTTCCTTTTCAAACTCTACCAACAAATAAGTATGCGAATAAATCATAGCACGCGATGCCAATACGATTTCTAGTGAATGAAACATTCTAGTGGCCATCCGACAGGTTTGCTTATGCATGAGTGCACTAAGAATTCCGAACGCATACCGCGTGAGTAAAGATGACATAGATTAAGCATATTACAGATGGTTTTGTGTGATAGTTAATTGTAACAACTCAAACAAATAAGATTGAATAATTTACAAGTAGTATTGTGATATTTTTAGATCATAATATAAAGCACTGATAGTGTATTGTACGTGTAACAAGTACGTGTATTTATAACGAACTGAAGTTTACATAATAATACGATGAATAGAAATTTCGTATAAATGGAGGTTCTATATGCAAGTAAATTTGACCTTTTATCTATCAAGCAGACCATATATTTTTTACTTTTTAAAATTAGTAATAGATACGTATCGTAAGTTGCATGCATAGTCAAAGTAAATGTACAAACTTATGTAAAGATATTTTGTATGTAATTTAATTTTTATGTCTACTTTAGGTTTATAGTTTTAATTTCTTGCTTTATTGTAAATAATAAATTCTTCGATCAACAAATTCTCGCATGTGTAATCGCATGTGTATGTAATAGTCAATGTTAAAAACAATAGGGAAGTTACTCACACAATTAATTTCGATGACATAAGGACAAATATGTGCTTAAATTTCTTTTTTAAACCTTACCATATTCCATTAAACAAAATACATATTATAATGATACCATCTGTACAACTTATTCTATGCGAGCACCTATCTGAAAGAGTCGGTGCGATTTCCATTTATATTGGGCACTCCATCCAAGTTTACCTTCGCACCTCAACTCAAGTGACCAGCCGGCCCTTGAATCCTAATTCTTCCGGTTCAACTTTTCTACTACCATGTGTTTACCTACTCGTATGTACTTACCTATAGTTACATTATCTGTATCTCGTAGTATAAATATATAAAATGACCATAAAGCATAAAAGGAACAGCAAATAGCAACTATTTTATTTAAGTGACTTTGTTGCATTCCTTTAAAGGTAGTAAGTAGTTGATGAGTTATTATATAAATTCATAAATAATAATATAATATTGTAGCACACTATTACACCAATTGAAGTACTCACTCGCTAAGTACATTTAATACTTGTGTTAAGGGTACTAGTTAACGTATATTTAAGAAATATATACTTATTATAAATGTATACATACATTTATAGTCAAAAACCAGACTGAAAAGTAGAAGAAAAGCGTAGTTCTGAACTCTAAATAGCGTTCAGGTGCTTAACCAATCCCGCCACGGAGGTCGTCAAATAATTAATAAATATAATGGTATCCCTCTATTTAATTCGGGGTACACACATGTTCGTTGACTAACTTACTTAACAACCACAAATTTTGTGTGTAAACACGTAGGTATGTGTAAACTACAACTTCAACAAATTTTGTCGACATTGTGCTAGAATTAATAAGGAGTACTACTGAACAGTAGCTGAATAACTGACACATAACTGTTCCACAAAGCTCGTCAATATAATACATCATAGCCACAGGAATGCTTATTGATACTTACCTCACCACAAAGAAAGCATTCCATCCATCAGCCGTTATGGTGCAGGATTGAATCCATCGATCACTGTCCCGGCTTTAAATCCGGGAATAGGATTACCTCCGACATCGATTATCCCTGAATAGGTGCGATTAGACCACGATATATCATTCCTTAGTCCCTCCTATTCAGACCATCTTTCGGTATTCAAGGATGGGTGGTACTAATTTTTACGTGTTTGTTTGTCTATGGTATGCTCTCGATGTCTAATTTAAGTCTCGTTGATATGGGAGTGTAAGATTTATAATTACCTACTTTTAGTCATGCAATATCAATAAAAGATGTTGCCATGGCAACGTAAATAAGGTCGGGATTTCTATGACTGTGTTAGTCATAAAAATCTCAGTATTTTTAAGGATGTTATGTATTTTTAAGTTATATAAACTTTGAAAGGCACAAAAAAATAATTATAAATATATATATACAAATAGTCATTTTATTTTACTTTTGTTATTAGTAGCGCCGTACCGGGACGCCGTACCTCAAGAAAAGCAGATAGGTAGCTAGTTTGCAAACTCTACCCATCTAATATAAGAAGGCTATAAAGACACACAAAAGACAGTATTAAGGAACCTTCAAAGCTGCCTCCCACCTGCAGTGGATAAAGTTTAATGAAAATATAATCCCACTTTCGAAGTCTTCCAAAGTTTTGATATGATTACGGCCCCGGTATGGAGGCTATTCAATAATTCAGTTAAACTGCTAAAAAGGTTTTGTGCTGGGACCTTAAATAATGTAACCAGCTGCTTTTCTCATGTGAATGTCGTAATTAGTGAGTATGGTTTATGGAGGTAACTTATATAATTTATTTTCTTCCATTTAAAAAGAGAGATTATGTTTTCTGTGTGTTAAATATTTGAAAGGTAAATTATTTAATAGAATTTTAGTTGTAAAGGTAATCTCGAATAGGACAGTAATGCACAAACACGTTTCATTCCTGTGTATAACTTAACTGAGATTTTATTGTACTTGTCTAACTAAGAAACTACTTGGTTCACTAAGGTTCAAGGAGGCTTCAGAACTATTAACAACACAATTGCAGAGAGGTATACACATACTTCTGACTATCCTGCAAGCGTTAATTGTCCTGAAGTGTACAAATGTACAGAATAATAATAAATTAAAGACACTTTTACACCAACTGAACTAGTGCCTTGGTAAGTTAATTTTAGTTCATATATACTATATATCAACAACCAGACTGGAAAGCAGAACAAAGGCGTAGTTCTTAACTCTGCCTCCATCGGGAATCGAACCTGAGACCTCACGAGTAGCGTTCAGGTGATTAACCAATCGCGTCACGGAGGTCGCCATGTAACCAGGATTACCAGGAAACCAGGTTTTGTGTCCTGTCAATCCTTTTCATCCCTACGATACATCATCAGTGATCTGTCCCACAACTTGAATCCCTTAATCCCTAGGGATTGGATGGATACCTGGGGATTACCCGGATCTTGCGTGACCGGGATTAGGATTCACTTTCTAAAAGAGGTTTAGGTATTAGGAGTGAGTGAGGTATTTTTCTAGTTATAAACTACTAGTGACCCGCTCCGGCTTCACACGGGTATAAAATATATAGCCTACTCCACTATTTAATGGATGTTATTACACATATAAACCTTCCTCTTGAATCACTCTATCTATTAAAAAAACCGCATCAAAATCCGTTGTGTAGTTTCAAAGATTTAAGCATACAAAGGGACATAGAGACAGAGAAAGCGACTTTGTTTTATACTATGTAGTGATACAACACGACAATCAAGTAAACGCAGCATGAAGAATAGAAGAGCATATATGAGAAGGTTAATGGGTATGAGTGAAGCAAGGGAGATTTGTCAGGATCGCTCCAGATGGTCGTGATAGTCTCTGCCTATCCCCTTAGAGACGTAGGTGTGAATATATGTATGTACATAACAATAATTATCCCTTGATAGATGGGCAGAGGTTTCCGTGCCTATCTCTGAATGAGTGCAGATAACGTTTTATACAATTAAAAAGCGTATGCTGATTAAAAGCGTGACGGTATAGGTAGCTATAACCACCGAGCTTGTATGAGGAGATGTATTGATGTCAACGAAGAGAAAGTGTTTTTGTAGGATTGGGGAAAAAATTGGAATCCATGATCTCTTCATACTTCCTTTAGGAACCTTACTTTACTTGAGGGAACCCGTGTGTGTAATGTATGTTACCCTTATCAAATAATCTTATTTGTACATTGCATTATATTGTATGTAAGGTAGGTGCAAAGAGTAATAAATCTGAAATGTTTGCTCACGGGAGAGATTAAAATCCCTTAAAGGCTTGAGGCTAAGTAACTTAATTCTACTCTACTTATCATGTGCAGTTACAATTTCAAAATGCGTAGTCAGAAATTTGGTAGAGCTATATTGTATTTAAACATGGTACATGGTCATACAATTAAAATTAATCCTATTCATGGAAACAGAATTATATTCGTCAAACAGGTTTTAGTTAGTGATTAAAATGGCGACATGGCTGACCACCTGTCACATAGAGTACTTAGAGATCCCGCCACATAAGGTGGCAGTTGGAGGCGTCGCCACAGTCGCGTAATTCAGTGTTACCAGTAAACACGCCAAAACTAGCACTCACTGTGCCATACGGCTCGATACATTATAGGTTTCATTTGTAACGGTCTTTGGTTGCAGAGCTATAAACTCAAATAAAACAAATTAATATATCAAAGTCAAAATATGTTTATTAAACTATTTCAAACATGATTAATAATTAACGGGACTTATCCTTCTTATTATATATTACATATATTATGTGTTCCTTCACTCTGTCCGCAATAGACCGTTTAGTGTGTTCGACGTAGGATTTCCCACAGCTGCAATCAATCTTATACACACCCTTATATCTTATATCATGAGTATAAATCGCGAATCTCTTAAAACTATTATTTCAAACATGGCACTGAGCATTGTCTTTACATATTTTTTACCGAGGTTAGATCAGCGGAGACCCTAGCTTGGAGAAGAACTAACAAGAAACTCCGGAAATCAATTTATTATAATCACCCTTAACAAACATAAAAATTACAAAGAGTGGGCAAAAAACACAACGCTGGTAATACTAAATTTACCTTTCATACAAAATAACACGCAATGGCGGTAACGTCAAATTTAGTTCCAAGTTTGGCTACTGCCACCTTATGTGGCGGGATCTCTACTATCTGGTCAACACGTGGATTTGAGGTGTCCATAAAATTACTATCAATTGCAATTGAGGATATGGAAATCTGAACCTCAGACTACCCCGCAAGGGTTAATGGTCGTGAATGCGTTTTTTTTTTTATGTTTGTTTTGGAGACAGGACCTAAGAGATTACAAACAGATTTATAATTATACACAGATTCTAACAGATTAATTAACCTGCTTTCTTTATGTTTACACCACCGCTTTTCACCATCGTATTTTACGTAGAATAAAAATACTATAATTTTTATAGTATCAAAGTAGATCCAACCTCCTTGCAGAGCTGTCAGAAGTTGCTGTCAAAACTGTTGCTTGTTTCTCGTTGGCCGAGGCAAAGATTAACACCTGTTCCTGCCAACGAAGTCCTGCGACAAGGAAAGTTTGGCATGCCATCTGACGCGACAATTTGGTACTAGATTGTATTGTATATGTATGTTGGTTTTCTTAGTTATATAGAAAACGATTTCGGACAAAGGGTTAAGTTCGAAGTACCTCTAATTGTTGAGGCTGTATGAGGAGTTGTATGAGTGTCAATGAAGTGAAAGTGGTTTATTAGGATTGTGACAGATTAGGATCCGTTATCTCTGCCTACCCCTCTAAAGGAATAAAACGGGTGTGATGTGTATGTATGTACATTATCTAGTTGGTTTTATTAGTATATCAATCACTCATGGCTCATGCTTATAGGTTGGTTTTCTTGATAGATATGTCTTTTAAACCTAACTTGCCTATTTTGTGTTAAAGGAAAATGTATAAGAATATGGTCCATCATATGTCACTGGCTGGCTGTCGTTGGTCATTTTACTACACTACTTCGCAATTACGAAAACGACATTAAAACCTCTAACAAAAATGAAAAGGTTTATTGTATCTGCCTTACGTGGTAGTCAAAGATTCCCAATTGCAGAGTTAATGATTCTAAATCCTACCCGAAATCACATGTTACTCAGATAATCAGTTACTTTTATTCAATCAGAACACTTCATTTCCAACCATACATGCTCAGCCAGGATCTGCATCCAGTACCACTGTCCAGGGTCAAACATCCAATATTAAGCTACAGCATACTGTTATAATGATTCATAGACTATACCCTGATACAGGACTACGTTCCCATAGACAGAGGCCTGAGTGGGCACGATCTCTCTGGGACTGATTCCCTCTAATCCGGATGGGACGCCGTTCGCCCGGAATAATCTGCGCACCTGGGCCCTTATTCTGGTGAACGGTTGAACGGTTCAAAACCTTAAAAGGTATAGGTAAATAGAGCTACTCTACTACATCAAGTTCATTTTACTACAGAAGGTAGGTAGAGATCTCGTATTCCTATTAGTAATGATCCGGACGAACCATTTTTGGTTTATTGACTGGGATACACTCGGCTGTTAAAGGCTTTCAATATGTTTATCTAATTGTCATTATATTTTATTGGGCCGACCCTTACGTAGTAGATATCTATAAAGTTATAAACAATGTCTCTTATTGATATTGTAGTTTATATTTAAGACTGGGATAATTTTAAGATGAACTGAAAAAATGATGAATTGAAATCTGTTTCAAAGTGTTTTCATTCATTTGACAATCGAGTGATGATAGCACGGTATTTGATTTAATCAATTATTATTATCAAAACTAATGAAAATCTCAAAAAACGTTTAGCACTTTAATGGGGTCCATAATTACATAAAGAGATAATGGCTAGGCAGTTACTCATAAACACATTATACAGTAAAAGAGCTGCATCTTACAACATACTGTTAGTGGCCTAAGTACACTAATATTTTTCACACAATTATTGTAGTGTTAAAACGCATTGGTAGACTTGGACCACTGGTTACATAACGTAAGTAACTACTAAGCCAGCAAATATATATTATCTTATAAACAATTTGAACAGTTACAAAACAAAACGTATTATTAAATCTATAAATCTCAGAGAAAACCCATACATAAGTGAAGTATATAAATTACATTTATTTTTTAACTGATAACACGAAAACAGCTGTCAAGCATTTTATTTAGGAGCCAGATTTTGTTGTTGGTTATTATTATTTTTTTATAATTAATTATTTTCTAAAGATATGTAAATCGCTGATTAATCGTTCAATTGTTTACCCGTAATACCGACACAAACCAGCTCGGCGTGGTCTGTGAGGTGGATCAAATGCGCTTCGGCAGCAGACCTTCACTAACTGGATAAGGCTCCCCACTCGATTAAGAGGATAGGTGAAAAGTTTTGGTTTCAGATAAGGCTTCGAGTTGGGAACGTTTCGTCTCTTTGTATCAGTTGGATTGTTTAAAGTAGGCAAGGTGTTGTGGATTATATGGGGAAGTAAAAGGAACTATATAAATATATTACGGTCTCTATCCGATGCAAAGACGTCCAAAGATCGAGTATATTGCTTTAGGATTGCAGGATATATACGTGGGTTATGATCATATCAAACTTTCTGTTTACTAGATAAAAAGAATTGCATATCGTAGTGAACAACTATTTTATTGTTAAATAATATTACAATTAATTAATTGTATATTAATAATCTGGCAACTCTTTACTAATCATTAAAATAAACTCTACCCTACCTGATATAATTACTGAACGTGACTGTAGGTAGGTATCATTCGTCCATTCATTCACTCCGTGGATATCATTCATTCATTGTTAATACTAGTTCCTCTATATTCCTATTTGCCTTGGGTGATAGTGTATTTTCCTAAGAATGAAGAGTGAAATTGTGTGTTTGGAAACAAAACAGAAATATTTCGGCTTCACTGGCACCAGAACATTTGTCTTTGTCAAATACGGAAGGGGTGTAAGTATATCGATACTATGAACTGTGTCTTATGGAAATTGTGCATTATTTATACAGGATTATTTTTATTACTTACATACACATCGGCACCATTCATCCCGCCTCGAGGGCTAGGCAGAAATAATGGATCCTACTTTCGTTATAGACATTAATTCATCTTAAATGTAAATAAGATGATTTGTTTCCTTAAATACGGGACAATAAGCAAAAGAAAACTATCGGATGGCTAATGGGATCTATTCGGCGTGACCAAATAAGTAAAGGTTTCTTTGTATCACAATATGCTCAATCTGGTACATAATTTAGACTAGAACAGAATCTGGTGTAAACAGAACATATTCATATTTATGCTATCCTAAATCTGTGTGTATATAATAAATCCACGCATTTAGTTGTCCATTTTATTAATTTGACTCCTATCAAAACCATTTAGCTTCGCTCTGTATATTCGTTACCATAATCGATATCACACGGCTGACCGCGATGTATTAGCATGCAGGAACATCGAAAATTTATGCTCGATTTAAAAGCGAAATTTATCGACATTGGCGTCGATATTTCGCAGCACACTGCACCTTTTCACACACGTCGACTCGTGCATCTGCCTGGCACATATCGATGAAATATCGAGCTATTTACATCGCATCACTAGTTTGGCGTTTGAAATATGGATGTTGTGAACTGTTTTGAATAACTCCCGCCTCTAGGGATGGGTTACCTGAACGATTTATTGGGAAAACTATTTGTTTTTGTTAAGGTAATGGACTGGTTTATTGCTGTTTATATGGTCCCCTGGTGATTCGGGATTTAAAAGAAAGTAACTAGCTATATATGTCTTTCATCGGTGATGTTATAAAATATCTTTCAACTTTTTCTCCAACATGAGCACAAACTTAACAAAAGATTTGATTTAGATGTTCGAATAATCTATGCGCCCTTAATTTATGTACAATATACATATTTACTTTTTACACGTAATTTCACTCTCCATAACTAGTAACCTCCTTTTACCATAAATAAAAAAAGACCACAACTTTTGCAAAATTTCTCAAGTCTCAAGTCAACGCGGGACCTACAATCATTATGTGGCAAAATATAAATAAAATTTTGACCCCATAAAACCAAACTTAAGCTCCCCGTGGCCCAACTGAATAATGGACCACGCGAGTCCCCTTTGCAAGGTGATGAGACCACAACTCGGAAAGTTCCGAAATGAAATTATTTTCTCATTAAACTTTGACAACTTTTGCTTTTGAGCACACGGTAGCTCCCAACTTTAGAATCTGTGAAACTTAAACTTTTCTAATGCTGTTATGTTTATTATTTAATGTATAATCCTGGCCGGTGCTGGTTTGGTACTTTAATATAGCGTAACCAGCTGCCTTTATACTCGATTTTTTAATTTTTATTGGAGGTTGCTTTAATAATATTTACCCAATACCGTATCAGATGGTCGTTGGGGTGAAAATGGTCTTGAATTGAGACCAAGTACTCACAAGCGTAGTGCGATACGGCCGTCTGTCTGACGGATCGATGATCTGGTGAAGTTCGTTGGGTCTCGATGGATGCAGGTGACATTGGACCGGTCACGCTAGAGAACCATTGGAGTGGCCTATGTCCAGCAGTGGACAATAGGTTGAGTTGATGATGATTAATATCGTTATCTACTCCTTCGTTCATTTGCTATTATCCACTGTTTTGTAACAATCAGTTATTTACTTTTATTTACTTATATATACTTGATCCTCCATAAGTCAATATCACAATGTACTTAATACAATATCGATCTTAATACTAAAATTACCCGAACAGATACTTCCAAATACCTCCACCAAAGACACAAAAGGACATATTTACTCCATGTCCGAAGCCTTAATAGCAACAGCCTGACAAAGACGGATGCTGCAGATGATCACAACCAGATAGGATAGGTGGGGTCCCTTATCTGGGATCAGGGAAGGTTTGGCCCCACTGATAATGTTTTTCCTTTCTTTATGATTGATTGCCTTGGCTTGAGAGTGGTTGGATCAGCTGTTGTGTTGTAATACATACATACACATCACGCCTGATTCCCTGTAGGGTAGGCAGAGATCACGGATCCCCATTTGTCCCGATCCTGACAGACCACTTCCGCTTCATTGACATTCATACATTTTCTCATACACTCTCGGAGAGTGTGTTGTAACGTGATGTAAATATTCATGGTTGTTAACGGAGAGGTAGTCTAGGTTGAATGTCCACTAACGAGTATTGTTGTGATAGAAACCTATTTTTATATACGATGTTCTCTAGTCTCTCGAAACTTATTTCTTATCAAATGATTCTCTTTCGTTGATAATGATTTTCATTAATGTGGTTTGTACGGTTTGTTTATAATATTTTTGAGAATGGCCACAAATGAGACAGAGATCATGATCAGATTGAGAGAGATCATATTGTAATATTAAATTGTTGATAGAAATTTGCTAATTTTATCTCACAGGAACATTCTTAACTATTCCAATTCCAAATACATGTGAAATATATTTCAAAGATGTGATAATGGATATAATATTTGTTGAACAATTTTATAATTTGAACCTTTAATTCAATTTAAGCATGTGATGATATCGTCGTTAACAAAATGAACTAAAAATACCCCAGAATCCTTTACGCACATCTTACAACAACCTATCTAAAAGTCTTAACTCAACATAACTTAAGTTTCCAACAACAAAGATTCCCTATACAAAAGAACCCATCCTAAGACAAAACAGTTGCTATGCCACCGCATTTCCGATGCTCCCAGCGTCCGCATCTCGTTTATTAGTCCGGAAGATTCCCGCGTGACAAAACGCCGCTAAACAATAAATGAATAAATAATGTTGCTTGGCGACAGGTATGGAACGGCCCTAGCATGGAAACTCGATGGGAAGAAGTCTCAATTCCATAAAAAATATACGCTTTACAACTTGTGCATACACATTTCCTTTTTTATTGTGTCTTGGTAGTCAGAGGCTTGAGTGCATATCTACGAAATTTCGGAGGTATGTTAAGTATAGGACAATTAAAATTCGCGTCTCTCTTGATAGACAGCAGCCAACGTGATAGGTAGTGAACCGTATCGCCGTATACGACCACTGGCTATTACATGTCCCGAGGTATAGGCAGGTTTCCTCACGCTTTTTTCCCTCACCTGTAGCGAATGTGAATTATATACGTAAATGAAAAAAATACTAATTTCATTGATACATGCCAGAGCGGGCATTCGAACCTAGAACCTCTAATAAGAAGTCAGAGGACGTACCCACTTGGCTACAGTCGCTTTCGCATATATCTACTGTTTTATTACTTGAACGATCCTGACAAATCATACTATATCAAGTTATTATTATATTCATATTACAATAAAAGGGGACTTATTACGTATATTTTATAAACAAAGAATTAGCTTTGTTCCCCGACGTTTCGGCCATGTTGCGTATCCATGGTCACGGATAAAAAGGTAATACTTTGTTTATAAAAAAAATAAGCATTAAGTTCCGTTTTCTTGTGAAATAAATGAAAATCGCGAGTCTCTCAAAAATATTACTATAATATATTATAAAAGATTTGTTAAAAATATTTCCATGCTAGGCCGAGGGTAAGGTAATTAATTTTATTTTCCCCGCGACAGCCTTGTTACCGCGGAGAGGTGGCAGGAATTTTAAAACACTCTTCGCCACTTCCTGAATAAGAAATGGCGAGTCTGTTGGTGGCATTCAAGCGATGGAACGTTTGCTTGTTGTATAATAAGTAAATTGACTGGGGAATGAAAGGTTTTTAATATATTTGCGTTTGTAATGGGTCTGGTTAGTATTTTTTATTGTGAAATGAACTAACTTTTCTTTTTTTTTAGCGTCAATTAACGGATAAAGGTAAATGTAATTATTTCGTGGTTATATTTTAATTGCATGTACTGACTTAATTTTATAATAAAAGTCTTAAAAAATTACAATCAATCTTTTCGCATATATCTAAAATTAATGACAGTGGCTACTCTATCGCTCAAAAATATAGTAACTTTTCTTAAACAAAAGCCTTGTATGTATCAAATAAAAACTGCGCCTAGAATATCCGAATACCATTTTATGTAGCGGTGATCATTTAATCTCTGTTAACACCGAAAGAATATACTGTCACGAAGCTTATCCTTTGAATGTTAGAAAAGTCATAAAATGGGTACATTATTCACTCGAACCATTTTCAATAGGACCTTGCGTGACCTTACACTCATGTGACAGTCAATCGCTTAAGTCCACAAACCTAAGGTAGCGGATTACCTCGCAATCAATTACCCAAGATGAATGAGCCCTGCCTTTCTTCCCGGTGTATTAAAAGGAAAACATTCTGCAGTGAGCCGAATGAATCACTCCATTCAGTCGAGTTAACAACCGCATTATTTCCCCGTTTACGGAGAAGGACGGGCCCTTCCATAACTCATTCCGTCGGCTCTTATTAATGACTGACGTCTTGCCTCACCTTTGCCTTGCACCTTAAGGGAAGGTGATAAGGGTGGTTTTCGGCTACGAAAGGCAGGTTACTCGAGCGTCCGACTTCATTCGTTTCAATTTTTCTCTGTCGCAAAAGGGACGGATTCGGAAAGGTTATTCCTGTTCTAAACTTTTAAGTAATTGTTATCTAAAGTTTGGTCAAGTGGAAAGGTAAAGCTGGGTTGTAAATGGGACGCATTTATAGGTGGGGCAGGAGCTAGTATGGGATTTATATTAATTGTAGAGTCTATATTCATACTTACAGTTATGTGCTTCCAATTGTTTCGAGATGGATAGAAACTAGAAGACCATAGTATATCGTCGGTTACTTTAAGTAGAACAGTTTGATTATGATGGTATCGATACATAAGATTGGAGCCTAATTAATCATTTAAAGAAATTCCAATTACATTATATGTTTTTAACCATACATTAAACATAAGCACTGTACCATGATTTCATAGTAAAACCTATGTTATAATGTATTTTAATCAAGAAATCACATTCTCCTACACGTACTTACCATGCAGCGTACAATATAGTCAACATTATCCAAAGACACAAAACCTTAAGAGACATAAGAAGTAATCTACTCCGGTCACCCATCCATATATTTCCCTCATCTACGTTGCTTAACTCCACCGAACCCTGAACCTGTAAAAGGCAGGCAGTTTTTCATAGGGCTCCGCTTAATCCCACTTAAGCCTTGGCCCGTCGCACCTTCACTTACTGGAAATTGATTTGGAAAATGGCCGCCACGACAATTGCCTTCAATTTGCCCCGCTCTCCGCATAGGATAAGAGGTGGTGGGTAGGTATTATTTTCATTTTATTAAAATCAATATTTAATTTACATTTCTGTATATATATTCTTAATTTCACTATACGACCTACGACTTACGACCTTACGACCTACGCACACGTCAAACATTCAGCAATCCTCGCCTCACCTATCTCTATGGTCTGCTGGAGGTAATCCCTAAACGGGAGAAGTAGGCCTAATGTGCAATTTGTTTGTCTCTGTTCATGTGTAAATGTAGTGTGCATGCAATAAAGAAAAAATAAATAAGCTTATTTTATAATATACAGATTTTAATTACTATTTGCTTCACACAAATGTTTTTTGGTACGTAACTTGATATTAAAAAAATTAATAATAATAACTAAGAAAGAAAGAAAGAAGTATAAGTCAAGTTTAAACATCAGAAAAAATAAAATATTTCCTAAACTCTAAATATCATTATTTACCCGTCACTAAATAGAACTGAAAACTAATATAAGTTATACAGCGCAGCACCTTTTCACAATATAGACAAAATATCCTTCAGCTCCTAGCCTATGTTGCGGTTAAGTCGAGAAGTGGCTAGTTGTGTTTCCCCAGCTTAGCGCCCGATCTCTAGGTGAGCGCCGATTTGGATTTAAATCGAGAAAAATGGCCCTAAACACTTTAACTGAGTGAGGTTAGTAGTGTTTATTGTTATATGGGTACTTTTGTGGGTAAGGGAGTTAAATAGAATGATCTAGCTTCTTTCTTTTGGTATGGGATATGGGTATATTAAAAAGTTATAGTAGCGCATTACTGGAAGTCATTCATAACAAGTTTGTTTTCTTGTATTGTTGTCCTAAGAATATCACCAACACGTATTTTATGTAAAGGAATATCGATGCGGGGCTTCTTACTTGCCTTACCTGTTTCTCATATGTCTGTTGTAACATACGAAATATCAATATTGTATCCATTAACAGATGATAGTTAGAAGTACCAATATCTTTTTTCTCATCTTGAAGTATGTTGATGTAAGATTTTCTGCAATACTGAAGATAAAACGATATTGACAAGATATAATCCTTTATCATCTAGACAAGTTATGCTCCTTTATTCACAACACATGCTATAAATCAGAAGCTACAGTAAAATTCCACCCTACTTACAATTTACCACAAATCAAATATCTAGAACATAGGCTATGTAATCGAAAATCGTTTCCCAATCTCAAATTACGATTGAATAGCCAACCCAAACAGGAGTTCAATTCAAATCCTCCCTTTATTTAGCGAAGCACCCCAAACGGTAAAAAGTTAAACACCTGAGCCTTGTTTGTTACCGTAAAAGCCGGTATCGAGTTTCCACCGGTATCGGGTAACCGGTAACCGTCAGTCAACAGCATGAGGGTATGTGTAAACACAGAATCAATTACGAGACGAGAGGTAGCTATTCTATTCTAAATGATATCTTCAAATGGGTTTTGGTGAAAGGACGATTTACAAAGCCCTGTATTTACTAGCTGGGATGTAAATAATGCTAGCTGTGTTTATTCTCAGGATATTGTAACAGGTGTATAAAGAAATTTAGTTTGTTTGGATCTATGTAAAATGTGCGTTCAAGATCTCTGTCTACCGCTCTGTATAGAAACAAGCGTAAGTTCTAAGTGTGTATATAGGAAGAATGAAATGAGCTTGTATCTTTGAAATGATAAGCTTACAATATGCCACTCAATTTACATAACAATATTCATCATACTATAATTCGTACCATCATAACCCCGATATGCCACAAAAAAAAACCGTCATTACGATAATAGCTAAATTTGTTCAGCGAATAATAATTCATTGATAGCTGAATTAATCATTGTTCAAACATTTTGAAACTATTGGGGATATAAGTATATAATGAGCGAGATAACTATTTAGATATACTTTGACGAAGAACAAACACGTATAGCAAAACAGTAATCGATCCCCAGATCATAAGTACTCATAGCGTATGACATCGCAGTCGTGTCCACCCTCTCTGTTGCGGCAGAGTGAAAGCTGACGTTTAATCTTGCGTACGACAACACGGCCCATGTCACTTGCTTATAGGGATGGGACGCATTGATTAGATTGGGGGTGTTATCGATAACTTTTAACATATTACTAACGCTTTAATATATAATCTGTTTTTTTGTCATCCCCATTAAATGTTGTAAGTTGTAAACTCATCGTCTTACAAATGTTGAAAAGTCCTGAAACTCGTAGTCAGTTCTAATAATATAGTCAAGCTAGTGTTTCCATGATTATGGTTTAGAATAGTTTTATGGGATTGTAGGTGCTGCTAACCATATTTACATTTTCATGTGGTTTAGATGAATTCGCCAAAGCTGTAATGAAGTTATTCGATTAGTTTAAGATTTTTAAAGTAATAATTTATGTTATAGCATACGTATTAGGTATTTGCCTGTAAAGTATGTTATCCTGTTGTAAATAAATAAATAAAACTTATACTCTACTGTATCCCCGCAACGCCCTTCAATCTATTTTGAAGTCAACAGTATCCCAGAGTCATAATAATCTGATCGGTAGCCTTTAGTATACTTAAATAAGTAGCTTTTCCATCGTCCTCTAAATAAAAATGATCCTTGCGTAAGAATGGCAGCGAATCGATTTTTCCTTCACCCCTGAGTAGTACTAAAGAAATTAAAGGTTTTATACTTAAGAAATGCAATTATAAATAAACAATCGACGCCGTTTCTCTGTCCCCCCTCGACGTGAAGTGAAGACCTTTGCTGAAGTGACGTTTAATTTTGCGTGCGACACCAGGTTGTGTCACTTTTTAGTAGGGATGTCCTTTGTATGGAATATTATTATCGATAATTTGACACTACTACTATTTAAACTGATCACGCTTAACCATTATATGGTATGAAAAATCTGATATGAAGTTGGTTATTGTAAATAGAATGTATGAGTTATGATACGCAGCTGTGTAAAGGGCTATAAAAATTAAAATATTTGTTTAGATGAGCTTTAAGTATATAAACGTTGAATTGTTCACCGCCAGCTAAAATGGTGGCTGAGTATTTTCATTGAATAAATAGTCTTGGTCGTATTTCATGAACAATATTTTACATTTATCATTAATAAAAGATAATATGTCGTATGCCATGTAATTGAAAAATAATACATAAAATACAAAATCAAATAATGAATAGTCACTCTTTGTATTCCAATATTTTCACAACTATCGACAAAAAACCAAAACGAATATCGATAAACCCACCCCATCCCTTTAGCTACAGCGTCTGCAGAAATTCAATTAACATTACCTACAGTCGCGTGCACCTTTATTTCCGTTCAAGTCACTTAGAGGGGAAGGAAGGGACTGAGGGACGCGATGAGGGCTAATGTTGCCCTGCCGTTAATGGCTCACGTGGATATTATACTTATTGCTACGAGAGTACATTTTCCTAATAAAAACACAGTACAGGGTTCAAATTTCGCTTAAGCATGAACCAACGGAAATGTTTAGTGAAAGTTTAATGAAAATCTATAATTTAAATACATTTGCGAAATGCATCGAATATTATGGCGAGGGAAAACATCGTAAGGAAACCTACCTGTTCCCAGAACAGGTAATAGTTAGTGCTTGTAAATGGTGACATGGCTAACAACCTGTCACATTGAGTACTGACTATCTGGTTAACATGTGGGTTTGAGGTGACCATAACATTACTACCTTAGCAATTGCGAAGATGAAAACCTGAACCTCTGACTACCCCGCAAGGGTTAATGGTCGTGAATGCGTTTGTCTTTGTTTTGTCTATTACGAATGTCTAAGAGTAGCTTTTTGGGTCGAATTTTGTTGAAGTGTAGGTTTTGCATAAGTTTTTATCGTAAATAATTCCGTGAATGTTTCATTTTTATCGTTTGACGACCTCCGTGGCGCGATTGGTTAACAACCTAAACTCTAATCGTGAGGTCCTTGGTTCCCGGTGGAGGCAGAGTTAACAACTACGCTTTCCTTCTGCATTCCAGTCTGGTTGATGATTATGTTTACTATACAGGGTGGCGCATTCAAAACGGTCAGTATGAGAAAGTCTGAAACTATGTATAAGATATACGAAGATTTGTTCTTAGAAACAATGTTGAAACCGATTTTGATAAAAAGAAAAACTGCATTCATACTTTCTTTGAAAAAACAACTGTAACCAGTACGGGAATCGAACCCGGTTGCTTTGAAAAAATAAACTTGCCCTTTCCACTTTTTCAATATCGATTGTGTAGGTCTTAAGCTGTAAATGTCTCTATAAAACATGAAGACTAAAATGAACTTACCAAGTGGCTAGTTCAATTGGTGTAATAGTGTCCCAATTATTATTGTTATACAATCCTACACTTCATGACCATTGTCAGATATGGGTAGGTCAGATATTTGCGTGTCCATCGATGAAATTACAGTAAGTTTGAGTTATTGATGATCATATTGATACCATTTATCATCTAAACAGAAGTGTACTGACCTTGACTATCCCAAAGATTACAGAGGTTTTCTTAAGTTCACATGAAAAAAGTTTCGATATTTACATCTTGCTGAATCTGAAGTGAAGATTCATACTATATATATATAATTTCTTTCATTGTCTCTTGTTTCGTACAACAAAACAAAACAACATACGCTTCACGACTTGAGTGCACACAACCCCTTTTTTATTATTGCGGGGGTAGTCAGAGGCTTGAGTGCCCATCTCCGAAATTTCGAAGGCATGTTAGGTATGGGTCACTCGAAGCCCGCATATCACTTGATAGACAGCACCCAACGTGATAGGTAGTGAACCGTAACGCCGTATATAGGCAATGGCTATTACCTATCCTGAGGGATAGGCAGGTTTCCTCACGATGTTTTCCCTCACCGTTAGCGATTGTAAATTTCAGAACTGTTTTGAAAATCTAAATACATAAAATCTTTACATACTTTCCCGAGTGTTGACCTCACAAATCACAGATTCATAAGCACATTCCCCGTGAGCTGTAACCGCGGCTCCCCGTCCCTCGGGTTCTGACAATAGCCGTGAGTTTATTATATTTTTCACCTCGAGTCGTTTTCCAATTTTCCACAAGCCAGTCAGGGAGGCACTCAGCCGTTGATTCAAGCGATGTGCCAAGGAGGGGATCATAGCCGTTTAATCTGATCACGTTTTTCTGTTTCAAAAGGCAATTATTGCGGTTCGGGTTACGCTAAACGGGGCTTAAGTTGCGTTCTTGAGGTCGCTGGAGAAAGTTTATTTATGATAGACGCATCGTGGCTTAGGTCTTTTGGAGGTCGCGTGTCTTTTTAATGACTAACTGTTACTTCTAAGTCTAGTCAGCAAGATAGTAGCAGATTTGAATACTATTAAAAGTTACAATCACTGATATCAATTTTCTGTATTAAGGAAATATTTAAAAGAATTCTCCTAAATCTTCGATCTTCGATTCTTTAATCGTGTCTACTATTCCAAAGATAGAGAAATGAACTATACATCACATTAAAAATTTTTAATCTTTAATATGCCATTAAGGTTATGTCAGCGCAAGTACAAATACTGATGCACATCTTGTTATTCCGTCGCCATGGTTACGTTTACGCCGCCAGCCGCTACAACCGAAGAAAAACGTGAAAAACTTAGTCAAGTAAAATTTAAAAATATGTCTAAGAAAATGTCAAGTTCCTTATCAGTTTAGAAAATTAACAGTTAGTTTTAGAACAATAGCTAACTGTTAGTTTTATAACAGTTCCAACCAGTACACAATGAAATGGCATTGAAGGTTCAATACTCAAACATCCATATATTGTTTATGAGAGGCCGCATTTTCCAAAAGGTCAGGTGACAGTATCACATAGCCAGAAGCTAGAGGAAAACGCTCACCAAATTAGATTTCCTTAAGAGGGGTCAACCAGCCGTGGAGGTCCGAATATAATATCGTTTCCAAGTTCCACAAAGAAAATAACTTTGGTACCTTGGGAGGGTCGCTTTTATAAGATATGTGAGTGTTTTTATAGGTGCGGTGGACAAAAATGGGAATACATCTATGCATCGATATATTTTACAATAATATTGCTAGCTGGGACGTAAAAACAATGCTAACTAGCTGCCGTTCTACCCGGCATGTCGTAGAAGGCGACTAAGGGACTAGGGGTATATGGAATCTATTGGAATATAGTCTAACACCTTTCACTAATATTCCGTATGATATCATAGCCCCAATATTTATGCTAATAAGTGACCAAACACGTATTTTCATGGCTCTAAGTTTCGGTCCGCCCCGAAAGGGAAAAAAATGACGTGAATGTATATATAATAAGCATGTACGTCTTTATACCTCCCCTAAGTGAGTAAAGTAAAAGCCTTTGTAAGATACGGGTGGCATGATATTTTTCGCAACGCGACTGGACATGTCCGCTGAGCAGGTAACAGGCCAAATCTAATTTAGGAAATTGAATTACTGTGTCCGGTTTTGCTTCTGTCAAGGGATGGGCTAGTGCGTGGGGTTGATACTGAGATGCTGCTGGTATATAGTCGTGGTAACGAAGTTATATAATTATAAATATATGATTCTTCCTTTCTGCCGTTCAGAGTTGATAGAACAACAGGGGTAACAAATTTTAGCATTAATTTATTAATATTTTCGATTGTGTTTGTACAATGAAAAAAAAGTGTTTATGACGTCATTTTTTTTAAATGTAATGGGATTATAAGGGATAGTAAATAATTTTATTAATATTTGCAACGTTTGCACAATTTTTAGGAACTAACGTTGATGAGTATAATTACATATACGTTGAATATAATATTTATGATGTTTTTAAACTCGATAACCGTTAACTGAGCTAATATAATGATAGATGAAACCTTATTTTAAAACTGATTGTAAGTATATACTGATCTTGTGCCCATCCCTAGCCCAGTTCATTGTGACAGGCATTTCACAGGGAGGGTGAACAGAAATATATCTTAACAGAACTGCTATCTGTCATCTTGATCATTTCATTATATTAAGAGCTTGTATTGTTATACTGATACTGCTATGTTGTTGCAAGTCAGGGACTAATAAATTGTAAATAGTTGTTATCACTCTACTTACAGTTACAAATAAATTAATCTATGTAGGGTAATACATGTAAACACGAAAGATAATTTTTGCAAATGTAGAATTGGGAGTGCGATTAGAACTTAGCAAAGTAATCTATAAAATCGAATGTTGTTGACTGGAATTCAATATGTTTTCTTATTCTGTTAAGGCTTTGATCAAGTCTACCGTACTTGAAACTTGCACGAAATGAATAATATATATAGGTAACTTTATTGTAAGCATATATATACCTCTATGTAGTCAACTCTCACAATATACTATGTCCCGTGCTAGGCTGATACGAAAAAGAATGCTAACTAGTTCCCATTCTTCCCGATTTGTCGTAATATACGACTAAGGGACTAGTGTTATATAAAATCTATTGGACAATGGGCTAGCAACCGACTTTTCCATACGACATCACCCCAATATTATGCTAATAAGTGATCAAAGAGATTTTTTAATGTCTCCAAGGTTCAATACACCCTAAAAGTGGTTAGCGGGCACGAATGTATATACAACATACTAACAAAGGCTCCTAGGTTCTCATAGATACAATTTGTTCCAGCACGAGAAATTTGTTTCTATACAACCTTAAACGTATTCATACAAAAAAAATATTTAAAAACCCGATGTTACACTAGCATAAATCAAGGTACTTGTAGCGATGTTAATTCGCCGAGCACAGAACATGAGTCTTTGGGGTGAGGCAGTTAAAAGTAAGAGCCACGTGGGCCACCGCAATTTATATGCTAATCACGACCAAGGAATATGTAGGGTAGGAGCTGGTGGTTTGTAAGTGGTATTGGGGTAAATAATAATATTATTTTAAAAGTTTATTGAGAACTTCACTTCACAAGTCGTAAATTATATTCTATACATCTAGATAAAACATAGACATACTTCATATTTTGAAGAAAACTTTAAAAATTGGTTCTATCACTTTTAAAAGAACCCGTTGGGGTTGTTGTGCTTTGATATAAAACAATTGTGGTAGGTCGCTAGCACATCGTATACGAGGTAACATAACTTAAGCTAAAGTCCTTAAGCTGTCTTCTATGTCATGAGGTAAAATGTAGCTAATTGTTTGTATATTAGACACATGTATTCAATAGCACATTAAAATAATGGTAACTAAACTTTCGAAAAAGAATTGCTTGAAATTGCATTTGAAATAGTTTAAAATAATTATATATTTTTTCCATTATTAATATACATATGTATGTAGAAAGCACAAAAACTTAACAGTACTAACAGAAACCATTTCATTATAATACCTTATCCACCAATACCCACACATACATTAAATTAATTCTAAACCACCAGCTCTCAGCCTATACCGCTTGTACAGTCTGCCTCCTGAGACAAATCTAATTGTGTTTTCGCTGAGGTGAGTCCCCGAGTCCCTTTTTACCGCCATCTGCATCTGATAATCGAAACGTGGGCGCTGACTCAGCAAATTCGTATGGACCCTTAACAGGCATTCAGTGAACGTTAGACGGAGTTACAATGGACTGAATTGGTTTTTGACTGTTTGGGATTTTAATGGTATCAGCTGGTTTTTGGGTTGGTATTGATTGTTTTCAATGGTTATAGATTTTACACTAGAGTACCCGCCACATAAGGTGGCAGTTGGAGGCGTCGCCACAGTCGCGTAATCCAGTGTTGCCAGTAAACACGCCAAAACTAGCACTCACTGTGCCATACGGCTCGATACATTATATTGAGGTTTCATTTGTAACGATCTTTGGTTGCAGAGCTATAAACTCAAATAAAACAAATTAATATAACAAAGTCAAAAGTCAAAATATTTTTATTCAAAATAGGCCCTATCATAAGCTCTCTTTGAAAGTTATTTTATGATCTAAGTACAAATTAAAAAAACTATATATTGACAAAAGGAATATATATGAGTGAAGTGGAAGGGCGGTTACATAGGGGCCGGCCTAATAAGACATATATGTAACAGTCAGATAGACGCTATATTGAAAAAAGGTGACGTTAGGAGTACCTATAACCGCCGAGAGTGTATTAGAGAATGTATGAATGTCAATGAAGCGAAAGTGGTCTGTCAGGATCGGGACAAATGGGGTTCCGTGATCTCTGCCTACCCCTCTACAGGGAATCAGGCGTGATGTGTATGTATGTATGTAAAAAAACTATTTCAAACATGGCACTGAGCATTGTCTTTACATATTTTTACCGAGGTTAGTTCACCAACCATTTCGGCTGCTCAAGATGCCACGTCATGAAGACCACGACCGCTCTGATAAGAGCGTAACGATTGAGAAGAAGAAGTTCAGCGGAGACCCTTGGAGAAGAACTAACAAAAAACTCCAGAAATCAATTTATTATAATCACCCTTAACAAACATAAAAATTACAAAGAGTGGGCAAAAAACACAACGCTGGTAATACTAAATTTACCTTTCATACAAAATAACACGCAATGGCGGAAACGTCAAATTTAGTTCCAAGTTTGGCTACCTTATGTGGCGGGTACTCTATAGTTTATTCGCATTAAAAAAATAGTGACGTCATCACGTCCCCATGATTTAACCAATGAGATTTAATAAGGGTTGACTGTTATTGGTCAATGTGAGTTCTTTTCTAATTTACTCACGTCTCATTGGCCTGTTTAACCTCTGCATATCATGACGTCACTATTTACTTAACGCGAATAGACTATAACTATATTTGTGGTTTTCTGTAGATGAAAATTATTTGTTCTGCCATTGTTGAAAAGGACACTGTAATCTCTGACTATTACCCAAAGGCTAATTAAGGTAGTGTTTATGTATGCAATAGATAATTTGTTACTGAATTTTACTCATGCATAAAAACTTTGAGGTTACATTTCAATTTACCCTTGTTTTGAATAAAATAACCATTTTTTATTGTGTTTTTTCTAACATATCATCAATTTTTCATGAGAAATATCCGGCTTCAATATAATAATAATTCATTTACTATTTATCTACCACTGCTACATCTACATATCATATCATCTAGGTGGCCATAGAATTACTACCTTCGCAATTGCGGAGATAGACACCTGAACCTCTGACTATCCCGCAAGGGTTAATGGTCGTGAACACCTTTGTCTTTTGCTACATCTAACTACCTCAGGATTGTGTTCAGATTAACGATATATTTCTCAGCTCTATTTAATTTATCCCCGTAAATATTTTATGGTTTAATCCCTAACTTATAAAAATTTCTAAAGAAAATCTTATACATACTTAAAACTCCTTACCAAAACCGTAGTATAGCAACAGAACAAATTAAAAACCCAGCCCGTAGCATAAGGGAACCGTAGCGGGCAAATGAATCGCTTTCCATACGGATTCCTCGATCGGAATGCTCCTAGCCGATACAATGTACGTGCCAATAAATACTGCTCCGGCCCCTACACCATTTAGCGGGGACTAGTAGCAAGACCCGGGTTTGGTTAGTATAGACTTATATTAGTTACTTATGGTTAAGGAATTGTAGTACAGAATAAAGGATTAATAAAATAGATTTAGGGGTAAGTGAAGTATGTACTTAAAATGTCGCAACAGATGAAACAATACAAAAGTTCTAACGTTATATCTGTTTTATTAACATTATTGCCCTAACATACAATACTATTAACCTGCCTTTTTGGATATTTTTACATTGAATCTCGTAGATATCTTCTCAGTTACTTAAGCACAATGTTGCAAAAGTATAATTTAGAAAAAAAAACCTAAAATAAATATTATTTGATTATCGGTGTTAGAATCGCTCTGAACTGGAAATATTTTATTTGAGATTTATAGGTTTGGTTTATCAACTTCAAGATTCTGTAAGTATCAAAAATAAATTATTACTATGTATATAATAATAATAATTATATAACAAACAAACGAACACACCCTATTCCATTATAAAGTATCCCTCACACACCCAATATTGGCGGTACGGGGCAGCTGTGTGCGTGTCTATGCAAATCGCAAAGACACAACACGGACTCAACGTGTTTTCTATTCACTACCGATTGGAAACTACGACTGAGAGGGTTTGGCACTTGGAGCGTTATTGGAAAATTTATTTTGTTTAAAACATAAAGTAAACAATAACAATATTTTAAAATAAATTCTAATATCGTGTACGGTTATATTATCTATGAATGACGATATAATTACCATCTGTCGTGTAGTTTGTCGCTGTCTGGTGTAACTGCTTTAAAATAGTACCAGTCGTATAGCAATTTCAATTCTATTATTATGCATTCGAAGATTTTTGTGCTGTGCGAAGATTCTTGTGAACCCTTATTTTTATTTTGCGCTTTTCTAGAATTAAAATATAATGCAGTTACCGTTAAATATTTTAATAGTTGATTGATCGAAAAAACTAATGCAATACTGTATACTCTCAAACGTTCACGGTAGGTACTTTAAGTAGTATTAGAATATCTATGTCAATATAAAAATGTCTTAACGAAATAAATTGCAACATAGTTTTTAATCACATTATCATTAATGCCTATCGACACAATGCAACAGAGGACTTATAATTTCAGAAATAAAAGGAAACATCTATGTAATGCAATAAGTAGTAAGATTAAAATAGAGCAAGTACCAAGACCGTTCCCCGTTTGAGTGTTAACACCAAAACGGTCCCTTTAACACGCCAGGCGCCGCGTAACAAGACAAAATAAAACTCAGCAAAGAAACGTATTGATTCGAAGGAATTTTTATTAGGAGGTGTGTAGACCCTGCTTTAAATATTCCATTCGCCAATCTTATTACAAATTCATCCTTTTGCACAGGGCGACAGGGTTGTTTTTTGATTGAAGCCTTTGTAAGGGCAAGTTGTGATTAGATTTTTATGTGTCCCATATTAAATAAGGCTTTTACGTTTTTATTGGATGCTATTGAAAGTCTTCACATATTTTGGACATCAAAGATTTATTTATAGTAGCAATTACTTTTATTTAAACACAATAAATCCTTTTGGGTTTTGGTGCTTAGATTGTTTATCTTTTGTTTTCCTTACTCTATGCCATCTTGAATCTCATTTGTGATTAAAAACTAGCTCTCTACTTGATTGGTGGTGAGATTATCACGCTATTTTATTTTAATACGAATGGGATGGTTGAACTGATAAGAGAGATAGTAAATTTTTATGTGGTCAGCAATGAATTAATTTATTTTTTAACTATTTAACAAACATAAACCCCCAACATTATTTTTCATCGAAAATTTTACATTTAATTAGTCAAATACTATGATGCAGTTTCAACTCTTACATTACATTATAATATGATTCTGGACATCTTAAACTTTTTTATAATATTTAGTTTATGAAATGATACCATGGAGGTGGTGGTTTATTTAGTTATCTATAAAATAACAAGAGTATGACGAGAATTTGACGACCTCCGTAGCGCGATCGGTTAGCCACCGAAACGCTAATCGTGAGGTCCCGGGTTCGATTCCCGGTGGAGGCTTATCAGCCTGGTCGTTGATTATATATGCTATATATGTATTTATCTATGTATATATTTCTTAAATATACGTTGACTAGTACCCTTAACACAAGTCTTAAATGAACTTACCAAGGGGGCTAGTTCAATTGGTGTAATAATGTCCAAATATTATTATGAATATTCTGTTCTTACTATACCTATAAATAGCTTTAGACAACCTTAGTTTACCTAACTAATTTACCGTGACGAATGAGCACCGAATGAAATTCATTTTCATGGTTTCCAACCGTATAATTAGGTTCCATTGTAATGCATGTTCTTCTGTCATACTGTAACACGAATTCATTCTTATCGTCATTTTTAAATTGGCTTTGTGATAGAATCAATGTATTTTGTTGAATTTTCTTTATTATTTCTTTCGTTTGTTGTGTTATAATTTGTGTGCGCATAGAGTGATAATTAGATTAAAGTTTATTTTTTAAATTTCAATTTATTACAGCAAGTATTAATTAATTATAAATTAAGGAATAAAATAGGTAATTTTTATTGTTGGTAAATTTTGTTAATTACTACTAGCTTTAAGTTTAAACTAACTATTTATATAATTTCTACTTGTTTTTTAAAGAGTGTTGATAATATTAAACGACTTTAAAAAATGATTTCAGTCACATACTTAACTAAAGCGTAAGAATTTGTAATAATTGCAATCCAGCTCAATTCTTATTATTTTCTTCCTTTTAGATATCAGCATCGCTGAAAAATCACAAACATTCATACTCCATATCCAATAACATAAAAATGAAGTGGTTCTTCCCTTTATTGCTTCTTACAAGTGCAAGTTGGGTTACCAGTGTGGATCTGCCCCAACCTAGCTTCACCAGTTTCAATGTGGTAGACCCTCAAACAGTCTCTATACAATGGGCCCCAGTGGAAAATAAGGAGGAGTATAAATTGAATGGTTACTTGGTGAGTATAAAAATTGTTAAGAATATAGTCTTTGAATAGATAGATAGATTATTGAACAAAACAGAATAGTACATCACTACATAAATGTACATATATTTTTACATTCACGTCCTCTAATCCCTTTGGTGGTAGACAAAACCTTGTACACATGAAAAGCTCTCTAAATAATTTTTTATCATGAAAAAAGTGATATGAAAAAATATAAATATAAAAGCGAAACATATAGATAGTAAGTGAAATGAAACAAACATAAAAGCGAAACATATATGTATATTCGGCGGTCAATAAAAACATCGTGTTACTCTGCAATTGCAAAGATAAGCCCTTAATTTTCCTATTTATCGATAAAGGGTGATGATCGATAATAAATGTCTTACGTTTTAAGAATTAAATAAAAGTGACGTTTTTTCTGTTACAGCTACATCAGTGGTCTTTGAAGGATAAGAAACCAGAGGTAAGTGTTGAACTGTCAGTTATTACTCGGAATTTATTAACATTTAAGACGCATACATTCTAAGATACAAAATTAAATTTTAATTAATTTCATGAGTGGAAGGACAATTAAGGTTACCAATATTTAGTACTCACTAAGAACACATACACAATGATAATACTTTTTGCTTGGTAATCAGAGTTTCAACAATTAATTTAATAGATTGGTTTCCTTTGAAACTCTATCTAACATAATATATTTTATAAATTATGAAATTCATTAATCGATATTTATTTAGTATCTTCTGTGCTTGTCTAGGTATGTATATCTAGGTTTCTGTTTACCCCAGCTTATCGTAGGAGGCGACTACGGATCGAATGAATCTATTTGACGATTGGATAGCAAACTGCTACCAATATCCTTTATTAATGTTATCACAACCCTGTTAGTTTAACAAAACTTAACCAAGTAAATAAATCTCCGAGGTTTAGTCCATTCATAAACGAATTAAAGTTTCCTAGGTTTAGTCCGTTCAAAAACAAAATAATTTCGTAATTGTACGTATACATATGTAAATACTTCTTCAAATCTAACTTATACCTATATTCTTCCAGCTTCAAGACCTAACCGAGTACAGCAGTGACAGACGCACCCATTTCCCCATGAACACAACTCAAACCAGCGTGTCGGGACTCGAACCCGGGGTTAGTACAGTGTTCAGGGTGCAAGTGGCTTCGGAATCTGGCACTGGACCTCTCTCAGCTTATGTTTCTTTACAAATGTAGTAGTAGTTTAGGTTAGCTTTAGTATTATAGAGAAGAGCTCTATAATAGAAAAAGTTATGCAGGTTTATTAACATTTCTTGGATGTATGATTTAATTTATTAGTAGCTACATATGTTGATAATTAGAAATTAGTAATGTATAAAATAAGTTTGTAGTTAGAGTTTTCCATATTCTTGATGAGGTGAATAGATTTAATAAATACCTGAGGGATGCATTTTAATAAATTAAATGAGTTGATAAAGAGTTTGCTATTTTTATTAATTAAAGAATAATAAGTAGAATAAGTATTTATAGTTAATGATGAGTATCTCATACAACATAGGTTGCATGTGACCAAAAATTTACATTCAACACCCATCAGATATGGGTACTACACCGCAATATTAGTAGAGTTTTTCGGTCGATCAACTAGCCAATATTATCATTAAGTAATTAATGATTTTACATATGCTACCCAACTTTACTCTAAATGTATGCAACAATTCTTCAAAGTCTTTTACTCTGCCGACCCTAAAGGGGATTATAGTCTCAACTATGTATACAATACCCCTATACTACGAAAGTATTCGTAGACACCTCCTTTGTTGGGTTTTACAAGTTCAAGAACATTGAAAATGCAAAACCGTCTGTTGAACAATCTAAATGAAATGTAAAGCCGCGTTCACATTGTAAACAACTTTTGCGCAAACGAACGGCAAAAGGCGCGAGCTCAACCCAAGAGGTACAACCAACAACAAAACTGAATTGAACATACACTAGAGAAGAAAGAATGAAGTTAATATGTATAATAACGTACATACATACACATCACGCCTGATTCCCTGTAGAGAGGTAGGCAGAGATCACGGATCCCCATTTGTCCTGATCCTGACAGACCACTTCCGCTTCATTGACATTCATACATCTTCTCATACAGTCTCGGCGGTTATAGGTACTCCTAACGTCACCTTTTTTCAATATAGCGTCTATCTATAATAACGGTGAGGGAAAATATCGTGAGGAACCGTACCTATCCCTCGTGATATAAGACAGTAGCTAAGTACTGCGATACGGTTCACTACCTATCTCGTTGGGTGCTGTCTAACAGGTGAAACGCGGCCAAACCTAACAAGCCTTCGAAATTTCGGAGATGGGCACTCAAGTTTCTGACTACCCTGTCACAATAAAAAGGGAGTTTATATACACTAGTCGTGGAGCGTATACATGTATGGTAATACGTATAATAACTGATCAGTACACTCTGATCAATTTAATGTGTAAACAATGTTATAAACAGTAATGTCGTCTCATAAGCAAGACAATAAATTGACTCCTACGATTAGGTATAATAGAGCTATCTATTCTACATTCATTGTATAAATTGTTTAACAATAAAGTAAAATTATAGAATATTTAATTTATTTAATAAAATGATTGCACACGAAGTAAATATGCTGATATGAATATTCATTAAATAGACATAAAATTTATTTCTTTAGTTACTCCTTTAAGCCTACTTTTTACTATCTACCTTCTTTTCCCTTAACACAAATAAACCTTCACAAAACAAGTAACATTTCTCTGCCTAATTGTACAAAGCGCTGCGAAGTAAGGCTCTGTTTACACGGGAGGCCAAGGTGGAGGATTGCGCAGATGCAAATCAAACGGATGCTTTATTAAGCAACTGCGAGGATATTCAAATTACGCGGTGACTTCCACCATGGTGAGATATGGTGGATAGGGTTTTGTTAGAAATAGGTATTAAAAGAAAGTTGCTAATTTTTTTTTCATTATTTAAAAAAGTTCAAAAACATTTAGAATTTTTGATTGATCGAATAAAATTACTTAAGAACTGACTGCCACTTTTAATTAGATTTGGTAAAAATAATTGGAAACGTTCCCTAAACTACATATAATTATTTGTCGATAAAGTGGCAATGATACTACTTATTGAGAAACTTATTTTGGTTTTTCGATGCTTATCATATACACATTTACGATCTTTAATCGTTTTCGGTGTGATATAATATCTCCTTGGTTGCTTATAGGGTGGCATCAATGTGAAACATAAGAGACAGAATGTTAGTCCACGACCTACGTCCTACTACATGCCAGGAAGAACAGACAGGCAAAAAGACACGGGTAATAAAGGCAACATGGTTTACCACATCACGTCGATTGTTATGAGTAAAAAACAGGTTTGACATGGGTATAAATTTACACTGCAATAATTGAAAAACGATCGCTCGAAACTTGATCTCTCAGCTGAAGATATAAGTCATAGAGTTTATGATTTTACGAATATTATTAAGCTATCTCTGTACTACAAAAAATAATAATAAATATTTATTGTATACAGATATGCTACCACTGCATGCGTTTGAAGAAAGTCACAATTAACTATTAATTTACAATAATATTAACTCTGATGTTTCAATAATTACTGAGTTTAGTAGAGTTTAAATTTGGATTATGCTTGAAACTACGGAATTAATAATACAACAATACAATAAATCTTTCACCTATTTCATCATTAAAATAATAATTCGTTGAATGCCTAGAAAAGTGGAATATTTATAATACCGTGACATTCATACACTTTCTGATTGATCGTATCACTATCATTAAAATGATTACGCTATGAGTGCTTTTTAATTTAGTGATCATGCAATAGTTTTGTGTAGTTTAGGTTCTATAGAAGTACCCTCTTGTTGTGTAGCCACATTGTCACAGTGATTCTCGACAACTGAACTTCAGGAACGTTAATTGTTGTAAATTTGGATTGGTGACCATCTCAGTATTTTCTTGTTGTTAGTTTCTACAAGAGATAACATCTTTAGGTAATCTATATATTATCTAATATAAGAACAAACTCACTTCTTACTTTGGGCATTGCCTCGGCATGCTTGGACATTGTATATTTTTGGTAACGTTTTCACGGCTATTAGTGACTAAAAATCTTTTTAAAGACAATCGTATTCACTCAAACCTGTTACTTTTTTAACGGATTTTATTTCAGTAACCTTTTCTTAAATAAATCTCAATGATGGAAGACCTAAACCTACCATATCAAACCCAAATCATCTACGAAGACTTAAGAAGATCTATACCAGCCTGGGATAAGAAGAAAGAAGATTCTATCTGTCGCAGAGGATTAGTGAGGGTTAAGGAGTACATAGTGCAGTTTTTAAAGACTTCTTCTATCCATGGGGTTAGCCAGACTGTTGAGAATAAAAGGAATATCTTTGAAAGGTAAGGTGATTCTATATTTGTACTCATGGTTCATTAATACATATTTTATTAATAGAATTGTGTTTTACGGTATTGTATTGAATGATAAAACTATGTAACCATATAAGGCTATATTATCGGTCTCCAATATTATCGACTAATATTGCCAATATAAAATTAATGACTGATTGTTCCTAACCCCCTATTATATGCAAACAAAAGACAGCATATATGTATTGTTTTTTACCAATTACCATATGATTTAGATCACATATTATATTATATATGTTACGGACCAAGTGATAAATTGAGTATATATTTATGCTAGCACGGAATAAGGACAACAGAACTCGTTCTTTCAGCCTCCTCTGGACCATACTTGTTGCTCTATCAATATTCGGGTCCGTATACCTGTCAAGGACTACCTGGATCAGGTACCAATACTCGCCTACCGTAGTATCCATGGATAGAGACATGTTTGCTTGGAACACCACGTTCCCCTCAGTCACTGTTTGTCCTGTTAAAACCATAGAGTCTAAGAAGGTTCAGCGGTATGTTCAGTAAGTATAGAATAGTCAGAAATGTAAAAGAATTGTCAGAAATATATAGGTATGTTTGTTTCTTACTATGGGTTAGAGGTGTATGTTGCTACAATTGATTTCGTTTTTTAGTGACATTTAAACTTAATGTTCATACATTGTCAGCAGTCATATTGGTAGATATTCTATGTCGTCTCATGGGTTATTCGGAATAGGTAGATTTCCGTGTAACTTTCATATGTATTAAAATCGCAAAAATGTAAACATAAAATTTTTTAAATAACTAAAAATTGTCTTGAGTTTTAATCAATTATACCTACAATCTTCCTTATCAATTCTTTTTCCAGTGAGACCTATAATAGCCTCATAAAGGAATTTAAAAGATGCATGAAATGGTCCAAACCTTCTTTCTATTATACTTTATCTTTCAGAGAAAACAACATAGAAAACCCAGAAGAATTCGAACGCTTCATAACTTCTATCGCAAACGCAACGTTTGAAACGTTTGACAAGATACCAGAATACGACCTGATACATCCTGACCAATATGAAGAACTTATTACCCAGTTAAAGTTCGACTTCAAACCCCCAATAACTGTGGGGGCGACAGGTGTATTCATGTTGATAGAACCTACTATAACAGAAATGGGATTGTGCTATTCTGTCAATTCTTTGGTCTCGGCTTATAATTCGCCTGAGTAAGTATGCATTTTCAGTAAGTATATATAATGAATATATTAAAGAGTGAATGTAACTTTTCAGATTATTCAGTAAGTATACATACTCGTACATATATAAGGTGATTATGGTCTGGTCAGAACAATGAATGATCATCGACCGGTTTCGCACGAAAGGTTTTGCCTACTTTAAGCCGTCGTTTTTTTTATAGTATGTACATAAATTACGTAAGATATTGATAAATTAATGTCGATCGATCTAAATTTTTACAACATATGGCAACGTTTCATTGTTTGGGAATAGACTCAATTAGTTTTATTTCTTACTTGTATAATATTTGCGATGCCGAGTATGGAAAATAAAATCTGTAGAGTGATGGGTTAGCTAACTTGACACTAGTATTCCAAATTAATATCACTTTTAATCTCCTTTCACAACATTCATAGCCAAATGATAGCTAATCACATTTTTAAGTCCCAGATTCATCATTACACAATTATTTGTTTTAAATATTCCAGATACCGTTTGAATAACAGCTGGGAGCCGTTGCCAGGGGAACGGAACATATTTATGATCCATCCTCTCGACGGAGAAGTGTTTGCTCAACTGGTCAATCTGTCCACTTCTTATAATGTAAGTTTAGGTCCAAGTAACATGTTAGTCTGGGACGTAAAAAACATGCCAAGTAGCCGCCTATCTTCTTGGCAGGTCGTAGAAAGCAACTAAGAGATTAGAGATAAATGGAAAATATTTGACAATGGGCTTGCAACTTATCAAAAATATGGTAAATTAATGCCATAACTACTCCGATAGTTTTGTTAAAAGTTTCAAATGAGATATTTTATCTGAAAGGTCGTGACAACCCTCGTAGAGACTAAAGTACGTGAAAGTATATAATTTTCACCTATTATTGGTTTATATGAGTCAATGACTAGAAAATTATTTATCAGTATCTAGTCACCCGGCTCAAATGTACAACCGTGATGTTTACAAGTAATGGCACGTGCATATTGACATGTAGTAAATACCTTCACGCTTAACTTTACACAGGTGGTGCCATAGTAAATATTGGGTGGTATTCCCCAGTCATTCATACCAAACAAACAAAACAGTTAAGTCTGTCATTGACTTTAATATCAAGTAATGTTCTAGAAAGCGTGGATTGATATGTGATATATATAAAAGAAAATCTATTTTGGATTCGATTCCCTGTGCAGACAGTTAAGATAAAGCCTTTTTTTAACTTTCAAGACCTGAATGTTGATCATATATTCTACATATAAATAAATTTTGTAACTTTAATAAATAAAAAGTACAATGTGTAGCCTTAAGTCCTTCATGACTTAATTGTAACCTTTTATGATTGTTGCCTCTTTGGTCATGTGTCTTAGCAAATTCTACCAAATACAAGCTTATTGGCAAGCTATACTATACTGATGATATTTTCTTACATACATACACATCGTCTGTTTTCATACATAGGAGTTGCAAACATCACAGATTCCCATTTTTACCGATCCTGACAAATAACGTAATGTTAATCTTTTTCAGTATGTTGTTATTTGATAATTTTCTATTGTTCGTCTTGTGGTAGTCTGGGCTATGCTCTCCTATTAATTGTCAGAGATTATTAGAATATATTTGTAATAGTTATTTTTAAACACTCGCGATTTATATTCATTTTATTTACTATGTGAGACCGGGTCGCATCACGATAAATTAATAAAGATATCTGATTACCTTTATATTTCACCCGACGTTTCGACCCAGTTGCATAGGCCATGGTCGCGGGAAGACTGGCTTTTCAGCTAATGTCTGTCTACCTTCACAATTGGAATTTTACCTTCGCAACTGGGTCGAAACGTTGGGTGAAATATAAAGGTAATCAGATATCTTTATTAATTTATCGTGATACGACCCGGTCTCACATAGTATGGTTGATGTTTTCCAGGTGTACATTCTAAGTCCTTATGAGATGCCAGATGTTTCGTCCAAGTTCATGCATTCTGAAGATGGATTTTATATGAGGCTTTACGTCACGGCTCTGTCAGTGTATACTACGCCTAATGCTGCTCAGTAAGTATCTACAAATATACATATATATATATATATATATATATATATAACGGTCGCAGTATTGAAAGGGGTAAAAAGGTACTAAAGATTTTTTTAGTATAAGATTGTTCAACCTGACGTTGGCGTAACCAAGGCGACGGAATATCAAGAAGTGCAAACGCTATGGCATCAGTGTTTGTACTAATGCCGACGTCATCGAAAGATTGAAGGGTTTTGTTTTCTTTAATAAGCCATTCACCACTAAGGTTATGTCGGCTCAAGCACAAACACTGATGCCACGGCGTTTGCACTTGTTATTCAGTTGCCATGGTTACACCAACGCCGCCAGCCTTCTTCCTTACCTTGTTCTTCGGTTCGTTCCTGTTGAGAATCCAAATATAATCCTAAAGCAAACATATTAAGCCAGTTTGGCATCACAATTGACTAAATATTCAGCCGAAAATAATTATTTGTATTTTCAACTTTCATTGAGCTGCTGACTTTGTTGACGCACCATAGACGACTGAGATTGAAGGGTTAATAAACATTAAAAAAGGTTATTCAAATATTGTAAGTAATTTGTTTATAGTTTTGCGAAATATAAACTAACTTTTCAGCATATTGCTAGGTTCTAATAAACGACTAAAGATACATTAAATCTATTTAACTTACCTTTTCCATATTACATTATAATGACAACAAAAACAACTTAATTTTACTTTATTTTACGGTTATTCATACGAACTCCATAATTCTATTTACCCCAAAAGGGTATATACCTATTTCTACCTATATGAACTTAACATCCCTTTTCCATCACTCAGGTTGAAAGTAGCACAGCGTAACTGCCGCTTCCCATTGGAAAACAACCTTGAGCATAACGCTGTCTACTCCTATACGCTATGCAGGATGGAGTGCCGGATTAAACTCTGTCTCAAGTACTGCAACTGCATACCTCATTTCTATAGGCGAATCGGTTAGTATACTATATACGCTATATATCAGTTATATGCTATATACGGACACACTATGTTCCAAACATTGGAAATTGGTTTGGAAGGGACGATTGCAGAGATGGACACGCGATTTGACTACCCCGCGAGAGTTAATGGTCGTAATAGTGTTTGTGGAATATAGTGTTTCTCTTAATCGAAGACAATAGACAATATTGCGTACTATGAATGTTAATAATAAGTCTCCATAGCAACCATTATAACGAAAAATAGCAAAATATTTATTGAAAAATGAGTTTTTAGTATTTTTAGTGTTTTGAGGCACGTTTGATGTTGAGTTGTATTTCGTGGGGCTGAGCTGTAGGCTACCATCGGGGTCACAGGTGGCGGATAGTGAACGGCCATCAGATATGATGGTTAGCTGCGAATATGTTGAATAAGCAGTCCCCGACCACACAGCGGCAAGGTGACGAGAACGTAGTGGGAAGTCTGGTGGAAAGGACTTCTCTATAAAATGCTACATGCGTTCAATGACTACCATGTGACATGGCGAGTAAGTGCCGCCAGTAAATAAGCACATCCTTTCCCTGCAGCGGGCAGCTGCGTCTGCAGTAGACCCGAGAGTGGAAGTTACGGAGACTGGAACAGTCGAGGGTCACTATTGTTACTACGTTGACAAACAGCGATGCGGAAGGCAAAGGGAAGACCACCGCATTAACTTTTCCCAGGAAAATCATTATGGCTCAGTACAAAAATACAACGGCCCTCAGTCCCCGGCAGACCTTAAATGGTCAGAGGGTGCTAAGAATCCCCGGGTGTGCCATAAAAATTGCGACATGGAACGTGCAAAGCATGTTTAAGGAAGAGAAGTTTAAAAACGTAGAAAAGGAGTTCAGGAGACTCGAAGTCGACGTACTGGGGATAAGTGAAGCCCGATGGAAAGGAAGCGGTATAGAAACGACTGATGATACCGTTACCTACTACAGTGGTAACGACGACAAACATCACAGAAACGGAGTTGCAGTTATGATCAAAAAGCATATTAAGACAACAGTAATTAACTTTCTACCAGTATCGGACCGCATAATTTTGTTACAATTTAGAGCAAAACCTATAAATTTAAACATCATCCAGGTATATGCACCTACTGCAGATAAAAATGACAGCATTCTTGAAGAGTTTTATAAGGACTTGAAAACCGTACTCACCAAACTAAAAAAGTCAGAGTGTACTGTAATCATGGGTGACTTTAACGCTAAGATCGGTGAAGGTCCTATTCAAAATGTTGTCGGGCTTTACGGCTTGGGCATGCGCAACGATCGGGGAGATCGTCTCATTCAATTCTGTCAAGAAGAATCTCTGGTAGTAATGAACACTTATTTTAAGCTACCCCCACGCCGTCTTTACACTTGGAAATCCCCTGCTGATTCCCCGACAAATATTATAAGAAACCAGATAGATTTCATATTAGTCAACATGAGGTACCGTAACAGTTTTAAGTCGGTTAAAACCTATCCGGGAGCAGATGTTGGTGCAGATCACAATCCTCTCTTGGGAGTCTTTACCACGAAGCTAAAGAAACTGATACCATCAAAGGCGTCATCAAGGATTGATGTTTCTCAACTTAGGAATAAGGACATAAAGAGAAAGCTTCATTGTGCCCTCCATAATAAATTCCATGAGTTACGGGAACAAATCAAACTTCAAACGCCAAAAACCTCGCCAGAACAAGTTTGGAAAGATGTCAAAGGTGTTATTATAAATACAGCAAAGGAGATGCTCACGCCGGCTAAAGCTGTCAAGTCAGGAGAATGGATGACAGGGGAAATCCTAGATTTAATGACACAGAGACGACTGGTAAAACATACAGACCAGAAGCAATATAAAGAGGTTCACAGAGAGATCAGACGGAAATGTATCGAGGCTAAGGATTTGTGGATCAATGACAAATGCACAGAGATAGAAGAGTTACAAGCCAAACATGACGCCTTCAATATGTATAAGAAGATAAACGAACTCACTGGGCAGAAAAAACGACGATCAGCCTCTACTCTTCAGGATAAAGATGGCAACTACGCCATGAGTATAGAAGACCGTCTAAGGATCTGGAAAGAATATGTTGAGGAGCTTTTTAATGACCAAAGAGGGGAACATTTAAGCACAGATGTACAATTAACTGGACCCCCTATCACAAAAGATGAAATTTCTTATGCAATAAAATCTGCAAAGAACGGTAAGGCCGTAGGCCCAGATGAAGTACCCGTGGAAGTTTTGAAATTGCTAGAATACGACCATCTAGATGTCATTGTGAATCTCTTCAATGTTATTTATAATTCCGGCACAATTCCTTCAGAATGGCTCCATTCCACCTTCATTACTCTGCCAAAAATCAGCACCGCAAAACGATGTAGCGAGTACCGCACCATATCACTAATGAGCCACGTCCTGAAAATCTTCCTTAAAGTTATCCATAAACGAATATACAGAAAGTGCGAAGATAACATTTCAGAGACACAGTTTGGGTTTAGAAATGGCTATGGAACGCGGGATGCTTTATTTGGTTATAAAGTGCTGATGCAACGCTGTTGGGATATGGACAGATGTGTATACGTCTGTTTCATAGATTATGAAAAGGCATTTGATCGCATAAAACACGAAAAGTTGATTCAGATCCTCGAGAAAATAGGCCTTGATTCCAAAGACGTCTTCATCATTAAGAACCTATACTGGCAGCAGACCGCTAACGTACGCGTGGAACACCAACTTACCGCTGATGTGGAAATTCTACGAGGAGTGCGACAGGGTTGTATTTTATCGCCCTTGCTATTTAATCTCTATGCCGAAGAGATTTTCTCAGAAGCCCTTGAGAATGCAACCGAAGGGATCGTTGTAAACGGGAGGCCCCTCAACAACATCCGATATGCGGACGATACAATCCTTTTAGCTAGCTCTATGGGAGATCTACAACAGTTACTTAACCGTGTTGAGTCGATCAGTGCTAGCAACGGTCTGAACATCAATATAAAGAAGACCAAGTACATGATCGTAGGTCGTACGCCACAGATGTCTGCAGTTATAAGCGTTAAAAACCAACCACTTGAGAGAGTCCGTTCATATAAATACCTTGGATGTATGGTGAACGACCAAGAAGACCAGAGTGTAGAGATAAAATGTCGCATAGAGCAAGCCAGAGGCGCTTTTATGAAGATGAATCACCTTCTTTGTAACCGGAATCTGAAACTCTCCACGAGATGCCGCTTAGTGCGGTCTTATATATTTTCAATCCTGTTATACGGAGTAGAAGCCTGGACACTAACCCAGACGTTATGTAAACGGTTAGAAGCATTCGAAATGTGGATATATAGGAGGATGTTGAAAATATCATGGACGGATCGTGTAACAAATGAAACGGTTTTACTGAAAATGAATAAGAAGTTAGAGCTCTTGAAGACCATAAAAAGGAGGAAACTGCAATATCTTGGTCATATTATGCGCGCCGACAAATACAATCTACTGCAACTTATTCTGCAAGGCAAAGTTGAAGGTCGAAGAAGGCCTGGCCGCAGGAAAACGTCGTGGCTGCAGAATCTCGCAGAGTGGTTCAACACGAGTAATATAGAACTCTTCCGAGCGACAACATCGCGTGATCGTGTAGCCTCAATGATAGCCGACCTCCGATAGGAGATGGCACCCAAAGAAGAAGAAGATGAATGTTTATCAATAGAGTGCGAGTTATTATTTTATCAATTATTTTCGGTAATTGCAAACATGGATAGCCATATTTCTGACTGCTCTAATAAACAATTAAGTTCTATAAGTAATTGCGTAATTATTTTTAATTTGAGTTCTAATTAAAGTAATCAATAATTATGTTTGTCTTAATAGTAAATCATTTTATTACAGGTGAAGAGAAAACGTGCGATGTCAAAGGTCTACATTGTCTCCACAAATATCAAGGTTTGAATTTGTACACATATAGGAAACAAAATAGTGCATAAACTATGATTTAGTGGAGATATACACAACAGTAACTTAAAATCTTGTTTTGTTAAATTTTTTACAGAAGAACTAATGACTCTAAGGAACAGTACTGGTCACAAAATAGAATGCGGATGCCTACCTCTTTGCGACGATGTGAATTACGTGTTGCAGTCAAATGTGAGTCAAATAAATAAATGATCGTCTATAATATATTTGGTATAGAATTTTTTTTTCAAAGATCATATTCACATTAGAAAATGTACTAAGTCATAAGTGTTAGTCGTAAACGGGTTAAGCATTTTGTTTATATTGAACTTTTCCGTTTGACGATTGCTAAAAAAATATATTTTATAATCTGATGGGAATGTTAACTGAATCTGAACCTTTGAACATGAACCTTTAGTTCACAGAGTCAAACATGTCACAAGAGTTGATATATTTTTATATAATCCTTATATGTATTTTTTATATGAGACCGGTTTGTATAACGATTAAATTAAATAAATATACATACCTTTATATCATCCGAAATTTCGATCCAGTTGCATAGGCCATGGTCGCAGAAATACTCAAAAATAACTATCCTTGCAGGTAATCCAATCTTGGTTTCTAGGCTCCAATCTACAATGGGGCATCATGACCTATCCCAGGATGCGGTACAAAAGGGACATCATATTCGGATTCACTGATGTACTAGGTTGCGTATACATATATCAATACTAACACATCACGCCTGTTTATCTATATGGGGGTGGGAAGAGATCACGGATGTATACTTAAAAAGTTTTCATAAGAAACGTTTATTATACCGTGCTCCGGGTGATTTGGAAATATAGTGCTTTTTAGTCGCCTTTCAATTCGGTATGACATGGAAAGCAAGAAAGGAGTTTCATTAAGCATGGATTTTAAAATAGGCTGCTAGTAAACTGTGAACCGTATTGATTCAATGGCAACCATAACCTAATACTTTCTATAACGCCCATTCCCCAAGTTACCTGTTTTGAGATTTTGATAAGTAGTCAGGTAGTTAAAAGGTATTTTATTTACTTTATAGGCTAGCTAATTTATCTCTTCTTTTTTCAGTATCTGTAGGAGGCATGGCTGGTCTGTTCCTGGGTTGCAGTGTGCTGAGCTTCATAGAAGTCATATACTTCCTCACGCTGAGACTTTTCTGGTATATTAAAGGATATAATTAATACAATATAATGTTCAATTTATACATGCATAAAAATAATAAAAGGTTTTTTTATACATGTAGATACTTGTTCTTTGAAACAGGCCCTTACTAATTAACGCCTATATACGGAAATCACAACCCCAATCTTTATGCTAAAAAGTGACCTAGGAGATAGTATATCTTCAAGGTACTGTACATATCGAAAGGACTACTGAATATATGTGCAGGAACATAAAGTATATAGCATAGCAGAATAGCTGAAACTCATAATAATTTGAATATTAAGTCCTACTTCTGCTTTTTAGGCGAAAGAGTCTCATTTCGTCATAAACAGTCTTCTATTAAACGTGCAGTCGTGCATGAAAATTAAAATGGCCGCCAAAGCATATTAAAAAGCCCGCCACAATATTTGTCAAGAGAGCATAAAGCTGGCTGTACACTAATGAAACCCTTTGGCTCACCGCAATCAGCCACACATTGAGTGTTTGTTTCTTTTTCTGAGACCGAGACGCGGCGCGTGACTCGAATGGTACCGCGATCGTGTCAAGCGAGCTTTATATTTTGTTACAGCTTTTTTAAAGAGATATACACATTCATGTTATTTATTACGATGACTTTATACATACATAAGATCTGAAGGCGGTTGTACGTAGCGTGCAAAACAGTAGAGCATGTATGGGAAAGTTAATGAGCGTGAGTGAAGTAAGAGAGATGTGTCAGGATCGTTCCAAATGGCGATCGATAGTCGTTGCCTACATCTGAGGATGTAGAGGCGTGAATTATGTATGGTTGTAAGTAAGATCTAAGCAGACACAATTTAAGATAAAATATAAGTTATTCTTGAATATTAGTGACAAAACTAACACATCGGCGAATATATGGGATTCCAGGTGGAGATCGATAGTCTTTACCCATCTTGCTGGTGACGTAGAGTCGCGTATATATGTATATGTGTGCATGTTAGTAAAATCCCCGCAGACAAATGCAAAGTATATTATATGAGCAATCTTTTTGAATATAATTTCTTCACTAACATATTTGCGAACATATTTATGTATGCATATGTAATCGCTTGATAACCTTCTACACCATGAAAGAAAAGCAGCTATCTGTCATTCAATTAACGCTCTCTACACGGCCAATTAACAAAAACTTTCCAATTAAGGTGAAAGGTCTTAATAAAATCCGCAACCAGACCTGTCAATCAGACTTAAAACTCCTTAATTACCTCCTTGGTAATTATTTGGACAAACTCCCCACTCATTGAGGATGCGACAACTTCCGTTATTTACCTTGCGACAAGCTGATTAATCTTTGCTTTTTGGCAGTCGCAAGACAGGGATAGCTAGTTATGTTTTACTCAAGAAGGTAAGGGATAGGTGGAGTGGGGATCTGATTACCATCTTTTGTCAATTAGCGTGGAATGAAACTCCGCCTCCATGGTTAATATGCACTCGTAAATTAGAAGTTCTGGAAGGTATGCATTGGGAAGGGAGATAAGGTCCCAAAGGAGTAAAGGTTGTATTTTAGGGAGATTCTGTGGTAAGGTTTGAGAAAAGTTTTCGCTAGAGTCTAGTAACCGTAATTATAATATTTGTCAGATTTCACTGCCTACTTTTCAATTGACGATTGCCCATTTAATGAAAATAGTATAACCTCGTTGCTTCTTTATCAAGTAATGTATTAACAGTTCTATATTTACAGGTTTTTACAGGTACTCTACTCATTACTTAATATTTTATTGACTGCATCAGTGTGAACAGATCATAAATTGATATATATGCGTAGTTTTCTTTTAGACGAGTATACAAATTAGTAAAATTTTATGTACATGTTATGTAAGGAACTAGGGGTATATGAAATCTATTAGGCGATGGGCTAGCAACTAGACATTTATTAGAGATTAATGCCGTAAACTATTACACTCGTTCCAAATCGTTACTATAGCTAATAAAAGTGACGGGACCTTACTCTTAAATCGTTATACGATGCTACTTCTAACCAATGGAACAACCGAATAATTTTCACTAAACCTTCATCACGATAATCTCCTCAGCCTTAGCTTAGCCAGCCTGCGTTGAGAGAAGTTTGAATAAAGAATCGTCATCATCCAATTACACTTTTTGGTAAACGGATTAGCCCTTTCTTCGCCAAGGAAAAAGTTTCTTAACAATATTGCTTAAGGAAATTTGATTGCTTTGAGGTTTTATTTGAATTTAAAAGGTTATAAATATTTTTTTTACAAGACTTAAGGTTCAGTGGTATAAACGCTGTAAGTATTGACAAATAAATTAATATTAAATACCTACATATAAAGAAAAACTGCACTCGTATTATATATATCATATACATACATTCATATAGACGTTTACAGTAGATATAACTTTGGAGACAAAACTTAATATGTTATAATATCACATTGACCACAATTTAGAGCATGTCACCAACAACCAACCGAAAATATAAAAGCTTATCAAACTCACTTCTGATTAGTTACCACACATCTCTTAATCACCTCTTACTGTCTCCAAAGCTCTAGCTACCCCATCCAGTATCTAATATCCCAATGTACGTCACATCCCGAGGGCATGGGAGCCCCATCGCAAAACAGTGGAAGATCGATTTGGCAAAAGTGCATCAAAGCACACCTTGCCACTTCAGGGGTACGTACAAAAGGGGACGCTTTTGTAACAAGAGGTAGGAAAGAATGGATGTGGTATAGATGGAAATTGGATGGACACAAAAAAACAGAATAATTGAATTATATTGATAAAAAAATTGGTGTTTGTTTTAATTATTGGTAAAGTGAACTCGATATCGAATTTTGTGTAAAACGAGTATATCTGTGACTATACTAAACTAAGTGAAATTTGTAGTTTTGGGGGTAATACATAAATATAACATATTTTAGACGGAAAAGCTTATTAACTTCAGGAAACAAAAACATTTATTAGGAATACACAAACACAAATTAAAAACACTATATTTGTACATTTATAATCATTTAAATCTCAATAAACGCACTTTCAACAACCACATCCAAATCTTTCGCACACCCTATCATATTTCATACCTTTTCACCACAAGCGTTGCCACTTGAAATGCGATTGCCCGAAGCCAGAAGGGGTGGCAGTGGACTCGAACCTTTTATCCAAACTCTCGTTGAATAAACTAAAAAAACTGACAGATGTGCGATTGACGTGTGCCCTGCATTCGATTATGGCAATGGGTGATTTTATATTATTTTAAATTGGACCTCTTTTGTGGTTATGATAAAGTTTTTAAGTTATGCTACAGATGTCGGTAGTACGTGAGATTCGGTATGTTTGAAATTTTTGTTTCCTATTTTGCGTTCGATTATGTTTGGACATCTATCAACAATTACATAAAAAAGTTTCCAATCAATTAAAATAAAACTAACTATAAGGCCATATAATATAATAGCGCCATAGATTAATTAATTTTCGTAACGTCACGCAATGTTTTCTATTTCAAGGTCAAATGAACATTAACGAAAAACCTTTATTCTTCCTTCTCCTGAACTCATTATACAAACATGAATATTTATCATTTCTTAAATATACGTTGACTAGTACCCTTAACAAAAGTCTTAAATGAACTTACCAAGGGGCTAGTTCAATTTGTATAAAAGTGTCTCAATTATTATTATATTATATATTATATTACGATCATTTAACATATTTACCTCTAAATTTCCTCACCCGCCTATCTCTACATTCGTATACCCTGTTCAATATACCTTTTCGAAGCCTACCTATTACGGGGTGCAAATCATCCGCCGGTGGGCAATAACGAGCCGATGCAAAAAGCTCCGCTCATTTGCTACCCCCATCCATCACTCGGACTTTGATGAAGGCGTGTAATCCAGTTTGTCGGCTGTCTGTCCAGACTCCTCGTCCCACTATAGAATTAAAAATAATAGACAAGGAATTAACTAAGGTTTGTCAGGATCGTGTTAGGTGGAGTTTTGCCTCTATGTCTATCCCGTTGGGGAAGTAGAGGCGTGAATATATGTATGTATGAATTGACTACATACATTACATTTCATACATACATACTGGGGTCAAAGTGTACTGTGTTTACGCACAATTGTAGTTCAATAATAGTGTGATAGTGGGAAGTTAGTAGTGGTTTAGCTATGGTGTCAAAGTTTACCATTGATGTCAGCAATAGCAATAAAAAAGGACGTGTGTCAAGTCGTGAAGCGTATGTTTTTTTATGTCAGCAATAGTGTCAAAGAAGGCTAAATTTGTAATATTTGCAATTCAACAAAGAACTTCACTCTGAAACTAAAGTGACATTGAACTGATGTTTTGTTAAAGGAACAAGTAAACCTACGAGCTTTTTAATTAAATCTACTACATTAAAATGACAGTAGTGTATTAATGTAAATAAAAATGTAGTAAATAAATTGCACTCATACATAACTACTGCATTTCCTTCACATTCAACTGATATATCAAAATAAAAATATTCCTTTTAAATCACCCACTTCTACGAACACTATATCTCTGTGCCACCTAACTTGAAATTGGATGCGTTAATAGCGAAGGGTACAGGTGGCGTATTAACTTTCTCCCGGAGGTGCTTGATTGATTGCCAATACGCACCCGACTGTACTTTGGCAGTGGTAACTCTGGCCACCCCCTATGTGAAACTTTTTCAATTGTCTCTAACTGGGTGAGAAAAGGGTGCGAGGGTTTATGTATAAAAAGTAGGTATATAGTACTTTTTTCTGCAATAAGGTAAATGGACTAAATTATTATTCCACTAGCGACCCACTCCAGCTTCGCACTTCTGGCTATTTAATGGATGTTATTATACATATAAACCTTCCTCTTGAATCACTCTATCTATAAAAAAAACCGCATCAAAATCCGTTGCGTAGTTTCAAAAATTTAAGCATACAAAGGGACATAGGGACAGAGAAAGCGACTTTGTTTTATAATATGTAGTGATAATCAATTACAATCAAAAGATTACAAAATGAATAAAGAATTAAATAAGGCGTATTTTAGTGATTTACATGTATTTATTTGTCTATAATAAATGGATTTAATACTGGATCATACTTACATATATACGTATACATGCAGGTCTTTTATTCCCTTACGGGGTGGACAGAACCTTGGTGACGTTAATACCTCCATTTAGTATAAATAGTTTGTGATATTATATGGAGCGATAGTGATAGGTTGCTAGCCTATCGCCTAACAGATTCCATTGACCCCTAGTCCCTTAGTTGCCTCCTACGACATGTCAGGAAGAATAGCAGTTAGTTTGTATAGTTTTGCGTTCCAGCTAGCACGGGATAAAATAAAATAAAGTATGACGCTGTTATTTGCTCAGGGTTGAGAAAGAAACGCAATTTAAATTAGTTTTTTCAACGTAACGTAACGTATTTTCACTTTGGTACTTCCTGAAACATGCTGAAGGAAAGGCAGCTGGTTAGATCATATCGAAATCCTCGATCAGGACAGAAATATGTAGATGGATTATTATAAATTAATGTATCCTATTAGTTGAGCTTAGTTTAAACATCTATTTCCCACATTCGTGGAACGATTTCTGGACTATTGTTATAACACAGGAGCGAACAAATATATTTGTAATGTATCTTTTTCTCTGTATAGAGTTAGGCAGAAAAGATATTATATAAGATAAGAGCATTTAGTAAAGTTAGTTTGTTTACAATGAGAACTTTCTTCAAAATGTTCTTAAAGCTCCTAAGTACCTTTTAACAAGGTAAATACTACAATTGTTATATTTTAATACATACATACACGTCACGCCCGTTTTCTGTAGAAGAGTAGGCAGAGATCACCGATCCCCATCAGCCTCGATCTTGACAAACTACCTTCACTTTATTGACACTCATACACTTCCTCATGCTAAATCGGCGGTAATCGTTACTGCTTCTCCTTATATTTTCTTCTTATTATTTATTCGTAACTTGAAATAGGATACAAATCGGTAGTTAGTCGTTAAATCAAAACCAAACTTCCAAAAACAAAACTTCGAACTACCCCAAAAATAAAAGCAGTAGTCGCAAATAAACTGTTGCCTAGCAACATACGTAAACCTCATACCTTTTCCTTGGTATATTTATTACCTAAGAGCATTCGTATTAAAACAGAATAACTCATCTAAGGTACAGCGGCCGCTGAGTCATAAGAGAGAGTAAGGATCGGAATAAGGGTGGTTACATACACGGCGGGGCGTAACGTGTTATTCGGTAACAAATATTGGTATAGTTTATTTTTTATAATTAATAAAGGCTCATATTCCACGAGTCTTAATTCTGTGATTACATCTCTATTAATTAAACATATCTATCAAATAAGGTGTGATACTCGTTATTGTAGCATTATATATTGTACTGGGCAGGATCGGGAATAATGTGGACGTGGTGACATATATCTTACTATAACCTTATATGCGTGTTGTTATTAAGGCATAATATATACTGAAACAACTTCAGGCTTCAATATTTACAAACGCTCTTACCTATGTACAGATACACTTGCGAAATACTTAAACTCAACGATGCCGAAAAAAACATATAACAATTTTTGTTCTTCGACCAAAACAAAGAAGCAAGTCTTTCTAGGCCACAGGGGGTACTATTTTATTGGATGCTGACTATCTGTGAAGTGGGTTCAAAAGGACTATATGCTTTTGACAGTGAAACCTTTTTTCATACGCTCTCGAATTGTATGCATTTCAAGGGTTCAATATAACCTCGGAATAACTTCAGCCCTTTACCTTTAACAATAAAATGAACCTAAGTCGCCGTTCATCCAGGCATGACGTAAGAGGCGACTAACGGACTAGGGTAAATGGAATGTATTAGGCGATAGGCTAGCAACCTGTTACCAATATTACATTAACATACCAATATTCATGCTGAAAAGGGACCTAGGAGTAATCATACTTGAAAGGTTCTGTAATGGTCGTGAATGTAAATGTTTGTATGAAACTAAGTTGTGCTAAAAACCGTCGTATGTGTAACCTGCCTAAGCATTTTGTCGGCGACAAATCACTATGCTATGAGCAATCTGTAATAGGCCGCCGGAGTGCGGAATCAACATAAATATCAATTGATTTACTACATAACCACACAGTGATCTAATGTATAAGATTAGGTGACTGAGGGTGTCAGGGTTTCTTTTGGTTGGTTTAAGGTGATTTGTATAGACTATATGTTATATGACAAGGTATAGAAATTACACCGAACTAAGTTTATCAATGAGTACACGGACAAAAAATGATAAAATAATATTATCATTTATTTTTATAATTATTGCTTGGGGTTAGGTTGCTTTATATATGTCTCATTATGGAATACTAAAGTATCACTCAACAAACCACATTAGCCTTACATTAGTACAAGAATATTACTTTGTATTAATGTTCACGTATTTCTATCCCCTTGAGCGTGTACAGAACTTTGTAGATATTTCAGCTCAACAGTTATTTATGGTATAGGAGATATTATGATGCTAATCAATGTAAATTATCGCTTATATGTTACAAAAATACAAAACATACTTTTTTATTTACATCCGGATTTCGTACATTACTATTTTAACGCCTCACACAGCATTAATGTTTAAAAACGCCCGCTTTCACCAACCACCGTTTAGTAAATCATTGCGCGGACCCTCGTAAACCTGGATATAATTCGCCTAAGCACGAGCATAGATTAACCGGCACATTCCAAGAAGGGGCTAATTATAATCACGTGCCGGCCACTCGGCCACTGACAAACGGCCTCCGTAATTGCTTGGACAAGTGGAATCCACTGACATTCACTCCTGACTGTCAAACTTGCTACGTGATACATCGCGTGCAAGTTTACCTTCCTCCTCACATCCTGGTTTACATATCCAGTGTAAATTGAGCTATCGTTTCAAGTAAGTAGTATTAAAGTAGAGTTCATTATCAATTGGATTGTGAAGCCTGATGTGCAAGGTTTAGTACAAGGCGTAATGATAATTGTTATGATGGTGTGAAGTAGGCTTAAGTGTAAGTTATGGCTGATTATGCGGTGACAGATTTGTTTGTTTGCGGCGCCATCTTGAATTAACGGTTTCGTCGCAATTGATTTAGTAAAACGGAGGTTAGGCAAGATAAATGGCCTGTTTAGACGGTGTTTTACTGATTTATTTCATAACAGAAGCAGAAGTAACATATCATACTACATAATATGTACATATTTTTTCATGATCGGTACCTTAGTTAGACATATAATGAACACAGATATCTTCGAAGATTTTTGGTCACTCAAATCTCATATTCTACGACATACCCAGTACCCAACTTACAATTAAAGCTAGTCCCTTAGACGAAGCTTAAATTCTACGCAAATTTACTACTAGCAACGGGCTTTCATTACCTATCTGATATATACGTATACTTCATAATAGTCCCCTATTCATTTCGGTTGCGTGCCGAAAGCAAAAAGCTTTGGCTTATGGTGAAACGACCCAATAATAATACCTGCACTTGATCACGCTTAGAATTTTATAGCATGGCATATATAATACATCATCACTACATAGTATAAAACAAAGTCGCTTTCTCTGTCCCTATGTCCCTTTGTATGCCTAAATCTTTGAAACTACGCAACGGATTCTGATGCGGTTTTTTTTAATAGATAAAGTGATTCAAGAGGAAGGTTTATATGTATAAAAACATCCATTTAATAGTGGAGTAGGCTATATATTTTATACCCGTGCGAAGCCGGAGCGAGGTTCTAGTATGTATATATTATGCGTTTATATGTAGGTATCTATATATAAATTTTATTATTGGTCATTTTAGGAATTATGTATCCATCTGTAGGAATATGTGCATGAAGTGTACGTATGTATTATAAATTCTAATACATTTATGGAAACTCATTTTCGTAACTTTTTATCTTCAGTGAAAATTAATTTTCATTTAAATCATGTTACATACACTTCTCTCTAATACCTTTGGGGATGGAAAGAACGTTGGAGACATGACAGCGTCTTCTTAGTCTCGAATAACCATGAATTTAAGTCACTTATTATTATAAGTAAGTTAGTTTATTACATACTAGGAAAATAAGATGAATTATTGATATAAAATTCTTAATACATTTCCATATCCCATGCTAGACGTAAACAGAATGCTAACTAGCTGCCGTTCTTCCCGGCATGTGTAGGAGGCGAGTAAGAGACTAGATAAATGGTTTCTTTTAGGCGATGGATTAGCAACCTATCGCCAATCACAACCTAATAATTATACTAAAAAGTGCCCTAAGAGATACCAAATCCGACGTTCCGTTCACCCTGAAAGGGATTGAAGGACGTGAATGTATATGTATATATAAACTATTAGATTCTATTGATCGCTTAGAACAGTCCATAGTCAATTTAATCCAGTCTCCAGCTCAATAGTCGGCGGCGATTGTGAAGGGCGGCTGAGGGCCCCTGATTATTATTTGCCCACATGGCTCCAGGGCGGACGGTGATAAACGCTGGTTTAGGGTGCGGGGTTTGGTGAAAGTGGCCCATACATTAACTACGCAATATGCAAGGTAGACATGTAATATGGGACTAGTAGTGTGAAAGGAATAGCGATTGTAAGGTGCTCGTATTTGAAGTGATCGAATTGGAAACAGATGAAATTACGTTTAATTGTTGGTATTTTATGCGGACAGCTCGTTGATAGTCACATAATATTACTTTGAACTAAGTAAGCAAATTCGTCTATATTAGCAAAGGATCTTCCAGCGAATTTTTCATAAAGTCCGCAGAACCGCAGGCCAACTTTCAAAATTGATTTCGTTACTAAAAATATTTTACTAATAATGACCCAGATATAAACAAGAAAATCCGTACCTAGGTGAAACTATATGATATTGAAGTTCCAGTCTCACACTTCTACCACCCTAAACTAGCGTATGTGTGTAGAGTCCACAACAAATGTAGTTTCGTAGACACCTGAGTACACCGATCGCTCTAGATGAGGGGATGCCAGATATGTAGTGTGGAGACGGATTCTTATTGGTTTAATCGTAGTTGTATATTTACAACTGTATAAGTACTTTGAAAGCACATATACTCAGGTTTTTCAATTTCTTTGAAGGTAGTTTATTTAAACTATTAACGTGAGCGTAAGAATTTGTTAATAAATTCCAACTATTTAAGTTAGTACAATTTTAGGATAAGCCAGAAAGATAAAATTACTTTTAGTAAGGAGTGATTAAATAAAAAATACTTGGATATGAATATACATACTCTCTACTTCCCAAACGGGATAGTCCGAAAGCATTGATCACCACCTTGAAAGTTTTTGTTCTACATAAGTAAAACAAAAACCGTGCTACAACTAAGAACTATACTTACAGTTCTTTAATTCTATAACAATACATTTCCATTCTAACCAAGCAGCTTAGAACCGCTTAGATCAAAGTCGATCCGTCGAATGGGGTGTTCAAAAATTGTCACAGGAGCAATTACTGGGCATCTGTCGACTGCCTACCGCCAAACACCCGTGAATATATGCTTATTGGATTTGGTGACGTAAGAGGATAGAATATCTAACTATTTTGTGGGGAAATCATGGGTCTTAGTACATAATAATACTTGTCTTTCTTTCTTGTCGGGGTGGACAGAACTGTGGAATCATTAAGTATGTTACGGTCACCTTTAGCAATCCTGTGTATGATAGCAATTGTGTGACTCATTGTAAAAGGCGTCTAAAAAATATTATATATGTATTTTAAAACAAAACAGTTACGATGTAATAAAAAAATATTAAAACGAAATTCCTCACAATAAGTTAAACAAGACAGAAACAACCCGCCAAAATTTACATTTTGTCTATTTTAGTACGTATTTGATCTTAATTATATAAATGTGAATTACATACCTTAATATTTAAACTAAAAATCTTAAAAAACACATTTTGTTACTCAAAAAGGCACACGTCAATCAAATCCATTTTATTTTCGCAGGCATCAAACAGATTTCCCTAGTCCGTTGGACAGCTAACCAAATAAAAAGATTAAAGGTAAGAGCCTCTTTCAAATGAATACAAATTCCAACATCTTCAAAGACGAGAGATTCAGGAACGGTAATTAAAGTTGGAGATGCAACCGCGCTTGGTTCTTCTAATAGAGAGATGGTATAATTTGGTTAATTTCATATATCGCCTCTTTACAAGAATAACGTGATATTTGGCAAATTACAACTTTTAAAATACCACATTGTTTTTTTAGAATAACATGGTATTTTGTAAATCATAACTTGTAAACATACCACATTATTCTTGTAAAGAGGCCATATAGGTAATTAGGTTTGCTCGTTGCAATATTGGATAGAACATTGAGGATATACGTAAGTACAAATGCTCAATCACTTTAGAAATATATTAATTCAAACCTTATTATTTTTAGATTATTGAAGTTATGATATTAGTGTTTTAAATGACTGATTATTACACATCACTTGAAAAAACATATTTATCTCTTTACTTTGTTGTTTCGTACGACAATTCTTGTAGAAAGACTTCTAGAGACGTAGAAATTATATTACATAAAATCTTATACATACGTATAAGGCACATTTGATTATTAGTGACATAGAGACAACACAGAACATTTGGCAATAATATCGTAAAAGATAAGGTAGCTAACTAGCGAACTTGGAGCTGGCTTTTATCACCAATGTTTTTTCAGTTATTTTTATTTTCACATAACCAATAAAATCAATGCACCAAAAGTACCTATGAAATTCCTCAATACTAGTGAAAAAATCTAGACATTACTTCATAATATTCCAATAACCTAATTAGCAGAATCAACCTCGGCGTCGCGGTGAACATTAATATTTGATAAGGCAATTAATTCAGCCAGGGTGGGCTGAACTCGTAAAATTTTCAATTTGCGAAGTTTGCTCACCTGATAAGCGCAGTTCTGCCAACTTAAGGAGATAGCGACTTCCGGCGGAAGTTCCGTGGCTACGTGACTAGGTGAGGGCCTCGCCGATTCGCCTTAATTAAGCCTTTCAAAGCCTTCTATTAAGGCTCTTATCTAGATTTTTTGGCTTTTGGTGTATTTGAAGCTTTGACTTAATTATGCAAAGGTATATCAATGACATGAAAGTGATTTACCACGTGGACAGAAATGATATGAAAATATTTGAATTTAATATAAGGATCATAACATTGATTATTCAAAGACAAAAAAGAAGAAAGAAAAAAGATGCATGATCTCTGTTTATGAATTGTAGGAGACTGTACGTGAAGGGTAGCCTTATGTAGTACCTTATTGAGTTGGTATGACTTTTTCAGACCTTTTTTCTGTAAAAATGCAGAATCAAACATAAATGAAATGAAATTCAGGTTGATCCACTTTGAAATTTAATAATACAAAAAAAAAGTTTAATAATGTTTAGCGGAGTTTAGTATCTGTGGATAGGTACAATGTGATGGATATATTATTGTAGGCTCATGTTAAAGAACACATTAAAAAGTAATCTGCATAATTAAGGATCTGTGTCTGTCCTTAACGCTGACAAAAACGACCACTCAAATCTCTTACTACCCCGTAAGAGTTATCGTATAATTTCTGAGTGAGTACAAGTATTCATATCCAATAAAATAACCTGTCTAAACAGGAAACTAAATATCCGAGATGCGCGTGAAAAATAATAAAACACATGTCTGGATGTTTTGATAAGAATTTCGTATTTCAGTTATAAAAATAAACAAATCGGCTGTGGGGAATGAGGCCGACGTTCACCTGTGCAGTTACAGGAATTATCTGTACGTGGTCGGAGTGGACGGTCTTGATGCTTCTTATTATTTAAATGTTTAAAATAATACAATAAATTAATTGTTAGTGTTTAATGAAATTAAAAAGGAAAAGTGTTGTTATACGAGTATTATATACGTGAGAGCTGGTACTCAAACAAATGATAAGACCTTTGTGCTTTTTCCTTTATTAAGTTGATTGACATCGGTAGGTACAGTAAAGATCTTTACCCAAGCCTAGACAGACGGTATGTACGATATCATTGAGATTTGATTAAATACTAACTTACAAAAGAGAACAAGATTTAATTCTAACTTGAGGGAATGAAAAAGTGAATATTATTATTTCGATGTTACAACAATTTCGGTTAATCCAAAAATTTAATAAAACTTTAAGGCAACACAGCTTACTATCTGTCACATTAAGTACCTACCGACTACCTGTTCAACACGTAGGTTCGTGGCGAAGATAGAATTACTACCTCCTCAATTGCGGAGATGGATACCCGAACCTCTGAATACCCGGCAAGAGTCGTGAAAGCGTTTGTCTTTATCAAACATTCACACAAAAGTTATAATATATTAAAAATAAAAGTATCAACATCTCTGAATCTCACCAATCATTCGATTCGATCGCCCATTCGATCATGTGTTTCCTGTCCGAGTCTACTCGCATCGATTTCACCTACATCGATACTCATTACTCCGATTCATCGATAACATTTGCCGTGGAAATCATAACAAACCATGTAAACTGTGAAAGGAAAGGTAATTTCGAAAACATGTTTTCAATATTGCTTTCAATACCTTTCTCATATTGTAACAATCATTTACGATGTGAAGTTTATTACAGTAGGGAAAAAATGTAATATTTGTACGTTTTTTAGATAGGGAATAGACAGTGTCTATAGATAGTGAAATGATGTACTATTAGACATATTAGTTGCTGTCTAACACATGATGAATAACAGCCGTAAAGCAGTGGCGATAAACATTTTATATTGACATCTACCTCTCAGATATTATTTATAATCATGTCGCTCATTATTACTATCTAGAATGACAGAACTTCGGAATGCAACATCCTATCAATTAATTAAGTAGCATTCAATTTGCACATTTAGTTAAAATTTTAATATTGTGTTTTACCAACCAAAAACAATACAATAATTATCAATGTGACACCTGGTTACTCTCTCTCAAATCCCTAACGCTCAAGAAATGAATATTCATGCCATAGCTACAGTATCCACACAGACTATATTTCACAGATTAGCCCACAATTATTCTCAATCGAGTCACAGAGTAAGTTAGAGTGGCTTAGCGCGAATCTCGCTTGTCAACAGGCCGTGCATTAAGGGGCGATTACACAGATTATGGCTAATAAATGAGCTTGTTAGCTACACAGAGTAATGAGAGGTGGTTAGTGAGTACTGTGGTAATTTGGGATGTAAATAGAATGAAATAAGTACAATTATTAAAGATGTTTCAAGGAAATGAGTGAGGGATACAAAACAATAGCGTTCACGACCATTAATCCTTGCGGGGTAGTCAGAGGTTAAGGTTTCCATCTCCACAATTGCGGAGGTAGTAATTCTATGGACACCTCGAACCCACGTGTTGACCAGATAGTTAGTGAGGGATAGTACGATGTTTTAGATGTATGAGAGTTTCAACATAGTTATACAACTTTGAGAACTAAGGTGTATGCAATTTATGATGCTATGCGATTCTATTACATACGAATGGCGTGCTGCAAGTTAAATGCATGTACATGGGTTACTACCTAGCAGTCATTAATGCCTTAATTTCATAAATGACGTCTAAAAGACAAATTATGATTAGATATTGGGCCATGGGTTATTAACATATCACTTATATCCTACAACATCTCAAATTATCCCAAATCTGATAAAACAAGAGCTAAAAGTTAACTAAAGAGTTTCAAATTCAGTTTGTGAGCTACATGATTCTATCCAACCTAAAAGGTATATGATACATAACTATACATGGTATAATGTAAACAAACAGCGCGATTAAAAGCAGGTGGCCGGTGCCCAGTACCTCGAGTGGTGGCCAAATGCGTTAGAACAAAGGGTTAGGCCAATTACCAGCGATTTATTATTCCGCCCCCATCTCTATTTGGTAGGCTGCGTTTACCGTGGAGGAAACTATGAAAGTTAATATTTAAATATTTTTATAGTAAGTATATTTTTATCTCAAAAACATCGTGAGGAAACCTGCCTATCCCTCAGGATAGGTAATAGTCAGTGCCTATATACGGCGATACGGCTCACTACCTATCACGTTGGGTGCTGTCTATCTAGTGATACGCGGGCTTCGAATGACCCATACCTAACATGCCTTCGAAATTTTGGAGATGGGCATTCAAGCCTCTGTCTACCCCGCCATAATAAAAAAGGGAGTGTGAAGACACAAGTCGTGAAGCGTTTGTTTTTATATGTTATGTTTTATGTATATTTATTTTTTAATTATTTGAGATTACGGTATGATGTTGAGTGTATTTCTAGAGATCCCGCCACATAAGGTGGCAGTAGCCAAACTTGGAACTAAATTTGACGTTACCGCCATTGCGTGTTATTTTGTATGAAAGGTAAATTTAGTATTACCAGCGTTGTGTTTTTTGCCCACTCTTTGTAATTTTTATGTTTGTTAAGGGTGATTATAATAAATTGATTTCCGGAGTTTCTTGTTAGTTCTTCTCCAAGCTAGGGTCTCCGCTGATCTAACCTCGGTAAAAAATATGTAAAGACAATGCTCAGTGCCATGTTTGAAATAATAGTTTTAAGAGATTCGCGATTTATACTCATGATATAAGATATAAGGGTGTGTATAAGATTGATTGCAGCTGTGGGAAATCCTACGTCGAACACACTAAACGGTCTATTGCGGACAGAGTGAAGGAACACATAATATATGTAATATATAATAAGAAGGATAAGTCCCGTTAATTATTAATCATGTTTGAAATAGTTTAATAAACATATTTTGACTTTGATATATTAATTTGTTTTATTTGAGTTTATAGCTCTGCAACCAAAGACCGTTACAAATGAAACCTATAATGTATCGAGCCGTATGGCACAGTGAGTGCTAGTTTTGGCGTGTTTACTGGTAACACTGAATTACGCGACTGTGGCGACGCCTCCAACTGCCACCTTATGTGGCGGGATCTCTATCATGCTCTCGTTTGGGACTAGGATATTATTATGGTGTTATCAGACGCCTATTCTACTACTACCTACTCTGGTGGTTTTTAATGAATGTTATTGGAGAGGTAGGGTAGCCAGCGTCACTGATATTTCTGAATTTCTTAAAATATCACCCTCGATTACAGAATGTATGTTTCTAGATGTTTTGTACAACCATATTACATCGAATAGAGATATATGTATATAATTGTGGCCAAAAAACGTTTGCAAGTCATAACAGTGAATAACCTCAATAAGAGACAGTGAAATATCAATGATCTTTATTACTAGTATAGGTTTAGGTAGTTTGCCTTTGAAATTTCGTAGATGGTCACTCAATTCTTTGACTACCCTGCCACAATAAGGTACAGCTGTGAAGCGTAAGTATTTAGTTTAGTTATCATAATTCTGCCAACCACATAAGGCTTATCAGTCGTGATGTGTATTCCATCCAGTGTGCACTAGTCCCTAGGCGGTCTGCAAATGAAATCAGTGCCCCACAATGGCCGCACTCACGTTAAATACCTGCGATTCATAATGCTATCATATGGGAGAGGGTTTACAAGGGTTTAGTTTTGTGCAAGTAAAAAATATATTAGTCTTTTATGAACTTCTTATTGTGTTCTGGAAAAGATGAAGTGGAATAAATGTTTAGTGTTTCGTAGTGTTTCGAAAGTCAGTATTATCTATTTTATGAAATCAAGATTTTATCTACTAGTTATTAGTGGTAGTGTTACTTTCACAGAATTACTAATACGAGAGTTTATTGTTGGTACTTATCTTTATTTAAAAATAATATAAGAATAAGTATTAAAATCAATACTCAGATGAGGAGGGGGATAATTTACAGTTAAACACATTGTTTACCATAAACATTTATATTTGTCGTATTTAGTTTACCGTCCTAGACCATAGAAACACATTGTTTTAAATATAAGTACAAATATTTTATTATTTATTAAAGTTTGGTATGAGAGTGTATTAGGAGGTTTAGTATAAGTGTCAATTTAGTGGTTCGTCGGTATCAGAACAGATAAAAATCCGTGATCTCTGCCTAAGTCTCTACAAGTAATTGGGCGTGATGTGTATGTATATATTTACTAAAGGGCATTTAGTTTACCTTACCCTACTAACCCACGACAAACACAGCACAGATACCTTACGCCGCAGCGACGTGGTCATAAAACGCATCCTCTCAGATAACGCAGTGCAATATTGTATCATATCCACGCTGTTAAAACTGAACCTTATGCCCTGGAAATAAGGTTCTGTTCCGCGGTCCCCTTTCGTTTAATCAGAGCTCCATATTTTTGGTAGAGATAGGTGTTAATTGTATTTGTATTCAGGTATAAGGGGTGGGTCGCGATTTATCGATATTGGCAAATTGGGATGTTGATACTCTTGTAAAACTATAGTTATAACGGTGAGGTGGAAGTATCGAAAGCTTGAATTATACATAGCAATAATAACAGAATTTTATGCTGTCAAATGACAAAGAAAAGCGCATTCACGACCATTAACCATTGCGGGGTAGTCAGAAGTTCAGGTTTCCATCTCTACAATTGCGGAGGTAGTAATTCAATGGCCACCTTGAACCCACGTTTTGACCAGATAGTCAATACTCAGTGTGACAGGTGGTAAGCCATGTCGCCATATACAAGCACTTACGACGAGCAGGTAGGTTTCCAAACGATATTTTCCCTCACCGTATAAACATATAGATTCCATGCATTTCGTAAATGTGTTTTTATTACGAAAATGTTCATAGAAATTCATTAAACTTCATTACGAAAAATATCAAATATAATGCAATCTACACATCGTTCGATACACTTACAATCTTTATATGAAACACAATGTGAATGAAGAACTATGTCCTCTATGATGTCATCATAGAGGACATAGTTCTTTTATTTATTCGGATAGAAAAAGTCGTAGTATAATTATAATAACAAGTAACTACGAGTTTTACGTTAATAAGGTCTCATATATGAATTCGTAATATTTTTTAACATAGAATCAAAAGATATAAAAATATAGATATATATAAACTTAATAAATAATTATATTGTATAATTCTTACTCCGAACACATTTCCCTTATGCCAAGGTGGTGTGTTAATTCAAAAGCGATTTGTCTTGTGCAGTATGATGAATATCTCGAGGTCAGCTGGCATCGTTCCGCATATTAATTTATGGCGCAATCCGTAGAGCTATTAGCTACGAACTTCTGCGGTAATAATATATTGTGTAGTATGAAAGTAAGACTTATATATGATAAATCAGGGACGTTAAAATAATGCAAACTAGCTGCCGTTCTTACGTATGTCGTAGGAGGCGACTAAGGGAGTAGGGATCTATGGAGTCTGTTGGGTGATAAGCTAGCAAACTCACCAATGTTTCATATAACATCACAACTCTAATATTCATGCTAAAAGTGACCTTGACGATATCTCCCTGTCCACCCTGAAAGGGATTAGGGGACGGAAATGTATATGTTTGAAAGTAGGACTTAAAGAAAACAACGTTTATGTTAGAAAGTATATGCACATAATGAGTTAAATAAAATGTGTTATAGTATATTATAAATTAATAAATTTCTTTTAAGTATATGAAGGATGCATGATGCATTCATGAATATTTATTACTATTTTGGATATATCCATTGACATGATCTTTGTTTACTTACATATCTATAGATAAGCAGATCCAAGTATTTGACGAGTACTATTATAAGTCAAAATTTTAGTGATTCTTTTTTAACTACATGAATATGTTACTTCTTTCAATTACTAATATGATATACTATAATTATATAATGATAATAATAAAGATTTTCGAAACGCATCCATATAACAATAAATAGTCACTATTAAACCCAATTCACAGAGATCGTACAAACAAACAAACCAATATGTACACAATCAGCTGTTAATGGCGCTGTGAACACCAACTGAACTGTCACTAAAACCTGATTGGCTCCCCCCAGCGGTTAATTTTTGAACTAAATGAGTTCACAGGAATTGGATTCACATGATTATGCCCAATGAGATTGTGACTGCTTTTTACATGGTTTAATTAAGTTGCGTAACTTAATTATTGCTGTATGTTAAAATAAGTATATTATTACAATTTTAGTTATGTTTAAAGTGACCCAGAGAATGTTAAGAGAAATAACGTATTTGAATTTTATAATCTACACACATCCACAAATCATATTGATAGCTAATTCAAGCCACTGAATACCCTGAAAGAGAAGACAGGTTTACTATGTTACATTAAATGACTAAGACTTTGTTAGTCAGCTTGTAACCTAATATCAGAATATACTCTAATTATATCCCAAAAGAGCACACATTCTTATAATACGTAAAAACGTATGTAAAACTATGCAATATAAACTTTTTCCCATTCTCGTTAGCAATAAAACCGTACCTACATCATACACAAGCATGAGCATGTAAAACTTTTTTCAATTTGTCATGAGTTTCCACATAAAAAGGCGGCATTCCAATCGACTCATTCCGTTTGAGTGGCGCTACAAAAAGCCACGTGTTATCCCCTCGGAAAACACGGTGTCGAATCGATTCGCTGATACCGTTATTGGAACCAATATACACAGTGCTTTTCTGGGTTCTACAGTGTCTGGATTGAGAAGCTTTTGGAAAAAAAAGTATTCTTTTTGTTGCTTTTATACATACGTACATGTCTAAACTCTATGTCCAACTAGAGGCAGAGACTATCAATTGCCACCTGGAACCTGGAACGATCTTGACAAATCTCTCTTGCTTCACTAGCACCTATTAACCTTCTCATATATGCTGTTCTATTCTTCACACTAAGTACACCCATACATACGTACGTGCACCTAGAGAAGAATGTCTCCGATTTGATCATCTGTGAGAAAGTTAATGGGTGTGAGTGAAGCAAGAGAGATTTGTCAGGATCATTCCAGGTGGCGATCAAAAGTCTCTGCCTATCTCTTTGGGGACATACAGACGAGCATAAATGTATGTACGTATTGTAGTTTTAGTTATTTCATATGCACGCAAAATTCTTCATGAATTTCATGTTGTGTCGAACACAGCTCCCTCCGAATCGAAAGGGTAACCCTTGCACTGGAAAAGCCATTCGTTCAACTCGGAATGATTTAACTTCAATAGCGATTAATGAAATGAATTCTCAACAATTCGCTTTATTTCGCCTTTTTATTGCACCTTTTTTGCGTGATGTGTGAGCTCGTAAATGGCTAATACTAAGGAAGTGTGATATTAAGACTATGAAGTAAAGAAGACATGATTTATATATATAATGGTTACCCGAGTACTACTACTACTCGGAGTTTGGTTTTAGAATGACATATTGCATGGAATGTTATGCTAAAATATGGAATTAGTTATAGTAATATCCCGTGTGTTATTCGTCATAACAGTTACTTCTGTCTTCCTAATTTAGGAAACAATCTTCTTGAGGAACAAATGCTTAATGTAAAAGCAGTATATAATATAATCAATTTAGTTTAATTGTAAATAGCTACCTATTAATGTGTCAAATTAGAAACAATAGAAAAGTATATGAATCTTCGAAATAATAGATATTTGACCAACTCATAACCTATATTTGCTACCTGATATGACATTGCTCAATCAATTATCGTATATGTGTACCGAGTGAAAACAATACACCTCGCGGTTCTTGGCTCCAAGCCCGATATGGCAGAAATGAATCTATTCCAAGCATTTCCACAAAGACTATCCTGGTCAGATAAGATCGAATGAATTAGACATTATTTGGTTAGAAAATAATTAGTTAAATTCATAGCGGATGGTGCCTGACATATAAATATATGTAATTGTTAAAAAGTAATATTCATAGTTATTTTCGTCGGATTACGTAAAAACATTAGTGACTGGGTGAATATGGGGATGATTGACAATATCAATTTGATATATCAATTATTTATCTACCAAAATTCATAAAACGCAACATTACTCTGGAAGAGCTATAGCTTGCTGAAGTTTATCATCATCTGAGGACACATTCTTTGAAAACATTAACAAACATATCACCATTTGAACATGCACATCAAGTCCGTTTGCCTACAGAAGGTTAGACAGAAATCACTGGAACTCTTTCTCCGTGCTGACTTCCAGCTTATGCCGGTAGAGGCCGAAGCCTTATACAAACACTGCTATTATCCCTTTTTATTCCCCTTGATATTGTCCCTCATTCCAATACTTGCAATATTACAGCCAACGTAACATAACATACGCTTTACGACTTATGTATACAATATAATACAATGTTATGTTGTCCGAGACTTGAGTGTCAAACTTCGCAATTTCAAAAGCATGTTAGCATCCAATCTAACCACTTCATAATCTTTGCAAACCCAGCCTGGACACCAACCAAAGTATGTAGGTAAGTGAAATTGGCCCCACTACCTGGATGGTAGGCATTCCTCTAAACGGCGAGGTGACGATGTCTCAAAGACTATGCAAAAAGAGCAGATGGTACAACTCAGTTCTGAGTAGAGATAGCTTTGCTGATTTATTAGTTGGCTACTCGGATAGTTTGCTTCTTTCTTTTGTGTCATATGGACGAGTATTATTAGAACGGCGTTTGTCATACACAGACGTGCTTAATTGTTGCCCTGGCTTTTATTAGTGATATATTTCGGCAATTTATTATGCGTCTTATTAGAAGAGCAGATACAGTTTCGTAGTTAGTGGTAATCATTACGAATGTATTGTGATTGTTATTCCTAGCTACTTAGATAATGCTGGACTGTGATATACATATACCTACCGTATCTAAAGAGTAAAGGTTTGTGTATGTAAAGAATACATCATGCCAAATTCAAGAAATGTAAATAATTTATTAGTAAACTTACTTAAAGAATGACATTCTCCCTGCTGATAGACATATCATAAATTACGCTTTAATTAATACTTAGTTTCTTTTATTTGGCTACCTCACTTTAGGAAAACAGACGTGATGTATTTATATACCTATGTATAGACATAATATACTGTTGATATGCATATTATTATATACATATGTAAGGACATAATATTCTCTTATATAATAACACAATACTTATTTGTACCGCGACTGTTGTATCGAATAGAACGCGGGTGCCTTATTACCAAGTTTTCGTGCCTTAGAACCAAAGAGACAATGGATCTCGCTTCCTGAAGTGACAAGTCAGGAGATGAGCCTAATGAGCTTGTGACAAAGGTGGGTTCTGTGCTAGTCTGGGACGGTAATTGAATGGTACTAGCTACCTTTTTTTAAGCTCGACTTTATGAAGAACTAAACTATAAGCGTTTTTTTTAGGTGTGATCTAATTTTTTACGGCCCAATTTCGTTTAATTAATTATTATTTTGAGACATTAGAGGACGCCAGTCTTCTTTTATATTTAAGAGTAGTCTGAACCTCGGGTATATTATATTCACTCCTCGATGACCTTTAGTCTCTGGATTATAATAGCATTTTTCAGAAATTATTTTGATGCTTTACTAGTTTATTGTTTTTGATTTCATCAACAATATTACTTAAATATCAAGTTTAACCAGACAGCTAATGTCCTAATGTTTTAAGTGGAAACCAAATGACCATGTAGTTTGTCCATTATTACTTATACTATTAATTTAAGTCGAAACAATAGATTTCAGATTGTATGATTTCTACAAGCAACAAAACTCCTACTATGACACTTTTCCCTATAAATATTACCTTCTAAACTTAAAGTTCTAAAGACATCAAAATCGTTACCAAAGTACCTGCTTTGATTCAAGATCAAGCCCTCATCCCTAACCACGTTAAGTAAGAATGTTTTGTCTCTTAACTAAATCTTTGCTCGTCATCCCCAGCGCCCACTTCCTGACGTTTCCACGGCATGAGACAGTGATTTAATGCCATAGATTGGTTATAGATGTGTTCTATGAATAATAATAGTTCATAGTGACGTCGGCTCAGACGGAGGATCGACGTCGCGAACTTTCCGGTTCCCGACATATGCTGAGTGTGGACTCTTTCACGACAGCAATACAGCGCGCCCAACAATTACTGTTATTTGTATGTGTTTGTACCAATTTTTGTAATGTGTGTTGTATTTGTGAATAAACGTTTTTTTATTCTATTCTATAGTTGTCACATTTCATAAATAAAATTACAAGAGAATGTAATTGTTGAATTTAAAATTAGGAATAGGTTATAAAAGTAAAGCAGCGTAACAGAAGAGCATGTTTGAGAATGTTAATGCGTGTGAATGAACCAATAGAGATTTGTCATATTTATTCCAGGTAGCGAAAGGCTCAGCCTATTCCGTTGGGCTCGTAGAGGTGTGAATATGTGTATGTACACCGAGTTTTCTATGTTGTTCCTAGCTAGGCTTTGTACTTATAGATGGTGAAGCTGGAACAAATCTAAACGATTTCTGGCAAATTGCATATCGTACATATGTGTTTTTAGTAACCTTGTTTCTAGAAGGGCCGTCATTTTAAATTTAATCTAAACTAACGCACCAATTAGACATTTAAGTTAAACTTATTTTAACTCTTTTCTATCATCACTTGCCCCGTCTAAGTTTTCACTATCATTGGTTGTTCGTTTGAAGCCACCTTCACCTCAAGAAGTTGCCAAGTTGTTCGGAAATCGTTAACTCGAGAGACATGCTTTGTTAACTACTCACGGCTGGAGTGCTGTGTACCCACTGATATACTGGAGGGGAAGCAGAGCTTAGCATTTAATAGACAAACATAATATAGGTATGTATAACGAGGTAACTACATATACAGGTTGTCTATAATAGATACCGTTATAAATTTTGTAAGAAAACGAGACTTATCGCGTATATTTTATAAACAAAGAATAAACTCTGCTTTAAGAATTGCTTTGTTTATAAAATATAAGCGTTAAGTCCCGTTTTCTTGTAAAATGAATAAAAATTGCGAATCTCTCAAAAATATTAGAAACCGTTATGATCTCAATAGTAATCCTAAATGAGAACGGGGATGCATTGGGTCTCTGAATTTGGATAGACTCTAACTGGAATAGAAGATGTGAGTATATTTATAGATTTGTATCATGGCGATGTGATGTTTCCATAAAGATCACAAAATTTGTAATTGTCATGATCTACCGACTGTAATACATTAACTTTGCAATTACAGTGTCCGTCCAAGTGTTTTTTGGTACATTTGTAAAGGTAAGTTTTGTATTAATTGAATAATGACTAAATCCCTGATATTAAAAGACGCTCGAAAAATTTCAAATATTTACATATACCGGTTGAACTAATATTTTGTATGTTAAATCGTTACTTTTAAGTGAGTTAAGTCCTGTCATGTTTCCCCTCATTTAATATGAAATAATAATATGTGTAGGAAAATAAGCTTTTCTTCTGTCTACTTTTCTTTTACCTTTAACACAACACCATCAAGCTACAACAACCGATAATTTTCCAATCAAAACATCGATAAGCGCCCAGCACTATTTCCCACAAGCCCTTTTTACAGGGTGTTCGATTTGATTTATGTGGCATTTGCGGCCATAAATAGTTGTTTTAGGGGCAGAGGTCCGAGGTAGACTCATTTCTCGAAGGTGCGTCCAGGATAACCGATAAAGCTTTGACAGATGACTTTTGGAACAAAAAACGAGATTGCCTGTTATGGGGCCCTCGCGTTAATGGTGGGTGTCATATATAAAGAGATTGAGGGTTGTTAAGAAAAATACATCACGTTCTTATCACTCCAGTTTAAAAATGCTTCATCTGGAGGGAAATAGACGTTATAACACGCATGTTTATATCAAAGCATTTAATTTTATTAAGAGATAATTTATTGACAATCTCCTGTTATTCCGTGCTAACGTCGTAAGAGGCGTCTAAGGTACTAGTCAGTGTCAGTGTAGTACAGAGTCAGTGGAAGCCGAAAATTCATGCTTAAAGGTGACCTAGGACTAAATCTCCGAGACTCTGTCCACCCCGAAAGGGATTGACGTATTTGAATAAATATGTGTATCTGTGTGTGTAGTCATTGACAACTATAATTGTATTACATAAACAAATGATCAAGATTTAATTCATATGACCAATGCAAAATAAACAAATATTAGAAAATGTTATAGGTAATACAATAAATTATATTATGTTCCTTTCAATTATAATAAAAAAACTCTCTACCTTCCTCACCTGAAAACAAAGACCCATAAAACCCACAAGAAAAACACAATAATATTCAAAGGGAATCTTCCATTCCGACCTCTTCCCCTTTGCCTTGAGCTAACAAAGCCTGCTAATAATGAGAGTGTATGAGGGGCATAATCAGCACACCTTCCGCTTATTGCCTCGCGCAGGGGCCTGATAAGACAAAGGCTTAAGTCAGGGCAAGTCATAAAAGGGCCACTTAAAGCCCGCAATTAAAATCTTAGCATGTAAGATTAATAAACAGCCCGTTAGAGGGATTGGCTTTGTGAAGTCGTTGTCGATGATTTTTTATCGATAGGCGATAATTTAATATTTCACTGGGAAATAATGAAAGTGAAGATAGCCGTTTTACTCAAATAAGTTTTTGATTCTTTTTCACAATGGTTTATTAAGATCCTAGAAATCGCTTATTTGTAACTATGTAAAAAATATAGATAAAGAGAGACTTCCGGAAACTTACATCGTGTTATTTTAAACCTATATAATATAATTTGTAACCCCTTCTATATTTGTTATTTTTAATTATAAATTTACATCAAGAATTGAACACAGATAAATCATTTTCTCTGGCACAGCTACAAGTCTGTATTAGCCTATCCTCCTATTAAAAAAAAATTTATTTGCAGCATCAATACTATCTCAAATAACATCCCCACCTTTATATCGATACCAGCACCCATCCCTAGACACACATCGTTAAGAGTGAGCTATATCGTCTCCGATTTAAATTACACCTCACCGTGGCTGCGGTGGCTCAAACAATATCATCTGCCCCACCCCAGCACGTGACGTCATCCGTGACAATTGCCGAACGACGTCTTGCCTTCAGAGATAAGTTACGCGTGTTTTAAATGTATGTGCGTTGATTAACTAGATAGGTTGTGTATTATGGTAATGAAGGGTTGCGTATATATGAGTATTGAGGATATATAAAGTTTTTTTAAGGTTTATATTGAATTACTTTTGTTACTAAGACGTGAGGCACTTTGTTTTATGAATGATTGTTGTAGATTGACTAAGATTTTGTAATGGTAAGTTTGAATAACAAAATTAAAGTACATACGTCTACTGCTATACAGAAAAATGGTAAAAATGATTGCTTACGCTCAAATCTTTTTCAAAATGATATAATTTTTATATTTTAATTGATAGAAATTATTTTTATTCAATATAAGGATCATACTAACCAATTAATGCAAGTAAAATAAATAAAAGTTTTCTTATAAAAAACATGTGATTAAAATTATGATGTGAGAACTGTTTTTATGCTCCTCAGGTTATTATAACGAATATGAATTCAATGAAGATACGGTGAAGAATATCTATCAAGCCTGTTCCTCAAGATACGCTTTGTTAGACAATAAAGCTACTACCTCCGTTGGATGCTGATTACTAATAAAATGAATGTTTGTAACCATAAAAAAAGTCTTCGCAATTTCTTATACAAGGTTTCTGTTCCAATACAAAGACATTTTCATTATGACTGATTTAAATATTATTCAAAACTCGTAGTCTCATTTAATTCACCACAAACTATCACAGGATTAAAAGCCTGCACAATTTAACAATGCTCTCCCAAATTGCTTGAGGTGAGGGTTAATTGAGTTGTTGTCCTCTTAATCGATCAGCTAGGGAGGGAATTGCGGCGCTTGTCTCAACTATCGATAGGTGAAGGCACAACACTAGGTAAGGGTGAATGGGTTTACTTCACGTTATTGGCACTATATTTTAGCTTCTATATTCAAAGGGTTGTGTTACCTTGGCAATGCAATTGTATTAACTAGATTGTTTGGAAGTGGAAATGTTTTTATATACTCTAGTTCACTATATAACTTTCTAATTTCAATATTGAAGTCTGTTTGTAGTCATAGCACTAAAAAAAAAACACGTTAGTAATTCACCATATCCCTAAATATAATAATACCTAGTTCATACGATGGTTGATAGGCTCATCAACTATTGTATGATATTAACTTACAAGTAATAACACGTTGCAAAAAACATTATTTCTCTTCACTCACTCATTTCATTCATCACTCACTCGTTCTACAACACAGACAACTTGAAACACTATTTCCTCGCACCATATATTCTAAGCACCACGTGACCCACCTTAAGTTAACTTTAATCGCTTAATTGCCCATGCCATGCTTAGGAGACCCCAATTAAGCACACGGCTCTTGACGACGTGTTAATTTGACCCCCAAAGGGTCATTGGGGCCCTTTATTAAATTTACCTTAAACCGAACTTGAATACGGTAACAGTTAAACCCTTTTCGATTGTCATTAGGATGGCTGAGCTAAAGGCTCTTGTTATTGTAATGAAGAGTATTTGATACCTGTTCGTGAAATAGACTAATGGATATTTTGCATTTGTATGAATATAATATAATATACATTAAGACGTATTCGCAAATGAGTTGTCGTATTATTTTACAGGTGGGTTGAATTAATTATGAGACAAGCTATCTATTTTTTTGAACAGGCAACAGACAGGCAGACAGCATCCCATCAGAATATTACACTAAACTTACTATTAAAGCATTTAATACATATGTACCTATAAATACAAATACTAAAGTAACCGAATGAAATTATAGGTTATTATACCTCGTTGCGTTCTATTTACTTACTTATGTATTAGATTACATATACATTCACGTCCTATAATCCCTTTGAGGTAGACCTACTTACCTACCACCGGCATGCCGGGAAAACTGACCGGGAAGAACAACAGCTAGTTAGCATGCTTTTTGCGTCCCAGACTAACACGGAACTTAGACTAGTATGGAACATAAGACATAAGCTTAAAATGATTAAAACTGTCTAAATTATTGAAACCTATGACTTTTTCAAAATTTGAAACAGTGTTTTTATATATATGCGGTTATAAGATCACTTCAGTATATTCTTTCAAATACTTATTACAACAAGTTTAAAATTCAAATAAAACCTCAAAGCAATCAAATTTCCTTAACCAATATTGTTAAGAAACTTTTCCTTTGGCGAAGAAAGGGCTAATCCGTTTACCAAAAAGTGTAATTGAATGATGACGATTCTTTATTCAAACATCTCTCAATCGGAAGCTGTCGTTACGCTACATAGAGATTACGCTAATGGAGTATTTTTAATGTGTCATTTAGTAAAATTATTTCAGCAGATTCTACATAAACAGATTGACAGCCGATGTACTTGTTACATAACATACGCGTCACGACTTGTATGTATACACACCCTTTTCTTATTGTGGCGGAGGTTTTAGTTGCCATCTCCGAAATTTCGAAGGCATATAAGGCATGAGTCACTCAAGGCCCGCGTTTGACTAAATAGACAGCACCCAACGTAATGAACCATATCACCGTATACGGGCTCTGCCCGAGCCGGGGTTCAACCCTAAGACCTCTAATGAAGAGTCGGAAGTCTTATCCACTAGGCTACTGCTATACATTGTGTTTAGTCAAGATATTTTTACAAAGACAACTTTTCTCAAAAACTGTAACATATATATACATTCACGTACTTTTATCTCTTTTGAGTGGACAGAACCTTGCAGATACTATATGCCCAATATTCTAGATTAAAATATGTAACACAGAAAATATCTCCGCATGTGTGGAGATTTTATCCCGATGAACATTTTAAATTATTTTGGTCGATTCATTGTTTTTTGTTACGAACAATCAGTGACGAGGGTAAAGGTTTCTAATTAATTTTATTTTACTGTTCCTAATCAGGCTAAGTGTGAAATGTAGAATTACCTCCTAGTCTGGGATCTTGAAATAATGCTAACTATCTGCCTTTCCATCGGGCATGACATAAGTTCCCTCCTTCCCTACTGAATCTATCGAAATATTCTGTATCAATGCCATCATAATGCAAATTACATTTTTGCTAAAAGAATATACATATTTAACGTTTGTCGTTCTGTCTATCTCAAAAGGGATTAAAGGAAGTGAATATATGTTCGCACAGATAGACTATGTGGAGACTGAGACTAATATTGTCCTAGAAATAGGCAGATTTTCTACTTCAAGGTACTTTTTTTTTGGTGATGGTAATCCGTACTGACTAACATTTTTGTAATATTATTTTATTATATAAAATGATGGGGGTGAAAAATATGACACAATCAAATCGACATTAATAAAACAATAAAGAATGCTTTAGTTGGTAACACGTAGCATCATCAGAGTATAATATTCACAACAGTTTCGAAATGCGCTTAGAGTATCTTGAATTCATATTCACAACACTGAAACACAAAATTAATCAGCATAACTTACCATTAATATTGTATGAAATAATAATTTTACATTAAAATTATAATTAAGACGAGAAAAACACATTTCGTGCCATTGCAAAAAGACACTCTACGTCTGCCTTTTGCCTGTACCTTTGTAAAGGGCAAAGATTAATCAGCTTGTCGCAAGGTAAATAACGGAAGTTGTTGCATCCTCAATGAGTTGGGAGTTAGTCCAAATAATTACCAAGGAGGTATAAGTTTGATTAAGTCTAGGAGTAAAAGGAGTTTTGGGCTATGGGCTAACCACCTGTCACCAAGATTACATAGCTTCAATAGTAATTATTATCGATGTTTATAATTAAGGCGAACGAATGAATTAAGCGATACTGATAAAAGTATCTGTAACTTGTAAATGGCGACATGGCTGACCACCTGTCACATTGAGTACTGACTATTTGGTTAACACGTGGGTTCGAGGTGTCCATAGAATTACTACCTTCACAATTGCGGAGATGGAAACCTGAATCTTTGACTGCCACGCAAGGGTTAATGGTCGTGAATGCGTTTGTTTGTTTCTTTTTTTTATCTGTAACTTCCACGTATGTATGGCAAACGTAAATGTTTTGCCTGAATTGGATAACGAGGGTTCAATGCTATCTGCCTATACCTCTATAAGGAGGCAGGTGAAATTAGTATATATACGTATATATGTGTGTGTATGTACAGATTGCTGTCAGCATAAACTCACTGGCGTCCTTGATGTCTAAAGACAAAGCTAATCCTGCTGAAAAAACAATACATTACTATTGATTGTCTTAAGTAATTATACACACAAAAGACTTATTTCCTTTCACCCAAGAGGTAAACAAAGGCTTTAACCATTGTATATCAACATTCTGTCCACCCTTTCAGTGCGTTCATACCATAACAGAGGGCAGGGTGAGCCAGTTTGTCTCCGCTGACCGTTTCCTGTCACGCACCCTCCTTACGAGCGATTTACTGGGAACAAGGACGAGGAGAGGATTGGTCTATACAAAATATGTGTATAGAGAGGTTTAAATAAGTATAATAATAATATTTGGACATTATTACACCTATTGAACTAGCCCCTTGGTAAGTACGTTTAAGACTTGTTAAGGGTACTAGTCAACGTATATTTAGGAAATATATACAAATTATATATAGATAAATACATGTATAGCATATATAATCAACGAACAGACTGGAAAGTAGTAGAAAAGCGTAGATCTTAACTCTGTCTCCACCGGGAATCGAACCCGGGACCTCACTATTAGCGTTCCGGTGGCTAACCGATCGCGCCACGACGGTCGTCTAAATATAAATAAACGTAGTTTGATCCCTTTTGAGGTGGATAGAGCCTCGGAGACACGTTCTTCTGGGTCACTCTGTAGCATTAATATTGGGGTTGATTATAGAAAATATATGTGTATGTAAGTGTAAAATTAATGTACTCTCTCATTATAGTTATGGGGAACTATGATCTCTGTCTGCCCCACTGTGAAACCATCGGTGTGGTATGTGTGTATCAGTAGTTAGAGGAACGATGTTTTTATGCAACGTAAAAAATGGTGATTGGTACCTTTTTACTGAAAAATGACTGTTAAAAAGTATATGTAGATTTACTAAAGCATTTATAAGTGATAGGATGAGAACTATAATTAATTATTTTCTTACAAATTAAGCTGAGTACACCGAAAGATATTTGTTCTTATAATGTATGAACTTAATTCGTATATTTTTATTTGAATATTACATTTTTAAGTAATATAATCTTTACAAGAAATTAAGAAAAACTTAAAACTATATAATTTAATAAATTAAATAAAATTAGTATATTTTTAAATAATTATGTAGAAGCATCTCCACCCCATGCCCAGTTCTCCAAGATGGAATATTTGAAAATATGATTATGTAAGAACATGTGCGGCCCTGTACAATCACCTAACCTCTCGCGGTGACCGCTCAACGTCGCAGGGTTGCCACATTAAATAATAAATAACAAGACTTATACTGTATATTTTATTTGTCGTGTTGAGGTGGACAGGCAGATAGACATATTTTAGTCATTTTCTTATAGCATTGCTGGGTGAATAGCTTATTTCTAAAAAGATTTCGTTTAACTCTTCTTGAGAGTACATAGTAAAAAGAACATCAGCAAATGTGGTTTCTAAATAATTTCTCAAAATTCATTTTTATTTCCTTGTTATTTATTATACATTAAGAGTATTGATTAGAAAATTCTTATACCAACATATCTTTATACCAGTTCTTCAATTACTTTAAGATCATTGCGATTGATTTATTCACATGGTTACATAAAAGACACAAATTAAAAAAAAACTTAATCCCGTTATGAAAGACTTTATATCTATTAATGATATTACTAAATGTCACATGCTTTCATACCCAAAATGGTCACCAACCAAAAACACTTTATTTTACATAAAATAGTAGCCAACCCTAAACCTATCCCATCTTTGCATCCACCTTGTATCAGTTGGATTTTTCCCTCCTTTGAGGCGCACTGACCGTGGCGGATATCCGGCGCCTGCCTCTCAATGACGGAGGGCCTCACCCTTGTACCTATTTGAAAGTCAACAAAATATGACCAAGAATGCTAGGGTAGGTCTCAAGGTTAGAGCTTGGGTTTGGTTCCCAGTGAAGGTTGTAAATAGGTGCTGTATGTTAAGATGATTCTTTGAGATGTATACCGTTTATTGTTTTTGTAATCACAGAAAATCTGTTACATTTATCTTTATATTTTTTTATTTGCTACTGTATAATGTTATGATAGTCAATCAAATCATTTAATATTAAAGATTACGTACACATTCTGTTTTTCTTTTTATTAAGACCATATTCTTATATAGTAAACAAAACCCTCCGAGATGACCGTACAGTTAATAACATTCCAAAAAAACAACAAAAACCTCATTCCCATTCGTAGCACACCTTCGTATCGTATATTCCATATCAAACAAATTTTTCTTTGACCCCACAAACGCCGGTCAAAAAGTCCTCTCAATTCTGAATAGAAAACCTCCCACGTCTGTGATTTGTGGAGTGGAAAATTCAGGAGGGAAAGGTACCGTTGACAAATAATGCAGTTTATCATTGAGTGGACGGCCCTTTGGGTCTTAATGTACCTAAGAGGGTATTTGGAGGAACTTTCTTTGTGGGGTCGTGTAGTGGATTTTTATGTTTTGTGCATGTTTACTCATAATATTTTGTAAGGCTGCTTCAATGTGATAGGGAGGATGTATGTGTTATTGCTACGAATGCTTGTAAAACAGGTTGTAAGTTTAGTTATGGTGTAGTTTAGGTTGTAAGGAATGTGAAGCTAGTGATTGATACCTTTGCCTAAAAGTTAGTGGATTCCAATTTGTAACAAGGTTATATTTTGATAGATAATACACATTAACGCATTACAGATTGAGAGCTATGTATGTTTATCTGTTGGAAAGATTTAAGACAAGAGTTATAATTAAGTTCATAACATAATTAACTTATATTCTCCAAACCCTTTCGAAATATGAAGGTACTCAGAAAGGCAAAAAAACTTAACTCTCTGTTTTATCTATATTATCAACCTATTAATAAATTATAGTCACTTTGACATTTCTCATAGCTTAAATAATAATGTGAAAAGCTACTGAACTTTTACATAAATAATATAAAATGAAAATCTTGTCCCTTAGCTACCTCCATCAACACACAGGAATAAACCAAGAGACCAAATATTCTATAGACTAAATAGTAATACTATCTTTACTCTACAGAGTGGCAACTAATAATAGAAGATGACAAACGGCTCGAGGACCACACAAAGCACCGTTCCGATCTATCGGAGCCCCGTGTCAATTAGTTGTCGGCGATCAGACAAATCTCGGCGACACACTCGCTTGCGACTGATCGCGATCACGCGTGTCCGCCCTATTTATAGGCGGTGCGGTGACTATTCTGTGAGAGAATTATTGTAGATTGTGTGTTGTTTTTAAGGAATTAATATATTTGTCTAGCTTGTAGAAAATGAAGTCAGAAAGGCTATTGAATGTGTATTACGTATACCTAGTCTACGATTGGGTAGACACGCAAAAAACTGTCAATTCATTGTGAATGTTTGTGTATGTACAATAACAATTTCAATTTTGTAAATTGAAAAGAAATACTACAAAAAAGCCTGCCTATTTCGCTACGGTGTCTTCAATGTGACAGTGCATCGTTTATTCAGCTATATTCGTGGAGACACACAAACATTAGACTACACTGTTATAAATAATTACCATTATGCACCACGTGAACAGTATATCTAATATTAAGGACAATTCATTTTCGTGTTATTCAGCACAGTTGGACATAAAAAGGGCGTTAAGAAGGTTACTTCGAAACCAAAAATACTTACTTAAATAAATAAACGCTACAATACAAACCTATATGCACCCTATAGAACCCGAGACCTAATCAATTCGGTTACCCAAGCGCCAAATCAAGGTGGACAGGCGAAGAAACGTGGCCAATGAGTCGCGTCTCGTCGTGGCAGGTATTCCATCGCAAATTAGTGTCTCAATAAAGGTGAACACGCCCTAGGTGGGCCAAGACAAACAAAGTGGTTGGGTCAGGGAAGGGTATGGTATGGTGTGGTGTATCGATAGTTGTAGCCAATCTTATGGTACTTACGAAATATTAATGCTAAAAGTGACCTAGGAGATATTGTTGTCTCTGACATTCTGTCCACTCCCAAAGGGGTTAAAGGAAGTGAATGTATATGTACTAGTTTTGGGGTTTATTTATAAGAGGAATGGCTAATCAAATATGGTGATTGATGAATTCTGATAAAGATATTTTTGATACATAACACTCTATAAAATTTAATTGAATTTGTTAGAAAAAGCTACTTTTGAAATCATTGAAAAGTTCGTTCATATATATATATATATAGATTCCAGCAACCTAAAATATATTATTATTACTAATTCAGGATATATGAATTGTAACGACCACCATCTACATTGTACATTATTACTTTACATTATTATCTTTATTAGTATTTATACAATCGTGCCTAATTAAAAATTACTTACAAATTTGTACAAAGCATCATCCAATCCAAAACATTTTTACCGAATGTAGTCTATCGATAAATTCCATCGACACAGCCCATCCCTGCCGCCCATCACGGCGACAATAGGAAGGTACGCTAGATCTGTGATCTGATTTATAGAGGCACCCACCGGAGCAGTTGTATCAACATTTAGCCGCATTTAGATCAAACACACTGCATTTGTTCACTTCTGCATACACACTCTTCATGTATAACACACATATCGTGATCAATATCTCTTCCATGGTAGGCAGATGTTCTTGTTATATATCTACAATATGGCGATGATTAAAGAGGAAATGATGAAATAAATTCTAGAGTTAATTGTTTCTATTCTTTACTAGATCAACTAAATCTTGGAAAAATAATATAAGACAAACACAGATAAACGCGTTCACGATCATTAACCCATGCGGGGTAGTGAGAAGATCAGGTATCTATCTCCGCAATCGCAGAGGTAGTAATTCTATGGCAACCTCTAACCCACGCGTTGACCAGATCGTCAGTACTCGATGTGACAGGTGGTAAGCCATGTCACCATTTACAAGCACTAATTATTACCTGTTCGGGAAACGGGTAGGTTTCCTAACGATGTTTTCCCTCACTATTAGTATTAATGAAAAATAATATATCTAACTAATTATTATATTATCTAAAAGATATAAGGAAATTCATCTTGTTTGTGCTTTTATTGATATGAAGTATGATAACAGATAACAAATAGATTGTTAGTCCTTCGCCCAATAGTATTTTAGTCGTCTCTTGCAATAAGCCGGGACCGATTGGTATTAAGAAAGAGATTTTGTATTTAACTGACACCCTAGTTTAAAATTTATTTGTATGTATGAAAATTACTTAATTTTGTGATTATTCTATGTATGAATGTACAAAAAGCATACTACATAAAATTCAGTACACACTCGCCTACCTTACTAAGGTGGGGTGGCAGAAATCAATAGTAATCACCCCAGGTCGAGATTAACAAATATTAGTCCGCCATTACAAAAGGGTGCATAATCAAACTATTTAAAAATGGAACAGATGCGGTGAAAGCTCCGATTACCAGTTTCAGAAATATAAAACTATTCACATATACATACATACATATACTCACGTATATAATCGATTAAAAGGTAGATAGGACAAAAAGTAAATGTAAAATGAAACGAAAATTTGGATTAATAATAAAATAGTTTTAAAACTTCTAATCAAGAAGAAAGAATAAATAAAAGAATGAAGTGAAGTAGACAGCTGGTTGATAATCTTAAGGGCCCAGTCTAAGACAAATAATAATAATATCATATCAATTGTACTAGCCCCTTGGTAAGTTCATTTAGGATTTGTGTTAAGGGTACTAGTCAACGCATATTTAAGAAATAAATACTTATCATATATTAATATATACATAAATAGCATAACTAATAACCGCATTGGAAAGCAAAACGAAAAGTTTAATCTTAACTCTGGCTCTATCGGTACCTCTCGATTAGTGTTTAGGTGGATAACCCATCACGCCACTGAGGTCGTCGAAAAAGGCTCGTCGACATACATCTATTTACTGACATGCCTTTATCCTTTTAATTTGAAAACAGGAATGGAAACATACACGTTCACATTAAGCATAAGTTTTGCAGACTTGTAGTGATATTTTTTATAAATTGTTCGTAGAGCTTGCTAGCCCATTACTCAATACAGTTTTGATCATGATTTCTATTTTAAACTCAATAATATTAAAATCTTTATTATAGGCTATTGATCCTACAGATTAAATCTGTCTCAATAACTAATGAGCTATAACTTATAAAAGATTAATAGAGAATATAGTCAAAATCTTTTTTGTCGTACCTCAGTCTACCCAAAATTAAACCATAGTTGTGATGCTTATTTATATTGTATCCCACCTTCGTTCACATGAATTCGTGTATTGACCGAACCGCTATAGGGCACGTGCTTAGCCCTTATTATTACGCCCTGCGGCTGTGTGGGGTGGCTAGAGATCTATTGTCCCACTTAAGCACCCACCTATGCAATGCTTTTTAGTATTGGGGGTCTGTGTATGAAAAAATATATGGTTTTATATGTATGTATAGTGTTAGTCTGGAACGTAATAAAATATTTATTGTTGCCATAGCAACGCGTCAATAATATTCAATATCAATGCATTGAAAATATTATGCTAAAAGCAGTGTGTCCTTGAGGTCGTAACATCTCTAAAGGTTTTTAGAATGTGTTAAAATATATGTGAATTTAATATGAATAATCATAGATATTGCCAACTTATGATAATAGCTAATTTTGTATGTTTAATTTTCATGAATAGTGCATAAATAATAGTAAATACTTAAATTTTAGACAAAATATTATTTATGATCATATTGTCATGAGATCTTTATGTTTGAAAACCATATATTAAATGTTCAGATGATCATCAAAAGAAATTTTCTTGAATCTCTTTCATTTTCGTTGCCAATATAACGATTTTTTCTGTTCTGTCTACATTTACGGGGCTAATGAACGTAAGTACTTGAATTTTTATTATATTTAGTATTCATTACTAAAAAACTCTTACGGAACCTACATTTTTCAACCCCAATTAATACATTGTGCAAACAATTGGCTTACAGGGTTATTACGAACACAAAATGGAATTCTTTTATCCCAAACTAATGCTTACCTTTTGGCTATAGGGTGACTATAGTATTGAATGGAAAATTAAAATAAATTGTGAGGATTAAATGAGAATTAATTTAAGGGTACGTGCTAGTCTACGGTTTAAAAAAAGTAAGTAGCTGCTTTTCGGAGTAATGTATGCTAAAAGTAACCTAGGAGATATTATCGTCTCCAAGGTTCTGTTCACCCCGAAAGGGAATAAGAGACGTGTATGTGTGTATGTCTTTGTAAAATGACATACATGTCCTTTTCTCCATTTAAGGATGGGCAGAACCTCGAGGATATAATAACTTCTTGGTTAGTTTTTAGCATGAATATTGGGGTTGTGTAATAATGGGACAGGTTGCTAGCCCATCACCCAATAGATTCCATTCCATGGTACTCCGTCCCTTAGTCGCCTTCTTTGAAAAGCCGGAAAGAACGGCAGTTAGCTAGCACTATTTTTACTTAATAGCACACATACCTTTATCTTTTGCAGAACTAATGGTTTTTTTTGTATGTATATACCAGTGCTAATCTGACATTTAGATAAAATATAGACTAGCTGCCTTTCTCATACGAATGCCATGTACATATATTTATCCATCAAAAATCCCTAATAAGGCCCTGTCAAAAATGACAGTTCGCGCCATGACTAATTATAAGGCTGCATACACACGTTTCAAAGTCAAACGGGAGAGTGATCAATTAATGCGTTTGTCATTAGGCGAGAGGTAATTAGTGACGTCACGAGCATCTCACTTGTATCTGATGGTGATTGATGAAGGCACCTTCGCGGTGGATTGTCAGGGAGGGCTGACAGAGGTATGGAGACATTGAGTGTAGTCTTTTAAGTGTGATGATGAAACCAGTTTGTCTTGTTGTTGGATGTAAAGAGGACTGAGTTATTAAGATTCTTTTACACTACAGAAGATACAAAGTATATCCGGCTTTTATCATTTTTAGGTGTATAGAACCAAACAGTCATTTGTTCATTGAAACTTCGCCTTACCACCTGTCACATTGAGTACTGGCTATCTGGTCAACACCAGGGCTCGATGTTTCCATAGAATTTCTACCTTCGCAATTGCGGAGATGGACAACTGAACCTCTGACTACCCCGCAAGAATTAATCGTCGGGAACGAGTTTTCCTTTGTCGTTGTCTATTCGCCTATTTTTAAATTTAGATCTATTCCCGTACTAACCTGTTATTTTATATAAAAAACAAAAAAATATTACCATTCTATGTAGCACCCAATCTATCCCAAACTGTATTATTAAACTTATTTAACTACATACTCTACTACGTATAAATTAAGCACCTCGATAGACAGTACCTCAAAGACAGTTTGTTTATAATTTGCCAATGTTATTATAGTGCTTGCGAGTTACAAAGACACCCTTCATTAGGCAGACATACGTCGAGATAATGTGACGTGCATTGAAGTACATACATATACATATATGTGTATGTCATTGAAGTCTTGTTATGTGTTTCCCCTAAGGAAGCGAGTTCCTTCCGGATGAAGCGAAAATCATCACAAAAGCAGCTTGTTTACCTCTAATTAATATGGTGAGGTGACTGGCTTGAGATGGCGTGGAGAGGGCTGTAGTAACATATAAAGTTTTATTTTATTAAGTCTTCTTTAGTCACTTTTTAAGTTGGAAATAAAAAATAATTAATTGGAATAAATAAATGGACACGGTATAATATGTAACATACACTCACAATCTTTTATCTTTTTGAGTGCAAATATTGGAGGTGATATAATCCTGAGTTGGTCACGGAATGAAAGCATATGAAATGACAGGTTCATAAAATATTGCAATATTTTGGATGATTTGTTTATTACGTAATGTAAAACATTTTCACGACCATTATTATCTCTGGTTTGCAGGAATATTTTTACAATTACAGCCAGCACAGTACCTCATCTCCAGCCACCAATACACTATTCCCCAAATAGTCAGCACCCAATACATATAACCGACGCGACGTACATATCAATATTTTAAGGGGTCAGAGCAGGCACCAAATGTATAAAATTACATTATGTTTCATGCACATATCCATATTGTGATGTATGTTGGCTATCTACTCGCGGGGTCAGTGACCGAGGGTAGGGCAAACATTTCGCTTGTATCCTGTAGTAATAGTGTTTTACCTAGTATTTAATGTAGGAACACATCACATATATCCTTATTTTTACCAACCAATCCTCTCCATGCTACCTCTGTCCGTGGTTCCAACCCATTAGGCAGACGCGTATCCACCTCCACTACCAAACAAACACACTTTGTCTTCCTCATTTTATATTTGCATCAGTTAATATGTTTGCCTAGTTTTCTCGCGGTTCAGTTGAGACGAACAAGTGAATTAATTCGGTATATATATGCCTGATTCTCGCTTTATATATTAATACCAAAGTAGATACATGTACTAAAGTAGGTGTGTGTATATATATATACACATATATATCCGTTTTCCTTTAGGATATCAAAGACAATACAAAAGACAAGACATAACAATGTTCCTTCATTGAGATATTTACATATTAAATGGTTATAATAGATACTATTTTAGCAGTCAAAGTCCGGACTTCACCAGTGCCCAAAGCGGAGAAAAGCTAAGCCGGTCACTTTTTTTATTTAATACATATAGCTACATTGAAGATAAAACCTAGTAATGAACGGTTATTAAACAATAAGAGAGTAAGACGTCAAATCGTCAAATCTTTAACGCACCGATTTTCGTGATATAACTGAGATTAATATATATGTACTTATAGATATTAATAGGTTTACTTTAATTTCTTACTGAAATAATCACTCATCCATAATCTAAACTCAGCGTGGCTTAATCTCAGCGATATAGTGAAAACCGTTGCATTAATGACAATATTGCTATGACGTTTACTCGAAACTAGTATAATATTATTTAATAAGCGTTCAAGACACTTTTTTTTAACGTAGCCATCACATTTTTGTGTGAGATTTATGCGATGTTTTGACACAGTTTATTTATGAGAGCTCTCGGGATAACGCTGTTTTAGTGTTACTATGAATTACGATTTTTATAACCACTTTACGTGGAAATAAAAGCAGGTAGAATACACAAGGGAAAACGTATAATTAACGAAGTGTGTTTCCTTTCATCTTTTTATGATTTTCGCTAATAGTTGTCTGGGACGTAAATAGAATACTTAGTTTTTTTTTTTTCTTCCTGTCACCTAAATTATTGTATAGAAAAGCTAACGAAAGTAACGGTAATTCGTCGAGGAGATATGTTTATGGGATCATAAAAGGATATTATGACATATACTTATATTGATATTTTTATACGTACATTGGTTAAGAAGTGCTTGTAAGAAGTGGAATTTCTATATTAGCAGTTTTTATATCACTGTATCTCAAACTAAAAAAATAAAAGAAAATGACAATTTATTTAAGCTATTTAAAGTCAGGCGTTACAATTTTAATCTATATATGAAAAGTTACATCGACACACAAAATTTTCTATTCATTGATACACAACCATGTATATCTTTAATAGTTTACTCAGATATAATTTATTTCGTAAAGGAAAATCTTCTTCTCTGCAGGATTTTTCTTTACGAAATGCCAATAGTTCCATTAGATTTATTTTAATTTTGATGATTTTTTTTGACTTTCAATAATTTGTCTAAATGTATGTTTGATAAAAAAGCATTTCATTTCATTTCCATATTTTCAAATCTGCCCATCAAAACCAAGATTGGTACAACAATTGAAATAGATTTAAACAATTACTGAATTTCGCAGGGGATGGCAGATACCTCCAGAACCAGATTGGAACCTGCTCATTGGGGATGGAAAGAACAAGATAACGGACTCAGTTAAAAGGGAGACGTGGCACAGAGTAAGTTTTGGTTAGACTAGGCAGCTAAGTTAACGTAACATACCTGACTGGGTTAGAGCCAATTAGCTACGTCAATGACATGCAAGTCACAAGTTAATAGTATTGTATTTTGTACTTATTCGTGTCTGTAATTAACACTTTTTATTATAATTATAAATTCAAAGGAGTCTTTCTTTATATTATAATTATTTGTTCGTAGTGTATTTTAAACTACGAAATATTATTTGAAATATTAAGGAAAAACGTCTACGTTTGATCCCTTAGTGACCAACTGACTAAGCTCTAAGCACTATTGACTGTCATTAACAATTTCGTTGCTCACAACGTGCTATACTTGAATATTTCCCTTTAAAAATCATTGATAACATCGGTACACTTTAGGACAATTTGTCTAAAAGGAACACTGGTCTATGTCCTTCACAACCACGCAATAATTCACTCGCAGCGTCGGTTAATTCGGACGGTAACTAAACTCGGTGCTTGCTTTTTGATTTTGCATTTTAAATGGAAATAAGGAAGCTCTTACTATTAAATACTTTGTGGATTTAGAACTTGATTTAGGTAGGTTTAATTATATGAACTAAGGTTTTTGGATTTCAAGGTTAGTTAGAAGGTCGCGTATATATGTACGAAATTTAAAAGTAAAGATGAATAGCACACAAAATGTTTCACCAGATAGTCAGCTGAAATTAAAATATCTTCTAAGTTGTCCACAGACACTGACTATTGCCCATATCGAATATATAGATAAGTAAGTAGATTTCGAAATTAAATTAACTGCGTGAAGAGTAGAATATCATATATGAGAAAATTAATAGTTTGAATGAAGCAAGGAAGCTTAGTCAGGATCATTCCAGGTGGCGATCGATAGTCTCTGCCTATCCCGTAATTAAAGTACAGGTGTGAATATACATATGTATACATATAACATAATATACATATAATATATATAAGTAAGTTTCCTCTCAATGTTTCCCTCACAGTACCAACCACTTTAATACCCTTAAAACAGTCACATATGAAGGCAATCCATTAAAAGCACCTTTCAATCACGGCGGGGTGTGAGTGGACCTCACGTGGTCAGCTGTAGTGCTCAGCGTGATTCTCCGCTGGATACCTTTTACAGCTTTCACCTTTTTATTTAGGTATTTACCAGTCATGTTTATTGTTGGAAAAGTTCTAGCTTTTATGAGATTTTTTTATATGCGTATTTAACCAGTATACGCTTTGTTCATTAGTATTGGATATCTAGGAGCATTTATAAGTAATTGTAAATTATATTACAAGGAAAATTGTAGATATTCGTTATCTAAGAATATCGTCGTAACATGCAAGGGAATCTCTTGCACGATGGGCTAGCAACTTCTAGCAACGACACAACCGAAGTAGTGATTTGTGTCAAAGGTCCAAAGTTTAAGAGATGTACCGCCGTGTTTGTGTCTTCGAAAAGGATTGAATGACGTGTGTCACTACAGTATTCTTTGTCCCTATGTCTCCTTGTATGCTTAAATCTTTGAAACTACGCAACGGATTTCGATGCGGTTTTTTTTAATAGATAGAGTGGTTCAAGAGGCAGGTTTATATGTATAATAACATCCATTAAATAGTGAAGTAGGCTATATATTTTATACCCGTGCGAAGTCGGAGCGGGTCTAGTATACTATATATAGTATATATACTAGTATATTATATGTGAAAGTTCGGTTATATATTATATAGGTTATATATTTTTCATGTCAAATTACTTGCGACTCATAAAATTCCAGGACCGAATCCAAGAACGGACTTTTCCATAGCCACCAACGCAATCACATGCATTATTATTATTTACGTCGGGGCATAAAATTTTATTGCGGCATTTGTAACCGGACAGTATTTGCATGCCAAATAATAATTTCGAGAATCACTCGATAAATAGCGGCGAGGCTGGCCCGGACTTGGGGTTCAGGGAACATTATTCATGAAAAATCGTCTTCGTCCAACCATGGCTTAAACTGGACTGTAGAATTGATGGTTAGGGAATCCTGGTGTTTGGTTTTACATACGAATATATGGACTATTGCCATCTTTTGCAACACAGGTGGTCAAATAGGTAAAGATTCCACTGCTCAGGTTCACCAGCAGTAAATTAATTGCATTAAATATAAAATTAAATATATATAATTAAATTTTATCTTTGTAGTCTAATATCGTAGGTCTCATGTCGTAATACAGATACTGACATTTACAAACTCTATGAAATAGGTAAATTTCCTCATGATATCTCCCTAACGTGTCTTAGCTTTAAATTTAAAATGTAGTCTGATAAATTATTTATCCAAACGTTTAAAATTTTCGGTTTTCTTGTGGAATTACTTGTCCAAATGAATCTTGGTGAATAAATACATTATAATAGCTCTATAAGTGTTTGTCAGTAATCATCCCTCATTTTGGACTATTATGTTTTTAATATTACTTCACTAACAAAACACGATTAAATGAAGAAATAATCCAACTACAATTACACTATTAATTAATAGTAATAGCGCAAAATGTTAACATATCCCTAAACCTCTTTTCTTAACTACTTTAAAAGTCTTTAGAACATTACAATTTGATGTAGTCCTATAGGCCGGTAAGCCTGCATTTTCTCAATTAGTCCAAGCATCAAACCAATTAATAAAGATCAAGGAAGGGTTACTTCCTAAATTGGAGGCTTCGAGGGTAATTGCCTACGAGAACCTTGACTTCATTTGAATTATTTAACGTCTTAGAACCTCAAAAAATAAATAAACATTCGCTACGTAAATACATACACGTACAGTCAACGCTAAAAGTGCAGTCATAGTAACTTTTTATAAGGTTTACGTTAAGGTACAAAAGACAATATTTTTTATTTCGAAGCACACGAATGTGTAGTGACCATGACAATGCATATTGGCGTCAGTTTTGAAATGTAAAATATTTTCTTTTGTTCTTATAAACTTATAAAAAGTTACTGGGACTGCACTTTTAGTGCTGATTGTACATTATAAATATGTCATGGTAAGACACATCAATACTACGGGGTAGTTTGCATTGCGTTGATATTCCTAAATGGATAGCGAGAGCCTTGAAAGAAAAAAAAAACTGTGTTTCGTGGCATATAAACGTAAGTGAAAGGCTAGGTTTTATACAAATACTTAGAACTAAGTGCCAATGCAGGTAATAAATCTATTAAAGAACATATAGAGAGGAAACCAGCATAATTTTGAACCTCTAATGCATAAAAACTACTGTGATTAGGAGCTCAATTTATAATAGCTATTCTTCGATAAACATAAGGTTAAGACCAAATATTATTGGCCTGGTTTTCTTCAATTGTTTTGAGTAAGTATAGGTCAGGTTAAAATGGTTGTGTTAAGGTTATCTGGCGTTTCTGGGTCGCCACTTTAAAATATGTTTGACAGAGTATTATTATATACGTGGTGGTTGTACCCCAATAAGGGATTTTGGGTTAGAGCCAAATATCGTAAATTTCTATGCTTTAAGCTGGGGGTTAGAAAAATAGATACGAAACTTGTAGGTATATATTTCATATTTTATTCATAGTAAGAAAACATTGGGAAGATGCTAGCCTATTATTCGAAAAAGGTAATAGTCCGCGCAAGAAATGACTGCTAGAATTCCTTTTAACCCTTTATGATTAGTTAAATTACCATAGTAACGTATAAATATATTAAATTATATTATTAATACAATGGCAAATAACGATACTTACAGTAACAATATTTTTATTTCCATTTTTTTGATGAGCTCCGTGGCGCGATCGGTTAGCCGCCTGAACGCTAATGGTGAGGTGCTGGATGTGATTCCCGGTGGAGGCTCAGTTAAGAACTACACTTTTATACTGCTTTCCAGTCTGGTCGTTGATTATATGTGCTATATATGTATTTATCTATGCATAATAAGTATATATTTATTAAATATACGTTGACTAATAACCTTAAGGCTGTGTTCAGACGTGCGCGTTTTGTGCGCGTTTTCTGCGCGCGCGGATTCAGCGCGCGCAGAAAACGTTAGCGTTTGGGAAAACACGCGACGCGCGCTGGATCCGCGCGCGCAGAAAACGCGCACAAAACGCGCACGTCTGAACACAGCCTAACACAAATCTTAAATGTACTTTCCAAGGGGTTAGTTCAATTGGTGTAATAATGTCCAAATATATTATAAATATGATAATAGTATCTTCGAAATTTCATTATTTGTGATCCTGTCTAGTTCCATCTTTCCTGTAAGATTAACTCCTAACATTACTTCAAAATGCACCTATTAAACATATCAGCTTATACATTGTTGAACCCAAAGACACAAAGATTCCATGAAAACTTTTAAGTAAACTTCGTTCTACTGGACTGAAACTATTTAAACCATGTCACTAGTTCCAACTTCAAACGAATAGAGGTCACTAGGTGTTGTAAACAACTAGAACAAGAAACTCTTTGATTGCTATTCTTTTAACTGACTACGTGTCTTGCAGCGGATATGTACGTTTGTATTAAACATTACACATTTTCTGTAGATCTTTTAACTTAAACTCTTCGAAGGGGTAAATAGAACACCTATTTTATTATGTACCGACTATAGTTAGCATATGATTTCGAGGCAGATAGAATAACTACGAATTGCGAACGTATTCCGCAATTGCGGAGATGGAAATACGTAATTCTGACTTCCTAGCTTTAGTTAATGCTTAACAAATGTATGTACGGTTTTTCGTGTTAGGTAATTTAATAGACAAAAAGTTTACAAAGTACGTTATTCTTCATATTAAATTACTTCAACAAACATAACCTGCCCTTCTTTCGTATTTATTACCCGTCTGTCCCTTCCGTTTAGTAAAACGATCTCTACATACATATATATATACTCATTCACGTCCTCTAATCCCCTTTCGAGGTGGACAGAAACTTGGAGACGATAATTTCTCCAATATCACTTTTTCCATGAATATTGGCATTGTAATGTTATATGGAACATTGGTGACAGGTTGCTAGCCTATCGCCCGACATTCCTTTCAGCCCTTGTCCCTTAGTCACCTCCTAGTACATGCCCGGAACATAACTTTACCACAATATACCTTTCGTCAATCTGCTTTAACAATATGGATTAAAGTTCCATAAATATTTGCCTACTATACTGGCGCCATAGAATAAATTTACTCTAAAGAAGCATGCTAATATACGTTTCTTTGAAGTTTCATTATCTATCAGTGAATTAAGAAAACTCATACATCAATTTAGAATACATACATATTTGTAGACGCATTAGTTTGTTTGTTTGTGGGAAAGAAAATGTAGGAGTTTTAAATGGATAAATTCCCAATAAGTTACTCTTTAACTATATAATAATAACTATATCAAATTCAAGCCTAATTATTTTTCTCCTACGATCTTTTATCTTAATATATTAAAACAACTTCTTTCAAAATTCTGATGATTAAGTTTACTAACTTAAACAGGTTCCCAATAATAATTTGACTATAATACCTTCAAATTTATTGAATACCTTATTTTGACTATATTCTCTATAAATTAGTCGAATACCTGTCATACTGGCCTCTATTGAAATGTCGATACGAATGTGCGATGTATCTTTAAAAGGTCCACTCCAAAATAACTTAGAACCTCTATCATCGAAAGGGTTAAAGTTGTTAAGCGTTTTTTATAAAATATCAAGCAAAGCCGAGGCAGTGGACTATCTTATTCTGCCAGTCCATTTTTTCAAAGTGATGTTGCCTGTGAAATGATCAAAAACGTGCGAATGTTATTGATGGGCATTTAAGTGTTCTTACTCGGATTCACGATTGACTAGCTACTGCAATTGGATTTACTCGGTTATACAAATTTGCTTTCTTACTTCTATACACAACTGTATTCATATGAATATAAAAAAACAAACTTACTTGTAATACTAAATTATACATAAATTAATTATTGTTAATAAATAAATTACTACACTTTTATTTAAGGCTTAGAATCTTTATACAAAATGCGAGATTTACGGAATAGTTACAGTTAGAAGCTTAATGATCCCACGACACTATCTCATAGGTATTTATTGACTTTTACCTAAGATTAACTCTATATAGATAATGTTCTTCAGTAATAACAAAGCCTGCTTTTATTTAATAACGTCTAACTTTAAGGAACGAAGTATTTTCTTACAAATCACACATCACAAAAGTAAATAGCTCAACTTATTTTATTGTAGTCCCGTTCAGCTTTAGTAAATATATGCCAATAAAACTAAGGTAATACTCATTCACGTCCACCAATCTCTTTCGGATACCTATATCTCCTAGGTCACCTTTATCGTATTGGAATAGATACCATTGATATGGAATCAGTACTACAGGGTGATAGCTCATCACCTTATAGATTCATATTAACCAATTCCTTAGACGACCTCCGTGGTGCGATCGGTTAGACACCTGAACGCTAATTCGTGAGGTTCCGGGTTCGATTCCCGGTGGAGGCAGAGTTGAGAACTACGCTTTTCTACTTCTTTCCAGTCTGGTCGTTGATTATATATGCTATATATGTATTTATCTCTATATAATATGTATATATTTCTTAAATATACGTTGCTAGTACCCTTAACACAAGTCTTAAATGTACTTAGCAAGGGGCTTGTTCAATTGGTGTAATAATGTCCAAATATTATTATTATTATATTATAATTCAAATTATCTTCTAATTATTAATTGCTTCCTAAAGCATAACGAGAAGAAATGCTACTAATACTAGCTCCGGACTAATACAAAACTAATTGAACAAACAAACTTAAGAACCCAAAATCAGTTCTATAAATTATAACAAGCCAGAAGGTGTAGACACGAGCACTAAAGCAATTGAAACATTAAACGCTTTGAAGTGACCGATGATTCATTACGACCGTTCATCACGCGAGGTGGGCAGGGTATAGTGATCAAAGCGAACTGAAGCGAAGTTTGAATAGCATTTGGTTAAGTGCTGAGAAAACAATGAGGGTTTCATGATGCAATGGCGTTTGTGCTGTTTTTGGAATTAAATGGAATTAGAGGTATGATGTGGAAAACATCATGGGAAAATCTATTCTACATAACAAAACAAAATAAAAATAATAGAGTTCAGCACCATTAACTCTTGCGGAGTAGTCAGAGGTTCAGGTCTCCATCTCCGCAATCGCGGAGGTAGGTCTGTTGACACCTCGAACCGACGCGACGTGTCGAATTAAAGTCAGTACTTAATGTGTTAGTTGGTAAGCCAGGTCGCCATTTACAAGCACTAAATATTATCTGTTCGGGGAACGGGTAAGTTTCCTTCCTCACGATGTTTTTCTCTCACCGTATTATATTAGTATACTTATATATCTATTTATAAGCTTATGCTATAGAAGATGGTATAGTCTGTATATATTTATAAAATCATGATGAACATCTCATTATAAAGTTTTGAATTTTGATTTATATTACTAGTATTATTTATATTACTTTGATGACTAAAAGTAAGAAAAAGATAAAAGAAAACTAAAAGTACTGATAAATAGTTTCGTTGGAAACATACTAATCTTATTAGAGATAATGTTCCTATCAGAGTTTGGGATAATAATGTTGAATAAGGTATGCCAGTTTTTCATTGAAGTTAGATGTACACTACAGACGGAGGTCGTCAAATATGTAATCATAATTTTCTTTATTTCCTTGAACATTTTATCAATGACGCAAGTACTACTTTTTAGCAGTAGTAGTTAGGTAGTTAGGCAGACAGTGTTTCGTTTTAATAAGCGCGCGTTACGGCCGCGTTTAAGTACTGTGTCAGCTGTAAATCAGATGGACTACCTTGCATCTGCTGGGGTAGACAGGGAGGGGCGTGGAGAGGCTTTGTATTAGATAAAATAATTAGATATCATAGTATCAACTGTTCATATATACACGTAGCTTCGATCTCCGTAGAGATAGGCATAGGTGGATATGATAAAACTCTATTTATTCCCGTTTGTCGCCATATTCTAATATAATATTTTTGTGTCCATTATCATTATAAAATAACAAAGACACACAGAACACTTATACAGTCAGTATATACATATTTCAGCTGTATATAGTATAAGAAACGCCGTTACCAAAAGCTTTTTTCTCACTACATTAATTATATCTTCTTATTCTTTCGTCATAAACTTTTTAACCTTCATTCTTTCTATTCTAACATCTTTATAACTTGCCATACAACATTATTAAAACCATATCCATAAATTTTTAAACAAACCAACTCCACACCGCGTCGAAGCCACAATCTCGCGTTAGAAATCCGGCGTCCCGTCTGTCGCTCTTGGACGTTTTGTATCGCGAATAGCTCCCCGAATAATAACAGTTTAACTGCTGTCCACGCATAAATCAATGAGGAAGGACTAGCCGGACTGGATTGAAGATCTGGGTGTGTAGTGTTTCTATATACAATTCGCACAACTCAATGAAACAGGACGATAGGATAGGTGATGTGATGAAAAAGGGTGAAGGAAACTTCAGGCGTACTTATAGTCAATATATGAGGTGTATGGATGTCAATGACTCGAAAGAACTTTGTCAGGTTCGAGAAAAATGGGGATCCGTGATCTCTGTCTATGGAAATAGGAAATCAAGCGTGATGTGTACAATAGATATTAAACGAAACGAAAACGAAAAGAAACGAAAAACGAAAGAACCAGATAACATAATGAAAAAAAGGAGACGTTAAGTGTATCTATAATAACTAAGTGTATATTATGAAAAGGTGTATAGATGTCAATGAAGTGAAAGTGATTGGCTAGGATTAGAAAAAATGAAGAAACGTGATTTCTGGTCGCCTATAGTGATATTTATGCATTTGATTCACAACAATTATACCTTTGTATGAAAATTGAGTATTCACAAGCTAACATGTAGTTATCGCTATTTACATAGATTTTTGATCTAAACGAAATAATTGGCGTTATGATTTCATTGTTATTGAAAATTGGTTATAGATTACTACTACATGATTAATTTAACCTTAGCTTATTAGTTTAGTTTATATGCTATTTTCTGATTATAATTATAGGTAATTCTCAATGTAATATAAGTAATAACACCCTATTTATTACCGAATATAACCTATACCGATAACAATATCATAATTTCCTTAACCCTAGAAAGATAACCATCCCACGACTTACGTAAAAGATAACCATACGCCTTAAAGGCGCACGATTTTCAAATGTGATTATGTAATGGTAATAAGTAATATTTTGGCCAATAAATGTATTATTTTAGGGGTTTAGACTATTATTTAGAAATAAAAATGATATTTCGTACGAAATTATTTATTTTAAATATTTTTAAACAAAAAAAAATATCCTCTTTAAAAATTTACAATACTTTACAGTCTTCTATGTAAATTGACTAAATTATGAGAAATCACAAAAGTAATGCAATTTTTTCGTATAAACTAGTTTGACTATTAAATAATCAATCACAAAAATCAATTATTACTAAAGTAATGTTCAAAATACCATAAAAAATTGCCATAGGCCATCTATTAGTTTTCCTTGAACAAAACATAGCAAAACACATCTGATCGAAAGTCAACCCCTCTTTAGTTTGATTATAATACAATATTATATCCGACTTGCCAGTAGTTGAGTTGAGGACACGTTCTTCGTCGAACGATGATAAGAAATAAACCATCTTTGATGGTTTGAGTTTGTACGAAACCAGCGTCAAAGGTCCATAGTAATTTTACAGCTGCGAACTGGTCAAGATCGTGTATTTTTTAATTCCCCAAGGTTCTGTTGCATTTGATCATCTGCCAATCTTCTTTTGCTTGTCATATTGATATACTAAATGATCTCACCTGAAATAAAACACATAAACATCACTTTATGTTCAATAATACGACAGCAAAAAATCGCTCAAAGTTACATAAAAGATAACCATACGCCTAAAGAGCGCATGAGTTTGCTGTATTGTCTAAACTATGGTACTTACTGCGAAAATATTGTCATTACGTGGAAGAGTAGATCGACGACGGAGTTGGTTGAAAAGCACAACTCGATCCGTATTGTCAGTCGAAAAAGACAGCACGATATTCATCGCGCGGGCGCCTTTGCGACGTAGGTTATCTTTCTAGGGTTAAAAAGAAAAACTTTATATGTTGCCAATGAAATATATACATATCAAATTGGAGACATTCTTTCCAAGGCCGGTTTGAAAAACAGAAGAGCGTGTATGAGAAAGTAATGTATGTGAGTGAAGCAAGAGAGATTTGTCAGGATTGTCTCAGGCGGCGATCGATAGTCTCTACCTATCACGTTAGGAAAGTAAAAGCGTGAATATATGTATGTAATGGTATGTAAATATAATTGTATTTACATTGATATTAAGCTACTGCATAGTGTAAATACTTAAAACCAAAAATAACTCGCACCTGGTCACACCTTGTGCAGCAAACAATTACGTTTTCGATTTTAGTATGGCAACACAATAGCTTATTCCACGAAGCATGTTACATTTGCTAACTTTATTATGGCTAGAAATAGAATAATTCTTATTGTGAGTGCCGATTGTTGAGTGTACCTATATTATTACGACAATAATGTTCAAAACGACGTAAAATTTCGTTGCTAATTTATATTTACAAAAAGACAAACGCGTTCACGACCATTAACCCTTGCGGGGTAGTCAGAGGTTTAGGTGACCATCTCCGCAATTGTGAAAGAAGTAATTCTATGGCCACCTCGAACCCACGTGTTGACCAGATAGTCGGTACTGAATGTAACAGGTGGCAAACTATGTCGCCATGTACAAGCACAAACTTTTATATATTCTCTGTAATTTATTTTTTAGTCAATATTTATTATTACTTTGTTTATTCTATTCAGTAATTCGACGTAGCTCAGTTGTTTGTGTCTTGACTCTGTAGTAGTGGGTACAGGGTTGAAATCCCACTTGAGCATGTCATTTTCCCGGCATTTCTTAACAAGCGACTAATAGACTTAGAATCAATGGCTTCTCTTGCAACAAGTTACCAATATTCTATATAATTACTTACTCTGATAGTTCTTACAGCTAAAGTTCACTATTGAATTATTACAACTCCAGGTTTCTGATTGTTTACAATTATGATTAATAACTAACGGGACTTATCGCGTAAGTTGTTAATCATGAGTATTAAATTGCTTACAATTAGAAAAATCGTTTCTTTTGTTCTAATCGTGCTATAAGTACATCAGTATAGCGAGTAAATCAAAGGCCGCAGACTAATTAAAAGTGTCCGTGGAGTGCCCGTTGTGCCAAATTGGATTCCTAGGTGACACTTTTTCAGCACAAGGCCGATAATCAAGCGACCACGTGTAGGGGTCACTGCTCTTACATATAGATACATATATTCATGTATCTACGACCTCAATGGGATAGGCAGATAGATCGCCACCTGGAACGATCCTGACAAATCTCTCTTGCTTCAATCAAAACCATTAGCCTTCTCAGACATGCTCTTCTGTTCAGGTGAAACAGAAAAACATGTAACAGGTGTTGTAACAAGAATCTTATTCAAATTTAAGATGTATTTGTATTATACACATTTAACCCATAATTTCAATGTTCTTAGTTTAATTAAGTTATTATAAGCAAAGAAAAAAAGCAGCTAATCACAATCATTTAAACCCCATACTAACACAACTGCACACAACGCAACAGTTAGGTATTAGCCGTTATTACCAGTTTTTTAAGGAATGCGTCGAGCTAGACTTTTGAATTTGGGTCGACGTTAATTCGACGTAAATTCTCTCTGACGTTAGACGTTCAAAGAGATAAATAGACTATAAATTGCCTGCGGGTACACCTGTGTACGGCGGCCGTGGAACGACACAATTCTGTAAGCTACAGGACTAGCACGCACGAGCCGTAATGGTTTTACATGTACATACAATACATTTATAGTACCTTCATAGAATATATGTATGCATACGTAGATGCCAATTTTTGTTTTTAGGGATGAGTCGAAATTACTGTTGTTTTTATTGTTTATCCTAATCAACTTTGCGCTACCGCTATATTATTTCAAACAGCTTTATTTCAGTCCAAACACATTCAAATCTTTCAGTGTTAAACATGACATGTTCATTAAATTATTATTGCATTTATTGAAACAAAAACTTCATATTTAATGTTGATAAATATTTTCGATCTTTATAAGCAGAATCCTCTTGTTGTCTCAACGGCAATGCTAGGCCCAATTTCGTCCAAGTGTCTACATAACGAATAACACGGGTAATAATTCTGTTGTAATTATCAATATATTTACATATTCCGAATTCGCAGAGACATAAACAAGGATTGTTTTTAAAATAAAATTCGAATTTAAAACAGTTTTATTTGATATATTGTGCCAGTACTAATTTTTATGTGATCTCTTTATACCAGATATTATTTATTCTGGCAATAAAATTATAAAGTTGATTCATTATTTTGAAAATGTTTTGGCTCTAACACATTTCTGATTTTATTTGCCGACAGATTTGCCATAAATTAGATGTTAGACTTCGAATATTATTTTGAATATATACAGCTTACATTGTGGTGTATGAATACCTACCCAGATGCTTTCATAGTTCCAGAATAATTGGGTCACATATAGTATATCTAAAAGGTTCCGAAAAACTTAGTCATACATACATACATACACATCACGCCTGATTCCCTGTAGAGGGGTAGGCAGAGATCACGGATCCCCATTTGTCCCGATCCTGACAGACCACTTTCGCTTTATTGACATTCATACATCTTCTCATACACTCTCGGCGGTTATAGGTACACCTAACGTCAAACTTAGTCACTAGTAAGTAAAGTTAATATACTTAGGGACAATTTACTACACTATTTCTTGTACTGTTCTAAGTACATACATTTAGTACTACCTATAATAGTGTAGCATTGTGTATGAGGCGGTAAATGGATGTCAGGAACCAGATAAATATGGACCCATGATCTCTGTCTGTACCCCTTTACAGGAACGGTTGTAATGTGTATATTTATGTATATCTAAACAGATATTTCTATATATTAACCGAGTGTGTATGAAAAAGTGTATGGATATCAAAGGTGAAAGATGTTTGGCAGAATCAAGACAAATGGGGATCCATGATCTTTGCCTACCTTTCTGTAAAGAAACCGGCGTGATGTATGTATTTCTGGAAATTTTAAAAAGACTTGGTACAACTCTAGCCACAGACTATTACACAACAAATAGCAATTCCTTTATCTCTGTACCTGTCCCTCAGACGTCAGTCGTGAGTGACTCGTTGCGATCTCGTTTAGATGTCGCCACTGTCACGACGTTATTGATGGCGAGGTGGGGCAGAAACCTAATTGGCTTTTGTTGGATATGTTCATACGTATATATAAACAAAAAAAAAACATTTTCACGTTCAATTATAAGTCACCTGTTCTAAGGAATAGGTAGGTTTTTGTCACAATGTTTTCCCTCGCTGTAGGTTTGAGGTATTTTGCAAATACATACAAACCTACACATCACGCCTAATTCCCTGTAGAGGGGTAGGCAGAGATCACGGATCCCCATTTGTCCCGGTCCTGATAGACCACTTTATTTACACTCATACATCTTCTCATACACACTCGACGGTTATAGGTACTCCTAACGTTACCTTTTTTCAATATAGCGTCTATCTGACTGTTATATGTCTTATTGGACCGGCCCCTACGTAACCGCCCTACCGCTATTTATAAATGTATTTTGTAAATATGATTTAAATTGCGAAAATGTAGATAACAAGTCAGAAAACTACATAACATACGTTTCAAGCTTGTGTATACACACTTCGTTTTTTATTGTGGTGTGGTAATAAGGGCTTAAGATCCCATGTCGAATTTCGTAGGTACGATAGGTATGGGCCACTCGAAGCCTGTGTTTCAAGAGACATAGTTTTAAGAGATCCACGATTAATATTCATGATTAAAAACTAACGGGCCTTATTATATAAAAACTTACGCGATAAGTCCCGTTAGTTATTAATCACATTACTACATTCCCATTCGAACATACTCACGAGTGATTTGAACCCAAAATCAATCAAATCCTTTCTTCTTGACATTTTGCAGGAGGTTACTGAGATACTAGGAGTAAATGGAATTCAAATGACGATTGGCTAACAACCTCAGTAGATACATTTTTATGAATGCCATCACTTTCATAATTGTTAAAAAAACAGGTAACGATATGACTTATGTTTTCAATGTTCTGTCTATCGTGAATAGGTTATAGGGTCATGATATCTACATAATGAAATATATATGTAGTATTTATATACATACGTTTAAAAAAAAGCAAAACATTGTATTCCGTCATTAAAATGTTCAGCATTCTTTTAGTCTGAGGCGATTTATTTTGATGGAAACAGGAATTTGAGATTTATATCCCAAGCTTATAGCTAATCTTTCTTTAGCTGAATAAAAGCTTCAATATAGCGTTAGTTTTGAAAATAGATTGTTATTATTGTAAATGGCCAAAACATTATATTTTAGACAAAAAATGACTTAGGAGATATCGTTGCGATTTGGAGGTTTTATTTAACCCTACAGGCATTGTAGGACATGATCGTATAGTAAAAGTCTAACACCGTTAAAGATTATTTCTTTCACCTTTAGAAATGTATCTTTGTAAGACATGTAATTTGTGAGCTCTATCCGCTAATTGTTGCTTGTTAAACTATAATTGTTATTTCTAAATATACATAAAGCAACTAATTATTACTAAACATATTAAAATTTTATCATCGAATACACTTAAATGGTTAGGTTAATTAGTTACAGAAATTCTTTGATTGTAAAGCTCGAATCAATATTGCTACAATAACTCAAAACTAGATGGCGCTACATGTCACAGTTTTGCCTTTTATCTAATATGTTTCTGTTTTATAATTTAATTATCAACATAGGGTATCCCTAAGGATTGTATAATATAAAACTTAATCGTACTGAAAATATTTAAATTGTATTTTTACATATATACAATTGTTTTTAACACTTGCTTATTTGCTATCATAGAAACAAATTAGACGAAGTTTCAGTGATTTATAATTTTAAACTTTCTTATAAAGTTTGAGCAATCTGTGCTGTTATAATAATTATACATATTTATTATATATTGCATATGACACCCATTCCAACAAAGAATAATAATAAACCTTTTTAATTTGGTGTGCCTACTTTGTTTTGACACCTTAGAACGATTTATTATATTTAATGTTATTAAGCTGAAATTGGCTTCTTATGGTGATTCCGGAAAATAACTCTGTTTTGTCTATCCTTAAATGAATTAGAGACCTGATGTGACTGATCTTTGATGTTGCTATGCATTACGTTCAGCGATGGTCTGACAATTTACCAGATAGGTTCAGACATACATTATAATACATATACATATACATTCACGTCCTTTACTCCTTTTCGGAGAGGACAACACCTCGGAGATATAATCTCTCCTAGGTCACTTATCAGCATGAATATTAGGATTGCGTTGTCATAACGTAACATCGTGCATCGGTGACAGTTTGATAGTCCATCACCCAATAGATTCCATCGAACCCTAGTCCCTTAGTCGCCTCCTACGACATGCAGTAGAGAAGCAGGCAGCTAGTTAGCATTCTTTTTACGTCCCAGACTAGCACAGGACACGTTACTACTACAGGACTAGTTACTACTATTTGGTTAAAATACCGAAAGCGATTCTTAATAATATTTAGGTGATTAAATAATTAACGGGACTTATCGCGTAAGTTTTTATATAATAAAATTACCTTTATTAACCCGACGTTTCGGCTACGTTGCAGTAGCCACGGTCACGGGCAGACTGACTTAGTCTGGTAACGTCGGGGTAATAAAGGTAATTTTATTATATAAAACTTACACGATAAGTCCCGTTAATTATTAATCATGAGTATAAATCGCGAATCTCTTAAAACTATAATATTTAGGTGGACAGAATCTCGGTATAGAACATCTCTTGGTCGCTATTAATATAGATAACTATCGGGATCGTACATAAAATGGTTACGATCTGCCTTTGTCCTGCTATTTATAATTTTCTCGCTAATAACACAGTTCTAATACATATGAGGTCTATATAAATGAAACGATAGTGGTTTGTCAGGATCGAGACAAATGGTTGCTTTATCTCTACCTACCCCTTTAGGTGTTTCATGTATGTTACAAGCAACTTACTACTAATATTCAATATTCATACCATCATATATATCGAAGCTAGAATACAAATACTAATCGAGTATCAAATAACGATTAGCACCTGGCACTAATAAATAATTGCTCTAAAGACAGCTACAATAATAATTGCTTGGAAAACATACACGCACCTTGACTATAGTTTGGCTGTTCGCCAGAAGATTAGGGAACGATTTTTATACGACACATTAATACTGACCGTTTATCTGCTACGGTCTTTAACTACGATGACGGTTAGTTATGACAGATATATTGGCATATAATTTTCGAGCAGTTAAATATCAGTTTAGAGTTGTATACGTGAATATAACTGTTTAATCTTATCGTTCAATCTCGTATACAATATCTTGGTTTAGCTTAAATGTTCGGGTTGTAATGGTTCTGAAAGATTTCTAGTATTGCTCAATTATTTAACTTCATTTAGGTACTTCTAGTTCTTTTGACATATCGGTTAGAAAGGTAATTACCTAAACCACGATCAATCCATCTTCAACAGCGCTGACTAAGTGAACCGAAACAATAAGTTAATTTTTGGTGCATTTTCATTCAGGCCATTTTAGTTCTAATTCTTATTATTTTATATTCTTTCATGAATTTAAGTATATATGTAACGTGCTAGCTGGGTCTGTTTAGTAGAAGGCGACTAAAACACTAAGGGTACGTGAAATCTTGACCATGGGCTATCAACCATACAATGTTCCATATGTCATTACAATCCCAATATTTATGATAAAAAAAGACTGAGATTAAAAGTAAACATCTACATTACATCTCTTTCTGTAGTCGGTTCCTTATATCTGAGGATCATGGTCAGCATCAGGGTTACAACTGGAGCGTACGATCTGCTTTGTCCACTCATATCGGACAGGGTAGGATTCATGTCATAGGAACGTTCATACATACAGATATTCACATCTCTACGTCTCTAATGGTAGAGATTATCGATCAATACTTCGAACGATCGTGACAAATCTTTCTTGCTTCACTCACACGCATTAACCTTCTAATACATGCTATTCTATACTTCACGCTACGTACACCCGCCTTGAAAAGAATGTCTTCATTACATAGGTAAGTTAAAACCATACATTACTGTAACTTGGTTGCCATGCGTTAAATATGCTATGAGCTTTGATTGCCTCTGCTGATGCTCTAAATAATTATTGTTGTCTAGGTTTAGTGTTCAATGTTTTTTTTGTTATTATATAGTGTAAATATTTATTAGTAAATTGTTTATGTATGTAAATTGAATTGTCAATGATACCGTATTGGGAATCGTGTAATGGTGTTATTGTGAAAAATGTTAATAAATAAACTAAGTATTGTATTGTTCAGTGAGTATTGAACGGCGCCGCGTACGCTGGTGAGCTATTTCGGTCACAAAAATCGGATAATACGCGGGACAGGTGTGCCTGATTCGAAATAGGCATGCTCGCATACTCTTAAACATTTTTACTGCGCTATAAACGTTTGAAGTGCGGTTTTGAGGCTCGCTTGTGATTTTTATTGGCCACATTTTAAATTCAAGGGAAACACACCTTTGGAATGCTTTGGTAATGAATCAGGCAGGAAGTTGTACTCCTACGGATTCGTACGTAGATTAATGTCATGTTCAGGGTTCAGTGAGTTCAAATGTTCTCTCGATATGATATTACATGTTAAAGGCTTGCATAAATTATCAATGGATGGAAATTCTTATGTATAATGTTTGTTAATTTCATTACTATTTAGTAAGTACTATTAACTTGTCACCGTTTTCAATTGAACGCTTATCCATTCGCTTAAGCACATTTAATTATAAATCAAAATTCCAATTATATAATATATAAAACCTCCTATATAAGTGCTTGCACACACTCGTAGCTCTATGCTATACGACAATTACAAATACAAAAAATCTTTTATTAAGTTATTATTATTAAAGCTTTTATAAATCTATATCAAAATAAAAAAATATAATACTAGAGATTGAAAATTAAATTCCCTCATCTAATTTCTCCGTAACCCGACCCACCATTGTTAAAATTTGGCGCGGAAACAACTCTCTTGACAGATGACAAATGCCCTTGACAGGTGACAAATGTCATATTTACTTTGTCCAACTGTCAAAGAGCCGAAAGGTGTGTTACGAAGGAGGTGGAGTTTGGTTTGTTCTGAGTTAGACTTTAAATATCATGTTACTAACAGGAGGAGAGTATTGTAAGTTCAAGAAACTGAAACCACTGGTACGTTATTAACAGTCTTACTAGCTCCCTTTCTTCTCATGTCATAGAAAATTATTCAGATGTTGTTAATGTACCTACGCATACTATATCTCCTTCTATATATTTAGGAGACTACTATTTCCACTCTGATTCTTTCTAGAGGTAAATGGCATATGACGCTGTCATTGAAATTGTAGATTCATGCACTAACAACTCGATACTAATGCATAAGTAAGTCATTGTCTGTATTACTCTTTAATTGTTAGATGTGTCTGTAGATAGAAACTGGAAAGTTTATTGTAGTCGAGCCAGTCAAGCCTGGCCAAATATGACGAAAAGTTCTATAATATATCCACCTCTTTGGCGATCACAGTCTTGAATACACATACAAAATATGTAAAGGTAGCAGATGCCAAATTTCGCGACCATTGTCACCTAATGTGAGTGTTTCTCCTAGTTCAGTTCGGAACACGTGTGTTCGCATATTGATTTGAAATTATAAACAAATACCCACCTTGGCAAGTGGCCAGGCCGGTCTGCGGTGTAGGATCTCCATATGTTGTGTGTTTTTGAAGAAATTGTAGGTTTGGCATTTTATTGATATGCTATTTTAACTTTAAATTCTATAGTACTCTTCTGATGTATCCTTGAATATAATATTAATGAAGTTGTAAAAACATAGTCGTATTCATCCTATAAGAATATCAGTTCACTCCTTTTTCTGTTTTAAACCATCAGGTCATCCTACCATCCTACTGGTTTTGGGCTTCGATGCAGTAATTCTCTGCCCAACGTATATGTAATAGAAAAAAAAATGTTGTTACATTTAATCTCTTAAAAGGCAAATATATAATAAACTTAGGCTTAGGTTAGTTATTGTAGCTAGACTCTCTTGGAGCTACCGGAAAAAATATTTAATTCTCCACCCGTTAACTATCTAGTAGAAGAAGTACTTCACCCATTTTTTATCTACGAACAGTAGTACCAAGAACTTTAAGTTGAAAAATTAATTACCAATCCCAACATTCCCCAAACCCATAGCCACTGTACATCATAGTAAATTGTTAGCCGCGTCTCGAGTATACCTTCCCGTTTAACAGGTGATGTTTACTCCGTCGTAACTGGCACGTTACGCCCCCTATATTTGGCATTCGTACTAATTGATTTGTTTGCAATAACTACTATGTGATTTGTGAGTGAATTGCGCTGGTTAAAATGTGTAATTAGCTTGTATTAGTCTAGGAAAGAGTATACAAGGAATCTTGAGAAGATGTCTTTCATTCCTAACTTGAAATAGGAAGCGACTAAGGTTCTATAAGTAAGAGAAAACAGCTTGTCAGTGGCACAGCAACCTGATCCTAAAATCAGTATTAAAGTCATGACATGATATTTATAAAACTAATTGCTATTTGAATTGCTCGTTGAATTAAGCTGTTTAACCTGAAAGGGATAGAAAAATATGAATTTGTGTCTGTGTAAACATGACATATTCTATACGTACGTATGTATACATTCTTAATTGGATACCTGGTAAGATTATAGTTTTAAGAGATTCGTAACTTTATTATATAAAAACCTATACGATAAGTCCCGTTAATTATTAACCTGGTAAGATACTAGGAATTCATCCATAGCTTCAAAGAAAACGATAAAGATGAAATAAAAGATGAACAGACCTTAAGTTTAATAACCCCTGTATATAACTTAAGGTTCTCTTCTGTCTAATATGTCTTAGAGTTATGAGTATGTATATCCCATTAGATCAAAATTCTATCGGCAATTCAATATTAACTACCTCGATATTAATGCGAACTATCAAAGGTTATATTCCAATAAATTTAATATTCTCTATAAAGTCGTGTGCAGTAAAATTATAGTTTATGCTTATTTGGGGTCAACGTGAATGTACTCGGTTATAGCTATTGTGTTGAATGCTTGTATTTCAATATACAAGTGTACCTAAATATATATAGTGTAGTGTACCTAAGTGTACCTAAATAAGATTATGATTAATAATTCGTTAATAAGATTATAGATTTTCCTCAAATGGTGAAATATTCACCAACTGGCTATATTGTAAAAGTGGGGTTTAAATGGTCATAGACTATCATAGTTTGTCACTATATTAGACAAATAAAGAATGAATGAATATTTAAATAATGAAAAAATAAGGTCTTGAAACATCGAAAAAAGGGACACACAGTAAATTAAACAGCTCTAATTATATGACAAACCTTGAGCATTTATTTTGGAATTCGAAAGTGTGAATAATTTCACATGTTTATGCCTTAAAGTATGACATTACTTCATACGTTTTATTTTGTTTGCCAAGTCGATTTGGTAAGAATTGTCAGTCTCGATGAAGGAACCGACAAATATTGAGTTAAAAACTTAAGAAATTATGCCGAAAGATTTGGTAATTCACCTAAATACCTGTACAGTATAGTATTATTATATATGCCTGTATTAAATAAACATACATATATATGGTATACCCTTTCCTATACCTAAGACTATCAGCTCGAAATTATTTGGTCCTTCCACCTTTGGGTATCCACTCTAAACACACCTAGCATTGCTCAACTTTAGTAATCTAACGAAGAGGTATGTCAGATGTTAATTTAACTTCTACTTACATACATTAATAAGAAACATCGGACATTTTAACATAAAGATGTAACAAATAAACAAAATAAAACTTAGAAAACTTTCCTCAGACATATTCACACAGTTATTTAACCCTTACAGAGACGGACGTACTATGTATGTACGATGTATAAACAGCTACATACACACTTCTCCCACAAGCTGTGAAGAAAGGCAGCTAGTTCCCAATGAACCAGGAAAAGCACATACTAAGTGCCCATAACGCAGTGTTTGTTTGCATGTCGGAATAGCTCGTAAAAGCGGATTGGCTCGTTACCTCTTTAGTGGGACGCTCTGGGCAAACAACACGTGTTTGATCTGCAGAATGGATTTATTAAGGTGCTTCAGGATTATAACCTATTATATATACGTACTGTGAATGTATGAAATATATACATACACATCACGCTTGATTCCCTGTAAAGGTGTAGGCAGAGGTGGATCCTCATTTGTCACGATCCTGACAGGCCACTATCGCTTCATTGACACTCATACACAGTTCGGCGGTTATAGGAACTTCTAACATCACCCTTTTTTGACATAGTTTCTATCTGACTCTCATATGTCTTATTGGGCCGGCCCCTACGTAACAATTTGTTTGATCTGCAGAATGTATTTATTAAGGTGCTTCAAGATCATAAGGCGACCTATTAGATACACGTACTGTATATGTATGAAATATGAATGTTTTTCTATGTTTCATCGGAATACGTCAAAAGAGTCGATCACAACCTTGAAAGATTCTGATAAATGTCTACATAGATACAATTCATGGCTTTGACTGCATTGAATAAACAAATCTTTTTTTATCTACGTACATAGGCGTTTATATGAAAGTAGGAAGTATTTTATTCTGAATACGAAAACAACACTATCTATATTATAATCCATTACTATTGACACACACTGACACAATATACTAAGAACAAAATATTACAATCGTTGTCCCGTACCAATTTAGGACAGGCAAGTCTTACCACTGATTTATATATAAACCTACGCATATTAGTATTTTTTCATACAAAGGAAGCCGCATATATACCTTTATCTCGTATCCGCTCGTCTACATTGTATTTGCTTCTTGGTAACACTCGTGCCCTGAACCAGTCAAAAACGGAAATGCCGATTTAAATATGACTCAGGTCTTACCTTCGAGACTACTTTTGTTCTAAATTTGAACTTGGATTTGTACTGGAATGAACCGAAATCAAAGTCTTAAAAGTATTAAGTCTGAAGTGTGGTTGGGAGCTTATTATTTATAGGCAGTGTTTAGTGTCGTGTCTGAATCAAGCTTATTTTTATTTGATCATACTTATACATTCAAACCCCTTTAGTCTTTAAGGAGCGGCCGGAACCTCAGAGATAATATACCTTAGGTAATTTTAAACATTACTATCGGGTTTGTTATTGTATTTGGTCGGGATATTTTATGCATATAGGTAATCATAAAAAACATTACATACATACATGTACTTACGTATATTGTTAAATCTCATTGTAGATAAAAATAAATTCGTAGTCATATTTTCTTAGTCGCTTTTAGTATAACTAATGTCATGGCATTGATACAAGATATGGTTAAAAAAGGTTGCTAGCCTATCGTCCAATAGATTTCATTAGAAGAAAGCCATATAATTATGTCGTTAGTATTTAGCATTTCATTTACATACACGCAATTATCTTTCTATAATCGAAATACGTACATTTGTTCGTTAATAATAATAATATTGGGGTCACTATTACACCAATTGAACTAGCCCCTTGGTAAGTTCATTTAAGACTTGTATTGAGGGTACTAGCCTATGTATATTTAACAAATATATATATATATATATATATATATATATATATATATATATAATTCATATATAGTATATAAAATCAACAACCAGACTGGAAAGCAGAGGAAAAGCATAGTTCTTAAATCTGTCTCCACCGGGAATCGAACCAGGGACGCGCCCGTGGTCAACAAGTTTCTTGTTTCGTTAGTTCATACATTAATTCTTTCAATACTGAAACAGGTACATACATCTCATTACTGAGTCTCCTGCCATGTCCAAATCGAGTCCATTTATAAATATCGTCCCACCTTGCGTGGGGAACACGTGTGCGATGTTGAACACCTTTACCTATGCAGGGGAAGCGGAGTAATAACGGACGGTTGGGAAGAAAATAATATACACGAGTGTGTCTGTAGCGGTGCTGGCGTATGAAGTAACAGTGTTTGGATGTGTTGAAGTAAAAATAATGTTTCAGGATCAGTTATGTTAGTTCAACAGGTATTCCAAAGACGTGAAATATATTAATCAAGCCATCAGCCTATGTCAGACCACTGCTGGACGTAGGCCTCCCCAAGGTTACGCCACGAAAAACAATCACTCGTGGCCCTCAGCCAACCTCCGCCAGCGACCTTTTTCAGGTCATTGGTCCATCTCATCATCATGAGATATATACAATATTCAAATTAGGCTTTTAAACTCGTCTTTTCAGCACAACTGCCTAGAGTGAGAGTAATTGTGTCATTATGAACAGGTGTTTGACACATAAATATCATACCACCATCATATCGTCGTATTAAACATATTAACTTTGTTCGTTATATAGTTTAAATATGTGTTCATGCTTAGATTATACGGTTGTTTAATCTTTTCTACTGGTAAGATGAAGTTTACAATTAAAATGAAACAATTAAATAATCATAATCTATCATAATCATGCCTGTATTAATCCACTATTGTACATAGGTTTCCCCCCAAATGACGCCACTTCTTCCTGTCAATGGCCGTTAAAATAATAGATTTACAAAATTAATTAGCCAATATAAGTAGTTACGCTTCACTTCGCTTTACCCTACACGTCCATATTGTTCTAAAATGTTTGACATACATTACTGTAGCGCCGACGTGTTGTCGACGGGAAGCGTCTTTCCGTACCTTCGTAATACGTGTGAAATGAAATGCAGTTTTTATGTTGTTGACGTACTTGTTGTAGTATTAATAAAACACATGTTTATCTTTCCTTTAAGGGTGGACAGTATGTGGAAAGACATGGATTTGTCATAACAACATTAGTAGTAATCGTACGTAGTAAATATGAGACATTCTTCTCAAGGCGGGTGTACGTAGCGTGAAGAACAGAAGAGCATTTATGAGAAGGTTAATGGGTGTGAGTGAAAAAAGAGAAATTTGTAAGAATCGTTCCATGTGGTGATCGGTAGACTCTGCCTATCCTGTTAGGGACTTAGAGGCGTAAATATATGTATATATTTAGTCAAATAGAATACCGTGAATAATCATGGACTACTCATTATAGATTCAGTATTCACTCTAGATAAATCTGTGTGAAAGATATTCACATATGGTATGATCGTCATAAAGATGTATGAAACAACAATGGTCACCCAAAAAAGAATCAAAAAATTCACACCACATGTATTGTAAGCTAACAAGAACTTTAAATGTCAAATATATTCACAATAGATTTACCTAATAGATTTACCTATGTAAATAGATTTACCTAATCTTGTTTTCTCGATTGAGTCATCAGACATCATCGATAACGAGAAAATCGGTGAATCAGATTACCTGAATCATACTACCGAATTTAAACTTACGAGTAGACTCATTGCCTATCCCAACTAGATAGCCAACAGGCTTAATGCCTATCCCTACAAACAGACAGGGATCCATGTCTACTAATGCGCTTTAGCAATAACGCAGTTCAATATTAAATCAGTAATAGTATTGTAGATTAACAAAATTGTCAAGTTTCAAGATTGATATCTGAAAAAAGTGTCGAATTTCGCTTTAAAAACTTATCAAACATTACTGATCTGATGTTGAACTAATATTTTACAAAAAGCTTCTGTGGTTTTAGGTCCCTGGTTAAATACTATTACTGATATGATATTGAACTGATATTTTGCAAAAGCATTAGTAGACTTAAGCCTCGGGTCATCTCGCGACGTTTTTACGGTGTAAACTTACGAACAAAGAATTGGCGTTTCTCACATCCGTTAGCCATTAATTGGATCCATCATCGATCGAACAGCGATCTTCTTTGCCTTTACGACCTATTAAACGCACAGGGTAAACAAACTCAAATGTTGGGCACAGCTAAAAGTTGTAAGACCACCCATAGAGAATTTATACTGAAGTACTTACTTATTGAATTTAAATAATCAAATAATAATAATTATATATATTATTTATTATAATTATATATTATTTTATTAATGGTCAACCATAAACCATTCGTAGAGAATTGATACTGAAATATATATCTGCCTATGGAGTTTAATTTAATTAAAGGACGCGAATGTATATGTACTCGTATGTAATGTCTTAAAAATCAAGCTAAAACCTTTAGCTACTTCTGAATATGTTACATATGTAAATATGTTTGTAAGTCTGTCCACCCTACCCGCGATTGTAAACGGCGACTTATACTATTAACTGACACGATGGTGTTAACTAGTGAAAAGTAAGTTCGATATAGCTATATATGACTTACGGAGATAGTCACCCTAACCTCTGCCTATCCACAAGGGATATTGGTACTGAAATGTATGAATAGGCAACTTTTATCTAGTTCAAACGTCTAAGCTAATTCCTAACTGACCCGTTCAAGTCTGGAACGTAAAAAGAATGCTAACTAGCTACTGTTCTTTCTAGCATGTCGAAAAAGGCGACTAAGGGACTAGGGGTAAATGGAATCAGATACGTGATAGGCTAGCAACCTGTCACCAATGTTCCATACGACATCACAACCCCAATATTCATGCTCATAAGTTACAGGGGAGATGTTTTCATGTCTTTAAGAATCTATCCAACACGAAAGGGATTAAAGGACGTGAACGTATATGGTTTGTATGCTTTTCTTCTACCTTCCAGTCTGATTGTTGATTATTAATGCAATATATTTACTTATCAATATATAATATGTATACATTACTTAAAAATACGTTGACAAGTTCCTTTAACACAAGTCTTAAATGAACTTAGCAAAGTAAAAAATCAATTGGTGTAATAGTGTCCCAATTATTATTGTTATAGTCATTACCTCGCCTTTTAGGACATCCCATCTCTTTTGGCAGCTACTTACCCGTATTAAAGTCCCAGATTATCAAGAACCTACTACATACTGGTACAAAATACGCGAATGAGCTAACAAAACGCGTAAATAAACATCAAACTGCTCGCAATTTATGTTGTCCGTGTGATGTTTCTATTAGTTCGCGCTAAGACCGTGTTTCTTAGAACGCGACCGGGCATCGAATCTGGGACAATCTTCCGCAGGATTCCCGCTTGATTTACGGCTGTTACATGCCAGGTAGTGTGCAGACATCCTACAATTTATGCTTATAGGGCAGTGGGAGTTACATTTCCTTAGTGAAACATACTATCATGTCGTTTTAACGTGAGTTTGATAGTATCTTCTTAGGTATTTAGCATCGGTATTAATATTGATATCGTGATGATACTGGTAGATTATTGGTGGCCTATTTCAACTCTGTTATACGTAAGATTTCATTGAAGTTCAGTTCGTGATTTATCTCTTATGATTATGTAGAAAAAGAATCAAAAATTAGTAACATTTTATTTACATTCACAAATGTATATTCACGTTCCTTAATTCCTTTCGGGTGGACAGAACTTCAGAGACAGGATAATATCTCATAGGTCACTTACGAGTATAAGCATGAATTTTATTCTATGGGGTTGCGATGTTATTTAATATTCTGTTAACATTATTTTCTGTCATAATAATAACGAAAGTTTTTACCTGCATCGGGATAACGAATAGAGCACGACGCTTATGTTATTTTAATAAGTTACTTATTATTACTATTATGTTATTTATGCATATTTATTATGTTACTTATGTATTGGGCTGTTAACTTTGTTGTCTAACCTGCCACTATAATTTCAACAACATCATAAGGTGACCAAAGACAAAACAAGACCAAAGATGGACCGATGATCTAAAAAAGGTCGCTGGTAGTGGTTGGCTGAGGGCCACGAGTGATCGTGTTTTGTGGCGTTACCTTGGGGAGGCCTACGTCCAGCAGTGGACTGTCATAGGCTGATTGATTGATTGATTGACCACAGACATACCGTATCTAAATATCTCTCCAGCCCCATAAGTATAAATGGCCGTGATTATATTCCACGTATGTGTAGCTTCATACCTACAGCTTTAAAAGGGTATCGCATTCTTTTGAAGTGGGATCTACACTCCATCCTGAGGAACAGCTGACTCACAGCTATTTTCGGTTCAAGTTTAACTGCTATACAAATGGAAGGGATTGGCGATGTATAAAATGTATTCGCTTTTCCCATAATCTATTTTATATTATATACAGAGTGGCGCATTCAAAACGGTCAGTATGGGAAAGTCTGAAACTATAAGAGATACGAAGATTTGTTCTTAGGAACCATGTCACCAATTTTGATAAAAAGAAAAACTGCATTCATACTTTCTTTGAAAAAACAACTGTATCCAGTACGGGAATCGAACCCGGTTGCTTTGAAAAAATAAACTTGCCCTTTTCACTTTTTCTTTTTAAATATCGATTGTGTAGGTCTTAAGCTGTAAATGTCTGTATGAAACATGATGTCGAAAATGCATAAAATGCATTGTTTTGGTATACTTTAATTTATCATAGTAGGTGTTCTAAGTGACCACTTTTGTTTTCAATACAATATTCAACACGTTTAGGTAATGATCTTACTATTGAATTTTGTATTTTCATGTGGTGAATTTGCGTTGAAAAATTGACTCTATTGCTACTTTTAGGTCTTCAACGGTGTTTAGGTCTTGTTTTGTAAAATTCATGCTTAACGTAACCCCATAAGAAATTTTCAAATATGGTTTAACACGTCACTTTATGTGGACTTTTCATTAGATTGTTAGAGTTAGATTTCTGTAGATAACAAAAAGATCCTTAAAGGATTAATGCAATGCTAATGCCATATGATATGGTGTGTGTAACAAGTAGAGAGGGTACAAAACTACAAACAACCATAGAGACAATTTTAGATGTTTGAACTTGTTGAATATTGTAACGGTGTACTATGATAAACTAAAGTGTGCCAAAACTATGCATTTTATTCATTTTCGACACCATGGTTGATAGAGACATTTACAGCTTAAGACCTACACAATTGATATTAAAAAAGAAAAAGTGAAAAGGACCAATTTATTTTTTCAAAGCAACCGGGTTCGATTCCCGTACTGGATACAGTTGTTTTTTCAAAGAAAGTATGAATGCAGTTTTTCTTTTTATCAAAATCGGTGACATGGTTCCTAAAAACACATCTTCGTATCTCTTATAGTTTCAGACTTTCCCATACTGACCGTTTTGAATGCGCCACCCTGTATATGAAAATATTACGAAAAAGAAAGTAACTAGTGGTTTGTTTAAACTGTTGTTTGGGACGAATATCTGTAATATTTAATAGTAATGATGATGATAAAGATATGTACTATGTTAGTACTAATATCAAGAACTTTCTAAATAAAACCCTGGTCTCAAAAGCACTTGTCTTGACTTGCAAGTAAAAAACCTTCTTATACTAAGCTTATTTACTTTTGTTCATCAACGACATGTATGTTAATTTAAATAGACTTACCAGGTTTTATCTGACATCACAAAGGAAGCGACTAAGAGACTAGGGATAAAAAGAATGTATTGGGTGATGTGCTAGCAACCTGTCACCAATTTTCCATTATGACATCGCAACTCCAATATTCATGCAAAAAAGTTTTTTAGGTAATATTATATATCAAAGATTCTATCCACCCCAAAAGGCACTAAGAGATGTCCATCTATATGTATGTAATATCTTATAAAACAATCTAAAACCTTTAGCTACTTGTCAACAAAATGTACTTGTAAGTCAGTCCACCCCACCCGCGTTTCGCTCCCGTTTGTCGCGTCGTAGGTGTGAACGCTCGTGCATTCTTGTGCCACCTTGTCTTAACTCTTTGTCTGAATCCCAAGTTAAATCCGGAACGCACGATATTATTTATGTCGCTTTTAATAGAATCATTGTGAGGATATGAGTCAGTGTACACCTCGCCTTACCTTTGTTTTCGAGTGAAAAGTAACAAAGAATACAATATAATACAGGAAAGGAAAATATGCTACATATTTCATGTCCTTTTTTGCTTTTCTGAACTTGGGTGCATATAATCTATTCTCTGTCACCTTGATAGATTTAAAAAGGCATTGTGAGAGCAGGTTCATGGCCCAAATGAATTATTATGACCTGGTTTCCCCATACGATATGCTGGTAACTAAAGAACCTATCTATATTCAAATATTCTAGTAGCATTGGGTACATCTCAGGTAAAAGTAGTTCAAATAGGGTACAATAAATGTACTAGGCGATGTATACCATAAATATTCCAGCAATGCGAAAGTTTTGAAGAAATATGGTTCTGAAGTCTTAACTACACAGGAAAGAATTGAGACATGTAATAATATATACACACTAAGTAAAATGAGTTCCTGGACTCAAATTATTTTACCTCCACCTCTTCAAAACGTTTTTAATCTCGTGTAAACGACCACCTCATCGCCTAATTTATAAAGTCTATTTCCATAAATAAGTTCAGTGTTGGAGAAACACGTTCTATATCTATGTATGTACATAAGTCTCATTGACACACGGTCATCTTTGTCAATGTCAGGGAGGTGTGGCTTGCATCCGGTGACTCTGGATAGCTCTTACATCAATGACTGAAAGGAGAGATTTATTCGTGTTTGGGAAGTGATAAGATTGCTTTGTTTAGAGTAAACGGTGAGCTGGGAGTAAAAGTTTTGGGTTAAAATGGGAGAGGATTGGGAATTCGAGTTTTTGAATTGGATATCGTTGGCTGAACTACGCTTTATTACATTGTCCTCAGATATAACCTAAATGGTAATATAAAGGACCTGCCAAATATATCCTGAGCGTATATCCTAAGTCTCTTTGGATTCTCTTTAATAGTCTTTTAAGTAGCTACCATAATTCTGTTGCAATTAATATAGAATACTAATAAAAGTTATTCAACGTGTGCTTGAATAAAAATCACCCCATAAATTGTCATCTATTAGTCGATAAGACACCTCTTACTACACGCTGGGAAGAAAAACAACTACTTCATTCAATATTTTAAATAGTAATCAACAAGCTTGGGTTAATTTGATACTATCAGATTGTTTCGATGATAATTGCTAACAAAAGCTCTTTAATTCTTGCAAAAACTCCAATCTTTTTCAAAACATTCCTTGCTTTTCAATACGTGTAGGTACCTACTTTATATCGATTCATATGCACACATAGACTCTGCCCATCCCGTCTCGTTAAAGAGCATCGCCCATGCATTTAGTCGCTATTCTTAGCACAAAGCACAGGTAACAGGAACACGACTTTGAAACGATACACTTCCGCTGTTAACCACCGGTCCGTGTTCTTGCAAAGATTAATAGGGAATTGCTAAGCAGATTGGATTTTTACATAATAGTCGTAAGTGCTAGATAGGGCGATGTAGCGTGTAAATATCATGCTAATGCAGATGTTCAGTGTTAAGTGTTCTGGATCTTAGAGAGCTAAGATTTAAATTAGTAATTGTATTATTATTAAATCAATGGTCGTCTGATCAAACCTAGATATGTCCTGGCCAGCCTAAGCTAAGATATTATATACAATGAAATGAAAAAGAATTGTTTCTTTTTTTTATTGATTGATTTCTTCTGTTTGTTAAAGACGACAACGTTTGAACGTTTTTACAATACCACCAGAACACTGAAATGAGTATAAACGTTTAACAATTTCGTATACGTATAATTTTGTTCGTTCTTCACCCTTTTTATTTTAAACGAACATCATTCTTTACTTTTATCGCAACCATCATAAAACTATCTAAAGAAGTAATTAGTGACTTAATATACACATTCTTGTTGAACCCAGTCCGGTACAACTAAATCCTATCTGTCCTTTACTCTTAGCAGTCGCTTCTAAAATAGTCTTAGAGGCAGGCGCCTATATTTTATTCACTTTACGCTGATGGAGTTCCTCAGTTCCCTTTCTTTGCCCCACCGATGACAGGTATGAAGCTACTTTATGCCTTTGTGAGGATGGACATTGCGTTTGTTATGTAGTTTACAGTCAGTACTTGTAGATGGCGCCACGGTTTTACCTGTCACGGTAGGTGATGGTAGTAATATTTACGACACTATTAACACCAATTCAATTTAGGTGTTTAACAAATCGCGCCACGGAGGTATGAGGTGGTGCTAGTGTTACTAATAACATCGTTTTAGAGATGTATCTTGAATTTCTGATCTGCAAGGTGTAATGGTCGAGGATGTTTATAATTTACTTACATTTCGGATATAATTTTAAATTCATAATAAATGGACGCAAAATTGTTTCTTTTCTTCTCGCTTGCTACTGATGAAGAGAAGTATTTTTATTAAATAACAGTGATGAATTACCAGTAATGCGAAATTTCATAGTAGATAATAATTTCATAGTAGTATACAAACTAAGGTATGTTTTTAATAATTATGTTTTTAATACTAATTACGAGTATGTGAACGTATGGATATTATTATACGAATTCTGTGAACGTAATTAATATATTATAAATAATTTCTTTGAATCTGAAAGATAGAGACTTATTGCTTTTAACTACCTCTCTATAAGGACAAAGTACATAAATATATACAAGTATCTGTATGTTTTTAACATCTTATACACAAATCAGTGCGTATGTATACAACATCCTTCCTACAATTAAGAAAACAATTAATTGCGTTAGATTACTATGTATCAGGTTCTTAAGTGGAGAGTATAATTAAAAAGGTTTCCATTTAATGAACAATTTGATGTCCACTATAACCGTAGAAATGGTTCCTTTTATTTCACTCGCAGTTAAGAAGACTATGTAACCCACAGTCGGTTTATACACTACCAATGTTTAAGGCGCTGATACACTGTCTCAGACTCAGAAAGTGACCTTTTCATATTTTTCTAGTTTTATGGTAAAATACGATTGTATCCTTTTATTACATTAATCAGGAAGAATGTGGTTTACAATCAATGTTTTGTTCTCTCTTTTAACTGTATTTAATATAAAACATAAAAAATGACTCGTAAATCTATTGCTATTATCCCAAAAGAATTGTAATTAATTTGTAAAGAATTGATAATAAATGAGTCTTTTTTAGATATCGGGTAAAAATTTTTACTATTTACCTTAATTTTGTTCTATAATGATAATACATATATCGCACAAAAATATTTTTGTAAGCTACTAGTTTCTTGTGGTCTTTCGATTCGACATTTCGTACGAAAAAAATACATACCAGATTCATCAGAAACATCGTATGGAAACCTGCCTATCCCTCGGGATAGTCAGTGCTTTTATACGGTGATACGGTTCACTACTTATCACGTTGTGTGCTGTCTTTCTAGTGAACTTCGAGCGACCCATACCTAACATGCGGAAAAAATTCGGAGATGGGCACTCAAGCCTCTGACTACCTCGCTACAATAAAAAAGGGAGTTTGTATATGTATACAAGTCGTGAAGCGTATCTTATATTACATACCATATTTACAATCAAAAAAACAACTAGAAATAACTAATCTTACTTTCACACAATTTTTTAAGGTAATACAATTATCTATTTTCTTTTCATCCGTTTCTCTGACTCAGCACACAGCCTTAAGAAGAAGCAACGTTGTAAGCTGCTCGTAACATTAGCATCTTAATCCTGTTGAGGCGACGGAGGGAGAAAAACCTAATCTAAATGCCATTAAGAGCTCTCGACAACCACTTACCTCTTCGCTACTCTGGCAGACCGCGGGGACAAATAGGGCTAGATAGAAGGTGGTTTAATGTGGACAAAGGATGTATAATAATGTATGTATATAAATATTGTACTAATTGTTTTGTGGTAGACTAGGATGAAATGAAGATAGATGTTTATGACTGTATGTATATATTATACTTTATATATACGAGTATTTGTAAGTTTTTATATGACATGGATTTGCTCTAGGTTTCTATTTTTTATTGTTAACAGAATAAACTTGAACAAAATTGATTATAAAAGTTTAAATGATCTAAGCATTGAATTAAATACTCATATTTTATTATTATTAATATATTTTGTATATTTATTCAATTCTTTTTCCTAACATCCTTACTGAACTCTTACTGTCACACTTAAACTTACTTTCACACTCCATTGAACACACAGCCAAGGAGCTTTTTAAAACTACCCTCAACCCCACACGTTCCGATACCTTTCACGCGATTGACGCGTGTACTCTGAAAAAGGTAGAGGCATTATCATAAGTTGTCCTTTTGCAATCGGCCATTATCGCCAAGCATCTGTGGAAATGCGAAACCGGAAATTGGGTCAGAGCCTTCCACTTATCCGCAGGAAGTGGCCGCCCCAGGCAGCGAGCTTCCGGTCGCTACACCTTTCCACTTTGCGGGTAGGAAAATTTTTCGTGTCCAGTTCTTTATCACGTCATACTACCAGTCCAATGATTTGTTAAAACTAAGTTCCGTATATATTATATTCTACAGTATGTTAGGAAATGTATGTTGGTCTTATGTTTACCTTGATCTTTAAAAGAATGTAAGAACTATCGTATAAAAGTTCATTTATTAATTTCCAACCTCTTTATTGCGTATTTATTTTGAAACCTATCACTAACTATATGAGGACAAAAAACTAACACTTTCGGTGAAGTCAAAGTTTAATGTGTCCATTGAGTTTTTGTGTTGACTAGAAAGTCAGCACGCATTGTGACAGGTGGTAAGCCATGTCTCCATTTACGAGTGCTTATAGTCTATAAATTTACGTATAATGTATTATTACTCAAGACATTAAAATAAGGAGGTTTACTAACAAATATACATACACTTATTTTAATCCCTTTCGGAATTCGACAGACATGACTATATCTCCTTGGTCAATTATTAGCATTAATGCTTGTTATGTCATGTGAAACACTACTGACAGGTTGCTAGCCTAACGGCCAATAGATTCCATATACCACTAGACACTTAGTCGCCTACTACTACATGCCGGGAAGAACAACAGTTAGTTCGGATTCTTTTTACCATCCAGACTTTAGGTACGAAGCATAGGACAAATATATTATGCGTATACTACATGCTACATGCAATGCGGAAAACTACGACTGTTGAGAGTGCAAGTACTAAGATAATTGTTTAGTCTGCGTAAATCTTAAGTAAATTACGTCTTCATATATTTTGATGAAGTGTTGTTAACTAAACTGTAAATACAGGTTGTTAGATAACATAACGTACGATTCACGCTTTTTCTTTTTTTTCTTTTCTGTATTGAGGCAGGATAGTCAGAGGCTTAAGTGCCTATCTCCGAAATTCCGAAGGTGTTTGATAGTATCTATGAAAATTACATTTTACACATTGGTCGTAGACTTGTCCTGGTTTGTACTCAGAATTTAAGTAAAGCTGGTTGTAGGTATTGTCTGGATGGGTGATCATTCACATGATGATGGAATTATAGCTTCGATAGGAGCAAAATATTATATACATATATAGTATGTAATCTATCTACCTTATCATATATAGTATAGGATAGGTATAGGAAATCTTCAGTATCTGTCAATATTGAATGCACCACTTGATACGTTGAGTACATGTAATTTGATGACTCATGGGTTCGAGTACCTCAAGTCTCTTACTACTTCGAAAGGAGAATTATTGTGACGCATTTGTTATATTAAATGATTACTATACAGTAATTAATCATTTAAGATAAGACTACAATTAAATCCATATTAAGAAACCAAAACCATCCTGTATCACTCTCAGTCCAAGTCATGTAAGCATAAATTCTAAGCAAATAGGTCTGTGAGAATGTTGCCACATGACATATTTGCAGCAGGTACGAGCACTCGGGTGCTTTATTTATGGCAACACTCGGTTTAACGATTGTCAACTTGAAACAATAAAATTATTATTATTTGTTTATTAAAATTTGTACAGAACGATCACCTTTAGTGTTACTGAAAGGTTGTCCTGACATCAATATGGGTTAGTAGTAACGTCATACTGTTATGCTTACCTCCCTAAGGAGATGTAGGCAGGGATCACGGTAACCTAAGTTTTTTTATATCTTGGCAAACCACTTAAGCTTCATGATTAGTCCTTATACAGACTCAGCTGTAATATGTACTATTAAAGTTTTTTTATATGTAGCCTAAATATATGACTAACTTTTATATGAGTATAATCGAAAAGGTTTCGTGCTGTTAAAAGCCTTGGAAAGATTAAAAATTCTGTTTTCTTTCCCAAGTGTTGTAAAAGGTAACTAAGTGACAATCGCATTTTTGAACATTGTATTTCATTGCAGTACTACTCGATTATTAGTTTTTAACCACTTTCTCACTTTAACTTGCTAAATAGAATCTGTTAGGCGATAGGCTTGCACTTATCACCAAAGTTCCGTTACAACATTGCAACCCCAATATTCATGCTCAACAGTGACCTAGGAGATATTATATCTCCGAGGTTCTGTCCACCTCGAAAGGGAATAAAGGACGAGAATGTATACGCTAAATCTTAAATTTTCTAAGAACATAGAATTGCAGATAGTTCTTTATATTCAAATCCGCGACCACCTCTGTCTATTCTTTCTACCAAATCGCCCTATAAATATCCCGTGTGATATAATTAAGCCACATTCACGCCGCGGTGTCGCAGAGTAACAAAACGCGACAAGTGTTCGAGAGATTGTCGGTGAGATCAAAGCGGCCGTTGGATAAATAGCGCGGTACTTTGAGGCACTTTGGTGTACTTTGACGTACTTTGATCTTGGCAGGTTTGAGAGGTTAATTATCATTACAGTTCTTGAAACACTAATACTGTAGTTCCTTTAGTATGTGGTAGGCAACCACTGTACTACGAACCCTAGTACCGTACAAATCAATATGAAACGAGAGATCAATTTGTTTTAGTTACATGTAATTTAACCAAAATATAATTAGCTATAGTTTCATACTAGTTGTAAGCTATTAAGGGTCAATGTAAGTTGGTAGTCTGCTCTATGCAGGATGAGTAACGGTGGCAACAGCTGTTTTTGGCCAGGTATGGGTATGATTAGATAGTTGATAGGTCTCTATTGGAAACAGATTTTTGCATATATCGGACCCGACAACCTGTCATGCCAATATTCAAAGCTTTCGGCCAATAAATAAAAAAATATATTGTTATACCAATTTCAAGATTACATCTTTTTCAAGATGGATAGACCCGAGAAAATGTTATATTACCTTCGTCATTTTAAGCATCTGGGTTTTGATAACATTAAGTAAAGAACATTGTTGTCTGTCTGAACAATTTATTTACCTCTATCCAGTAGTCACAGCCCACGATATGGCGTAAATAACCTCCTCTATTTTTATATATAGCCTTTCTTTTTACGACCAAGATTTACACTCTTTTTTCAAACCCAACCCAAAACAGACAATATTTTAATTTTCAATCTGCACGTAGGTTCCACAAAGGTCAGGTAACAAAGGAGGCCGTTGTAGGTGTGACAGTTGACAGCTTTCTGACAGCTCTCTGACAGTTGGCGTGTTCTGACAGATTGCGCGAATGGCCGCCGGCTCCCATTGTCTGGCACACCTTTCCCCGCGAATAACAATTAATCTCCCTTAGGGCTCCCTTTCATGTGCATATTAAAGCTAAATGAGGATTTTTAAAAGTGAGTCTGTGTGTACCTTTTAAATAACACATAAGTTTACATTGTATATAGGGTACAACATTTTTAACTATGTATTACTAACCTGCGAAAGATCGATAAGAAAGATCCTTAATGTCCTTAATTACCGAATCCTAATTTCATAATATGCATCTAATATAATCACCAAAATAATTCTACATCTAATCTGACACATTTGATCTTGATTATTAGGTAAAAATGGGTTTAAGTGACAAAAAATCACAATCCTCAGTTAGAAATGAACAGTAAAACTCTGACTACCCCACAATAATAATTTAGAATAGTTTAAAAGTCCAATATAATCACACTTAACACACTAGTAATAATCTCTAGATAGATTGGTCTATACCTGAGTAGAAATATTATATATGTTCTTATAAAAGTAGAAAATGAGTGGAACACCTCAGAGACTATCACATTCGCAAGAAGTTGTTACCGAAGGAAAACGATACTAATTGCTACTCGACACCACAGGTTGTAAGCCCTCACCTTTAGGGACTATCGGGTTACTATCACCTTGATTCGGATGATTTAAGATAAGTGACAACTGTTAATATTTGTGGGGTTTTCAATAACATTAAATAATAAAATGAGTAGAGTTTTCATTGGATGAAATAATTAGAATGGGAAAGATTGTATTTCATAATGTGTGTTAATTGATAATAATATATTGATTTACCTTTTGTCACTTTGAGTGCTGAGTTTTTAGCGTGATCCGACTTTTGAGTGGTCACAGGTATTTTCATAATTAAATACTGTAATTAATGCCAACAACATAACTAAACGTAGGTACACCAAAGGTTAGGTTATGGTTAGGACAAAATAAGTTTGATGCATAAAAATATATTCTAATTTGCTTATTCATTTTTTTTGCTGTAATCGTATTATTTGAAGTTCTTTTAAATACTAATAATAATATAAAGAGAAGGAAACATATTAAAATCAAGTACACCTTATGTTAATCTCACCTTTTAGCAATGTAGACGCCTTAAATCGATAGCGCAGGTAAGACGCCTTCTGATTGGTCGAAGTGAAGCGTCCGTGCACCTGTCACAGGTGGGTCCGTACAGGTATCGACCAATCAGAGGCCAGGAAAGTAGGTTAAGAACAGGTGTAGCGTAGAGGTGGGTGAAAGGAGTTTGTGTAAACGAAAGAGGTTGGATGTGAATTTTAAGGCTGTAATATAACTTTACGAAATGCATATCTTCTTAAAAACATAATAATTTCGGGCAGAATAGGTATAAATTAGGTATTTTTACTAAATGGATCGTCCGGAATTATCATAACTGTTTAAAGAATGTCATCTATATATTATGGTCTGTAATTAAATTGGTAAAAAGATTTCTAGTTCACAAATTCTGCTCTTTTCTGCGGTGATCTACGGAACGTCTCATGTTTATATATGTATCATCTCATTCAGTAATGAAGTGTAAAATATATCTCATACACTTTCATAAGATTATGAACGTTGGTACAGGTAGTCATTTATCTATCTATCCAGCCGTCTATTTATAAAACTTTATGAAATGAATATAATGCTACTTTGAGATTAATCCAAATTTACACTTAACATAATGTCGACATACAAAGAAAAATAATAGAACTCCAAAGTATCTGACCGGGACTGATAAACTAAGATTTAGAAAAAATAAAATGAAAATGTTGAAAAACGGTTAAAACAACAATAGTATAATAATATTGTATAATAGGTATTTTATTGCAACACAGAACTCTTTTCACCAGACAATAAGAACCTTATATTAAAATAATGTTAATTATTACTTATCCCAAAACCTAGATATTAGGGATCAGCTAATCATATATTCTATCACCAAATAACTAACTCTTCAATGTTCTTTTTCCATAAAAGTTTTCTTCGCCTCATTTATTTGTTGCACCGTACTAATTATTACTACTGTAAGAACATCAAAAGCATGTTCCGATGAGAAATTGGTACGGTAAGAGTAATGAGGTCGCAACATACACACACGGTGCCAAACCAATACGCTTGCTGTGTTTTGGTCATTTTAATATTTAGAAAAATTGTAACAGGAAGTTTGATAAAAATGTCATTTAATCCTTTATTTTCTGCATGGCTTAAGAGGAAACTAAGACGCCCTATAATTGGTATAACGATAAATTAAAACATGTGTTTGAAAATATATTATGTTTCCATTATACCATCCAACTCGAAATTGAAATACAACTATGCGAGTTTATTTCTGTGGCCCATGCTAGTCTTAGACACAGAGGATTAAAACGTGACTCAATTTTGTATTAAGTGATAAAGAGACTAAGACTAATACACAAATTTTTGAATTAATAGCATTGAAACCTATCCAAGTCATTAATTTTATCTCCTTGTTATGAAAACTAGGATATTATCACTAGAACTAGACCTTTCTGTAAAATCGACATATCTCAGAGGGTCTCTCCTTACGGAAAATGCGTAAATGCCGTAAGTACTTGTATATATTTAGTAAAATATTAGAGAGGTACAAAGTAACCAATCCCCCTAAGACCAACACCGCAGTCTGATGAGCAGATAGTTTTATAGCGGATCTGTAAATCTCGCATTAAACGTTCATGGCGATTCGTAGAAGCTATTCTGTTTTGGCTACGAATCGTCGATAGGTGATTAAATCCCCTATCGACTACATACCTTTGGACACAATGCAGTGAAGATTGCCTGATGCAGGTGTGATCTTACAAAATAATTGCATTTTTTTCTTAGCAAACAGTCAGGGTATCTGTTTCATAGTTAGATATGTTCCATGAATTGGACATCTATTATAAGATTATTTAGATACTTGATAATATAACGAACTCCGTGGCGCGATCGGTTAGACGCCTGAACGCTAATCGTGAGGTCCCGGGTTCGATTCCCGGTGGAGGCAGAGTTAAGAACTACGCTTTTATTCTGCTTTCCAGTCTGGTCGTTGATTATATACGTATATTTCTTAAATATACGTTGACTAGTACCCTTAACACAAGTCTTAATTGTACTTACCGAGGAGCTAGTTCAATTGGTGTAATAATGTCCTACAATATTATTATTATTACTATATGTATTCATATTAAACGCTTACGTTACCCCTTTTCTTTGAAGAGATGTAGAATGTAAACATATATAGATACTTATAATCACTCTTTTACATCCCCAACGAAAGTGGCAGCGTTTCAACAGGCATCCACATTCCACATTTATCATTTAACTCAGATAAACTCTACCCTTACTTCTATTATACAGCAGAAACGACTTAATTGTTTCAATTTCAAGTTTCTAGACACTCTTTAGACAATTGCAAACATGAGTTTTGTGTAAAAAACTATAATTTTAAACAAAAAAAATTTATAGTATTAAATAAAAACCTACTTATTCACTTACAAACCGTCTGTTCCTCACAAAGCCCCTCACAAATAAGAAACAAATAAAACCTCGATAACTTCAAGCTTTTCCTCTGGGAGGGTGTCCTAGCAATCTGATTTACATTTAAATGCGCACCGGTTGCGGCAAATAGGTTAATAAAAGGCCTATTCGAAACCTATCAACTGTTTACCCCCGAGGGTAAATGAGGGATTAGATAGTCACTTCGTAAAAGCTCTGGAATCGTCTACTACTTCATTTGGATACTTAAATTAAAGCTAGTCTAGGACGTAAATAGAATGCTAAGTAACTTTCATAATAATGTAGCTACTGAAAAACGAAAAACCTAAATGCTAATCTCGAACTAAAGGTATAAGAGTGATAAGTGTATGATAAAAACTATTAATGTTATAATATCTCTTCGATCACCTTAATTAACATAAAAACTGAGTTATGATAGTATTAACAAATAATTCGTTACAAATTGATTATGTACTATTAGGTACTTCAATTAATCCATAGTTAATAAATCGCCTTTTACAATATATATGTTAAAAAGACAGCTAGTTACATTTCTCTACATCCCAAATCAGCACTACGACTCAGACTTATAAATATTCGCTGCATTCTCTTCGCACCTACACCGCGTCGTTTTTAATAAAACCGCGACGAATATGAAAGGTGTCGACTTTTTAAATTGGTTAACGTAATAACGGCTTAATCGAGCATGAAATATTTAGAGCGACCGTGTGAAGCCCCACATCTAGATCACTCGTCGACACACATAATTAGATTTAATTTAAATCAAAAGTGTAAAAGATTGGCGAATATTACACGGTACGGTGTTGAAACTAAATGTGATGTGTATGAGTGATGGGCTTAGAATATGGGTCAGTTTATCGATGATTTAGTTGGTTTTGCCTAAGTTTTGAAATTAAAATAAAAACGGGAGGATTGGGCCAATACTGGGGTATCTGTCAGCATGGTTATCAAATAATTTATTTATAATTAATTTCACATTCATAATTTCTGGCTATGAAGTATATGTGAATAATATTTTAGGAGTTATCTATAAGTGTCAGGAAGATTTAGTAATATTCAAAGTTATAGTTATTTCTCTAAATAAACATTATCAAGTTGGGTGTCGACTGTTTGATTTCACGTGGACTCAAGTAGGTAGTTACTCCTATTTTTTGAACAAAGGGCAATGCCCTTTTAAATTGGTACGCAAAACATACTATTCCAAAATATATCCTCATGTTTTTATACGTGTTATTCAAAACTATACTAAGTTTAGATAAATGGTACCTTTTTAAAAGGTGACGATGCGCCATTACTAAACGAGCGTGAAATATATAAGCCAGTGTCGCGTGTAGCCTAAAAAACTAGAACAGTCGCAAACGCAGACATTACGATCAATTAAAAATGAATGAAGGAAAACATCTAGGAATGACCACATTTATTCAAACATTCTTTGAAAAATGTTTTAGAGATGTGCCAGAAGATAGGATGATTATCGATAATTCATTGCTTAAGGTTTTAATTAAGTATTTTTATGACTAGTAGAATAGCTACACAGCACGTCGATACTCTTTTGTTTCTTCGTCTCTTTTTAATTCCTCGATTTTGCGACTTTATCTAACCACCTGACCCTGAAAAACTATGAAGCTTCTACAAACAAATATTTTTTAATTTAATTTTCAGCATAGTAACTGTATGTTTACTAAAATAATACTAGGTGCCTTTCTATACGCATTTTAAAACTTTAAAAACTCTAGTGCAGTGATATACACGCATCAGATCGAAGGCCTGCAAGTGCATTTAACAAATAATATAAAAAAAAGTGTTTTGAAATTCTTTATTGTGTCGGGATTCATTTAAGGGATAATACATTCATCATTTGATGAACCCATAAACTTTTAAACACATCTTTATGCAAGCCAATCAATGTATTCTAACGAACAGTTCCATAACTTTTTCTTCGTTATCTCATCGATATATCTATCGTTAGATCGATCGATATTTCTCTCACATCACTAGGCTTACACCTCCCGACTCTTATTGATAGCGCTATGAATAAATCGCGACAGGTGAAGCTATTCTTTCGTCTTGAGAAATGCGATGGACTTCCGTTCGTTAACATTGGCGTTTATAAATAAAATGGGAATCGTCGACGTGTACAGATTTTTATTTTTATTTTAAACCTTTGGACACACCTCATTCTGCTTTTGGTTATATCGAGTACAATTCTGGATTGATATTAATAATAAAAGTTTAAAATTATATACATATTTTGCTGAGAATAAAATGCAACCTACGGTCACATTCTTATTTAGTTTTGTAGGTTAGGTTAGGCTGGTGAGCCTTTAGAAATAACTATATTAATAAGAGCAAATAATTTAACTAAATCTCTTTTTCATACAATCCTTGTCTATTTATCTATTCGACTGTACCTTACAGTTACAGAAATGTATTTTAAAATAGCGTTAGAACTGTAATATTTTAAAGATTTTTGATGAATTATCATAGCTACAATATCATATAAATAAATGATCTATACTGTCTATCAAAACCTACAAATGTTACACGAACGTAGTTCTTTTAGAATGGTCACCTGTGTGAATTACTAGCCAGTACTTAACGTTAAAACTGGTGATTTCATAGTTATTCATAGTAACTGATTCATAGATACTGACTAATTTAACCAAACGGCATTAACATAAGACGACATGATTTACTATCACCTATTGCCAGCACATAAATAAAGAATATAAAATTCGATCTTTATTAACCTATAAAAACTTAAGTCCTTGACTATCACCACACTAATGGGATGAATAAATAATAAATTAAATTTCTGGAATCAGGAAAGCTGGTTTCGTAAATAGAAACGCTACCTGCGTGATAAATTTCGCAGTTGACATCACTATAATTAATGGTGGAGTTTGAGTTAGATTAATTTAATTAATTAATATTGTATCTTGGAATAGAAGTTTTAGGAATTTATTATAAAAAAAGAATTTAAATTATGTTAATTCGTAACACTGCAAAATGCGTTTTATTTTTTCCACCAAAAAAAATTTTATTCGTAAAAAAACAACGTGGAGATGAATAAATACTAAAACTGAAACATTATGATATTGTACATTATAAAAATAGGATTATTAATTTCGCATTTTTCTGTGACTCCAACAGAATAATTTCCAAATTATTTTCAGGTGTTTTATAGATTTTTCATCGATATATCTAACAATAGGTTATAATTAATGATCCTTGAGAAAACTCCAAATCCTTTAACCCATCAAACAGGACAAATCGCCTCAAGATACAACCTTAATTGAAACGTCAGAAAATCGCCTGTGGCCACGAAACACGCTGTTTGTCCCGACGGGGCCACGAAAGGTGATCAGGCACAGGAACCGGAAACGCACCGGGCCCCGGCGGTCACTTCCGGCGGAGCTACGGTGTTAATTTCCGGTTAGAGTTTTCTTACTTCTGAGATTCGTTCCTCGCATGACATCTTGTTTTGATAGCGGTTTATCTACTGTGCAACGACTTATATGAATCTACGCATCACGTGTATAATCTCTAAAAAGGTAGACAGATCCTTGGTACTTGAGGCCCGCGATGATTATTAGTAATATATTAATTGAGATGATGGATGGGGCTGAATTTGAAAGATAGTCAGCCTATCGCTCAGTGAAATATAATAATAATAATATTTGGACATTATTACACCAATTGAACTAGCCCCTTGGTAAGTACATTTTAGACTTGTGTTAAGGGTACTAGTCAACGTATATTTAAGAAATGCATACATATTATATATAGATAAATACATATATAGCATATATAATCAACGACCTGACTGGAAAGAAATAGACGCGTAGTTCTTAACTCTGTCTCTACCGGGAATCGAACCCGGAACCTCACGATTAGCGTTCAGGTCTCTAACCGATCGCGTCACGGAGGTCGTCAAAATGAAATCGAAATCTCATTAGTATTTTGTATTTGATACACACAATATTAAGTTAACTTTATGTTTTTAAAAATCGACACGAGTACGTATTATTTTTTCCATTGTTTACCATATTTTTATTTTCGGTCATGGCATAACTGAATTTATTTTTATCTCAAAGATAAGCCATATAATATCTTCCATAATAGTTTAACTAACCCCGTTATACCATTAACCTTGTTTGAGAAATCCTCATACAAAAAACGGATTATAAATTGCCATAATACTAGTATGTTTGTACGAGTAAATCTCCGCTGTTATTTTTTACGATATTAGTAAAACGTAGTTTGAATATTACGAAATCAGTGATTTTGACCTACATATGTATATAATACATATGTATGTTTGTTGAATGTTATGTTCATAAAATAATATTTAGCAGACTATTACATCTATTGAACTACCACTTGAGGAGGGCAATAAAATAAAAATAATATGTATGTATTAATAAATACATAAATGCATATGCATTAAACTTTTTTAGACATTTTCTTATTAATATATGTGAGTGAAGTTGAAGAGCGGTTACGTAGGAGCCGGTCCAATGAGACATATGACAGTCAGATAGACGCTATATTGGAAAAAGATGATGTTAGGAGTACCTATAACCGCCGAATGTGAATTTTTTTCATACATAAAATTCCTGATATTTTGTCCTTAAAACAAATCACTTTCAATATAACATAGTATGGCATAGCGATTGATAAACCATAACATCTCATTAGGATGTAGAGGCATGAAAATTCTTCGTATTTTTTTACTTTGTACTTTATACGTAGTATACAAAAAACCGGCTGTAGCCCAGTTGGTAAGACCTCGGACCTCGGACTGCGTATGAGAAAGGTCCTAGGTTCGAATCCCGACACTGGCAAGTACCAATGAATGAAATTTAAATATGTGTTTTTCATTTACGCACATAATTTACAGTCGCTAACAGTGAGGGAAAACATCGTGAGGAAACCTGCCTATCCCTCAGGATAGGTAATAGTCAGTGCCTATATACGGCGATACGGTTCACTACCTATCACGGTGGGTGCTGTCTATCTAGTAATACGCGGGCTTCGAATGACCCATACCTAACATGCCTTCAAAATTTCGTAGATGGACTCTCAAGCGACTGACTATCCCGCCATTATAAAAAAGCGAGTATGTTTACACAAGTCGTGAATCGTATGAATGTATGTATGTAAAAAATGGAAGTCGAAAATCCGATATTCATTTAAAAGTATGACACAATAAGGTGGAAATGAAACTCCTTCCCACATATCAGGTTGATGAATACACCGGTCATTAAGAGGTGACTGGTGACGCTTCAAACATTTATTTCTGTTTACCTATTTAATTATTTTGACAGCGCTGACGACAGCTCACTCCGATTCAGCCGCGATCGTAAATCAAAACGAAACATATTTAGAAAGGGGCGTTTTGATTGGAGATATGGAGATATAGGAAGATAAGGATGGATAAATTTTAATATGTATATGAGTTAAAATTTATTTAATTAATAATGTAATAATTTAAGAAATTTTAAGTTTGTGAGTTTTTTTTTTTTTTATTGTTAAAAAATTGATATCCTCTTCCAGGAAATTCATTTAAGTAATTAATTTATTTCACACTTGACGTTTTAAAAATTAACCCGGTTAAATTAGAACAAAAGTGATCTGTAGAAGTGATAATGAAAATGATCACCCGGAAAGTACTAAAACAGAATCTATTTACTAAATGCCATATGTTTTCTAATATGTATTAGTTAAGTGTGTGCTGTATGTAGCTATTCTGCTTTGACTGTATAGTTATTAGAAATCAGATGTTAATAAACTGTACTGAAACAAACAAAATACATATAACTAAGTACTATACAAATAATCATTATTTTAAGGATCTATCACAACCTACGCATTATAATCAAGATTATAAAAATAAATTCCTTAATAATCATTAATTTTTACAAAAGATCCCAGTATAACCGCGCCCTAACCCAAAAAAATTACACATCAAAGAAAATGTCATCTGTTTAGTAAAACACTATGAGTGCACCCTTAGCTTTTTAGTAGATAGTTTTACGACCGAGTGTCTTGAGAGAGCTAGCAGTGTTTACCTTTGTTGTTTTGAATTAGAGCTTTTACTACCAGCTCGGTATTTGTGGTGTGTTTATCCGATGGCAGATGCAGGGGCATGAATCTAGTGGGTTATGTAACCGTATGGGCAATTTTACACGTATATTCACGGCTATTTCCCTATGGAAGGGTAGGCAGAGATCTGGGATAACTAACTCTCCCGACTCACTGCATAGGTACTGGGTTGTAAAAGAAAGGTTTTCTTTAACTAACATTATGGATATACTAACAAATGATAATATGGTCTGAAGTGAAAAAGCACTTCATTTATACAGATTGAGAAATTAAAATAGAAAGACAAACGGGTTCACGACTATTAACCTTTGCCGCGTAGTCAGAGCTCCAAATGTCCATATCCGTAATTGCAAAGGTAGTAATTCTATGACCACCTTGAGTCCACGTGTTGACCAGATAGTCAGTACAAAGTGACAGGTACAATATAACAATTACCTGTATGAAGAACAAGTAGGTTTCCTCGCGATGTTTTACCTCCCTCACCGTAGTATTCGGGCATTTCGCAAATGTTTTTATAATACGAAGACATACATACTTATACTGGTACAAGCTCAGATGGGATTTGAATCCTGTACCCACTAATACAAGCCCCAAACAACTGAGCTACGCCAAATTTAGAAAAGATTATAAGTAAATGTGATTCGTATTTCAACATAAAATAAATTCTTTGGTTTCTAATACAATATGGCTAATAACTGGTTACTTTCAAACAAGTCACAAAATTATTTACTATCATTGTAACTAACTACGTAAGTAGGTATTACATAAATTTGAATAACGAACGAATTGAAAAGCCAGCGTCCAGCTGAGTTGTAAATCACAGATAATGTTTCTCTGTGTCACAGGAAACGGTACATCATGGTGACAAATCGACTCTACAACTGAAAAAATGCATGAAAATTTAAGAATATAGTCAAAACAAAACTTTGGTAAACTAATTGGACAGATATAGGGCGTGTGATAAAGGTTTGATGTAACTAAACTGTAAACCTACTCTGTATAATGAACATATATACATACTACCTCATACGGGATATAGTCATACATACATATACTGGAGTCTCTACGAGGTTAATGGAATAGGCAGAGACTATCGATGATCTGGAACGATCCTGACAAATCTCTCTTGCTTAACTCACATCCATTAACCTTCTCATGCATGCTCCTCTGTTCTTCATACTACGTAAAGGCACCTTGAGTTATAGTCACTAAGAACATATGTTTATTTATTTTATTTTCTAGTACATTAAGTTTTCTCAATTTAGTGATAACTTTGAATGTATGTACCATGATAATATAATTTAAAATATATTCTTAATTACAAATAGGTACGTATATCCATATATAATATTGTTACCCCCTTTAAAAATTGACAGAGATTTTCCTATTCAATTTATGTATTATACATTCTACACTAAAATTTCACTTAAAAACATACAAATTTAGACCACAGCAATCATAATTAGTCCAATCATTTAATTTACCACGGAAAATTAATACGCAATTAAGTCATAATATTTCAATTTCCTTGCGCTTCCTAAATTTATGCCGTCCGTGACTAATAGTGTGTAGCTGTCACTTGTCACCTGTCAACGTGACATATCTGCGTCTTACAGGTGTGCCGCCATACTGGTAATGTGTTATTCTTGAACTCAAATTCACATCAATTTCTATTGGATATATAGGATATATTATGGGATATAGGGACTTATAGGATTGAAATAAATGTTGCCAGCTTATCCGACTATAGTTTTATTAAAATGAATATATAATTTGGTGTTAGGTTTTAATACATTAAGTAATAGTGTATGAAGCCATACTTGTAATGTAATGTTCTTGAACTCAAAATAAACTGATATTTTTATGAAAGTAAAGTATTGAAATAAATGTTACCAGCTTAATATTACTACATATTGTATGTAGTTTTATTTGAGAGTGACAAAATAAATATACATTATAATGAATATGTATTATTAGTTCATAGGTTTTAAGAGATTATGATCAAGTAATATTTAGTAATATTATATCTATGTAGCGGATGTGTTTTGACAGATTTAAGAATCATACGGTTGTATGATTTCTGCTTAACCTTATGTAGAGAGACGGGAATGTTGTCTACATAAGTATATATATTTCTATACTGACATACCGTACGCTTAATCTATGAAAAGGTACATATAAATTACGTGTAATCTAAATACCCCTTTATCATCACTTTCAACATTCAGAGCAATATTGCAGCTAATAACAGAAATAGTCAATACTAACGTTTCTAATTAGGATAATTTTAACCCATCTTGTATGCCAAAGGTGAGTATAGGTACCCAAGATTCTGTCCACCCCGCCAGTAAATATAGTTGGCGGGGAATATTTCACGTCATAACACTTAATATTCAGAATTCTGTCCACCCCACAAGTGATGTACGAGAACACATCCGTTATCACTTGAAGGAGGACAGTGTTGCGGAAACATTTATTCACCTTTGGCATAGTATAAATTTAATAGACAAATTATTATAATTTACTTAGATACATTCGAAATAAATGAAATGTTTTTTTAGTTGTGCTTAAAATAACAAGTGATTTAGTCCTGAAATTTTGTCCACTCTAAAATAAAATAAAGAGTATACATAAATAAATAGATACCTGTTCAGGGAACAGGTAGGTTTCCTCACCATACTATTCGGTGCATTCCTCAAATATATGACAATGTTAGTACCATATTTTTCTTTGCTTCCTACATGAATACATTTGCATCTTTCAATCCCTTTCGGGGTGGATAGAACATCGGTAATTTAGTCTCTTCACGTCACTCTTAGCATATATATTGGGGTTGTGATGTCATATGAAACATTATTGACAGATTACTAGACCATGGCCCAATTAATCCCATTTAGCCTTAGTCTCTTAGTCACTTCCTACAACATATCGGGAAGAACGGCAGCTAGTTAGCATTATTATTACTTCACAGAATAGCACTATTTTTTAAATTACATTCTGAAAAGAGTGCATCTCAGTCGTCTATGGTTCGTCAACAAAGTCAGCAGCTCAGTGAAAGTTGAAAATAAAAACAATTATTTTCGGCTCAATATTTAGTCAATTGTGATACCAAACCGGCTAAATATGTTTGTCTTGGGATTATATTTGGATCTTCAACTGAAACGAACCAAAGAACAAGGAAGAGAAGAATCGGAGTTTCGGTTTCGTTTTTCTTCGGCTGTAGCGGCTGGCGGCGTTGGTGTAACCATGGCGATGGAATAACAATAAGTTCAAACGCCGTAGCATCAGTGTTTGTACTTCAGCCGACATAACCTTAGTGGTGAATGGCTTAATAAAGAATTAAAAAAAAGAAGGCAGCTGGTTACATCGTACTAAAATCCGAGATTAGCACTGGTCGAAGCAATATTTGTGTTGGCTACTATATCTGCAGCAATAGATCATTTGGTTCTCGCGAGTGAGTGATTTGGCTCCCATTCCCTGAATTAGACTCACCTGTTCTCTTGTTTAGGTAGTTTCTTTATTAATGCCGGGTGCCTATTCTGTTAGGGTATGAGTTGATTTATTTAAAATAGTAGAAAAGTTTTGTGAGACTATAATATATCTTGATGTGTTATTATATTGTTGATTATGATTATAAACAATCTCGTAATCACATCCTCAATTTCCTAAAGGTAGAACCGCGGAGAACAGTATGTTCTTGGTCTTACATTGCTATAGGAGTCTTATTAAATATAAGGAATTTATAAAGTACGTATTTAGAGTTTTACAGGGCAGTCCACGTAGAACTTACAATGATCAAATAAGAGACATTCTTCTCAAGTTATACATACGTTAGTAAACTCTTCTGTTCTTCACATTACGTACACCCGAACTGAGGGCTGAGAAGGTTAATGCGTGTGAGTAAAGCAAGATGGATTTATCAAGATCGTTCAAGGTGGCAATTGATATTCTCTGCCTATGCCGGTACACTATACAGATGTGAATATATGTTTGTGTTCGCAATCACTGTATTTGCGTACCCACGAACTTTGACATGCAAGTATGCACCTACGGCATGGTAACATTTTCTTTACAACCTACACTAGCACAGGAGATTAGCTCGTTATTAAATCTATTGAAGAAACTATAATTTATATACACAGACGAATATTATACCTTCCAGATGTCACTGGTTTAGTGGTCCATGTCTACAATTTTGAGTTTCGATAATAAGTCTAAGAAATTGTATAGCATATGTGATATTTTTTATATATTTTTATTCTTTAATATGCCATTCACCACTAAGGTTATGTCGGCAAAAGTACAAACACTTGTGTTTGCACTTATTGTTGTTCCATCGCCATGATTTCACCAACACCGCCAGCCGCTACCGAAGAAAAACGAGGTTGAAGCTCCAATTCTTCTCTTCATTGTTCTTCGGTTCGGTCCAGTTGAGGATCCAAATCTTATCCCAAAGCGAACATATTTATCCACTTTGGTATCACAATTGACTAAATATTCTGCCGAAAATTAATATTTATATTTTCAACTTTCACTGAGCTGTTGACTTTGTTGACAATCCATAGACGACTATATGTGATATTGACTCAAAAATTATGTTCAACCAGAATAAGCCCCCGCGCCGCAATAAATTATTTTGCCCATAAAGTCTCGCTCTCAAAGCGAATCTCTATGAATCAGCAGAACGTTTTCATTAGGCCAGCGAATCCTTTGCTCGTCATTTGTCGGCCTAATGTCCTACGTCACGCCCATAACTCACCGGGGCGGATAGGTGTGCTGAAACATTTAGCGGCGGACTCAATTGGATTTTGTATTTTACGACGTATGTCTATTTGTAAGGTTTTATGTAATTATGTGTATAGTTTATGTATGTATGTGCACGTATCTAAATGTATAATGTATCTAGGAAAACCCATATTATCTATATAATATGATGTATTATAACGAATGGTCTTTTGGAAGTAACGATTTGAAGTGCAAAATAACGATCATCGACCATTCGAAATACTGGTAAAAGTGTATTACTAAAATTTGGGAAAACTAAATTTACCTTAGCTTTCATTTACTAACAGCAACATTTAGTCACAACTTTTTAAAATAAATACTAAAACCTATTACTTACTCGTCAAGGAAATAAAAGCTAAAGTATTTAAATGATAATGATGACATAACGAATAGATAATACAAAAAAAATTTAATACAGATACCTAATTAATAAAAGTAATAAAACTAATACAAACACAATCACGTCTAAAACTTCTGAAAAAGATATAAGCTTAATAATATCAACAAATATTATCATTACCTTTGTATATTAACGGTAGAAATTTACACAATTGTTATTACCCTTAGTTCGTAAGTCTCTTACGTCATACAAAGAATGGTTATATCATTAATTCCTTGTAACTAGTCTAGCCCTGAATTACTAAAACCTACCCTTATTTTTTACGTGCCCTACGCCATACAGAGAAAAAACACCTAGCTACTTTCATTACAAATCCCCAACCACTACCTAAACACATATAGTCCACATACATTGTTGTATAGGTGTTTGATGTGCCAACAAATAGTCCGGAGTACCAGGAATCCATAAGGAAGGCGAATGTCTTTGATTGGCCATAAATCAATTTGGGTACTTCGCGCATACACTGTTTTGATTCATACTTGTTCCTTGTCTGGGAGTTGTTTTGGGTGTAACTAGCTACAGTTCTGCATGGTGTAATTATGGTTTTAAGATTAGCTTTTGTATTAATGAATGATGTAGGTAAATATAAAAAACGAATATGTATGTATAGGATATTTTATTGTAATACAAATTGAAAACACAAAAAGACGTATGCATAATGACTGTTAACCTTGTCAGGGTAGTCAGTGTCTAGCATCAACGCATTGTCATGACTTTTGCAACTTGAAACACATTTTCTACCTAAATTTAAACACTAAAAATGTAAGACTAACATGTACAATCTATTTAGACAAATAGAAAATAATTTTTTAATAAATACACTTTACACTCGGTTCGGGATGTAGATAGAATCCAAATAGCTGTCGTTCTTTGCAGCATGACAGGCGATTGTAAGAATTAAAATTTATTATTTACTTCGCAATGGCTGTGTTTAAAATATAAGTTGTATTATGTCTTCGTGTGTCCTGGAGTTGTAAAATAAACGTATTTATTATCATTACTAGATGGAACCTATTTTGAGTTCGCTAGCAACCCGCACTATTTTCTTATAAAACACCACAATTCTCACACTGACGATAAAGACAACATACAACACTATCGCTAAGACTCTGTCCACCCCGAATATACATTATACCTAAACAACTATGTATTACCTAACATGCCTTCGAAATTTCGAAGATGGGCATTCAAGCCTCTGACTACCCCACCATAATAAAAAAAGGGAGTGTGTATACACAAGTCGTGAAGCGTATGTTATGTTATGTTAACTATATATTATTCACTTTTCCACCTGCCAGTACCGAAGTACCAGTGGTTAGTAAAGTGAAAGCGGTGGGGACGATCTCAATTGGAGTTGATTGGACGCAATTGCGGGCCCTGTGAAAGGTGACTAGCCCATCGCCCCGGCTATGCTGTCCGTGAACTTCGTACTGTGGCCCTGTGTTGAGAAGTATATAGATTGGTTAACTTATGTGTATTCACGTTTTACTATCTGTTTCGTTAATAAAAACACATTTACGAAATGCGTTGAATTATACGGTGAGGGAAAACATCGTGAGGAAACCTACCTGTTACCGAACAGGTAATAGTTGGTGCTCGTAAATAGTGACATGGCTTACCACCTGTCACATTGAGTTCTGACTATTTGGTCAACACAATTCCCATTCTAGGTGCTCATAGAATTACGACCTTCACAAGTGCGGAGCTGGACACCTGAACCTCTGACCCCGCAAGGCTCGCAATGGTCGTGAACGCGTTTTTGTTTTTATCCGTTTCGGTGTGGACAGAAACTAGGAGATATTATTACAGTCTTCATAGTTTTTAAAATTATCTGGGTTAAGATTTTGTTTATCGCCGAAGATATATTATATTAACTGTGTATGTCCTGTGCTAGTCGGGGATGTAAAAAGAATGCTAACTAACTGCCGTTCTTTCCAGCGTGTCGTAGGAGGTGACTAAAGACTACGGGTAAATAGAATCTATTGGGCGATGGGCTAGCTAACACCAATGTTTCATCAAGTCATCGCAACCCTAATATTCTGTTTTCTGTACACCCCGAAAAGGATTAAAGGACGTTAATGTATATATTATGTAGTGTTATGTCCATTTCGAAAGTAATAGAAATATGTGAATTTAAGACTCCATGTATTTTTATATAGAAATTACAATACTCATTCTTCTACAAGGAAACGACATAAGGTGAATTCAAACTCAATATTTAGTAGGAATCAATAAGCTAGTTTCCGCTATGTAAAATATGTGATGTTTTTATGCCATCCGCATTCTTCGATTGATTAGGAATCGTTTGGACATGTTTAAAACTCTGAAATATTAAGATTTAATTGTAAAAAGTAATTTTAAAGATTATAAATTATTGCACGGATGTCACGTGACCAAAAACGGAAATAAAATACGGGCTTTTTTTATTATGACGTATTTTATCACGATAATTTTGACCAATCAGCAACGGTTAGCCATAGCTAAGTTTTATAAGGTAAACTTGTAAAAGTAGAAATAAAGGGAGGTTATATTACGAGATTTTAAGAGATATAAGGATAGCATAATTATGTAATTTACGATGGATAAGGATGGTTGGTTGGTAAAAGTTTTGCGATGTAGGTAACCTCAAAGTTGAGCCTCGAAAGTATGTATTAAAATAGACAATTAAACAAATAATACACTCACGTCAAAGTGGTCCTCACAAAAGAAAATTATAGATTTATCAGATATAGTTTCCAGTTCTAGATTTCTTCCCGCTAGTTGCAACCACTTCTTTCTTATCGCTAAGTTATTGTTTGGTACAGTGATAAATAGTTTTTCCGGTGTCTTAATCGATGTACGTTTGCACTGGGGCACACAACAATACTTATAACTCATCTTTTCTAAATAATTATAGATTATGCACTAAATTGTTTATATCACCTACCTAACCTAAAAATGTTGTTTGTTTATTTACTATAGAAAATACGCCATACTATCACGTGACAACTGTCATCGTCGCCATTTTGATAAAAATAGTGTTTTGGCGGGGCTTTGCAGAATATGAATTTAAATAGAGTTTTACGTAATTAAATCACACTTATAATGAAAAATATAATCGACAACGCATTACTATAAGAAATCGGAACAATACGGTATAGTTTTCTAAAACTAGGAAAGTAGCCTATTGTTTTATGTTTTATATTTACATAAAGAATCCTTGGTTTCATTAGCTAGTAACCTGTCATCAAGATTCCCAATTTAATGCAAAACGTTTATGAGAAGATCATTGTACAAGTATAATACTGAACTGATATTTGTATGAGTACATATCCAAAGACTATCTACTGTTTTTAATAATTAAGTTAATAAGTAGTTTGGCAAGGTCGAAAAAGATAGGGATCCGTAATATCTACCTACCATTCTACAAAGAAACGGTCGTGTATATTTAATATGCATGTATTTAGAATGGATATCATCCTCAAAGTTCGCGGCGGGTGCGCTGACCTCCGGATGCCGTCAATTGAACCTGAGAGGTAAGCTACCTCTGACCTGCCTTGACCCCACCTCGCTGCCCGTAGTCGCATCGGTTTAATTATTAAGAGATTACATAGGTATAGGAGTGTATATATGATGGTTGTCTCCTTATAGGGTAGGCAGAGATGGTTCATCTATATTTTTCCCGATCAGGCTAAATACTTTCGCTTTATTTATATTCGTATATATACTTCCTGATACATACGCCATGAGTTTCGTTACCTCTTCATGCCGCAGTAAAAAGAATGGGCTTAACGTTAATAAATAAAAATGTGTGCTTCTTAATAAGATTACATTAAATCCTTAACAAGTATCTATGTACTGTCTCTATAAAAGTGTACTTTTTCGTAGCACCGTTCGTTTACTATATCGTTTACTATATTATAATCATAATTTAAATGATTTGGCCGATTATTATCGAAGGATAATTGCATATGGATTAGCATCTGGATGCCAATTTGTCAATGATTTCAGTAAGAAGGACATCATGAACGAACTGGCAGTATCTGTTCCGATGCATTCGAGTTATTTAGATGAATGTAGTCTTTTAATGAAATGTAGTTTTTTGTGAATTTTACCTATTAAATGTAAACACGTGTTAAATAATGTATTATTGAATAATACCTAAATTAGAATAATAAAACATGTAAAGAAAATGAAAAAAATATCGATATAAATATTAAACGATGTAAATAAATCGAAAATCATGCGGTAGTGATTAGTTATCTGTATTAAATTTACCCCTTCAGAAAAGAGACATATTTTATATTTAGTTCGTGAGTCCTGGTACATATAAAACCTATATATGAATTATACTTTGTTCTGTTCAACAGGTCATAAAATTAATTCACCCATACACTTTCGAGCGCGCGAGTACGTGTGTCGAGCACCTTTTATTGTGCTTTCATCCAATCAGCCGGTGCCCACCGGGAATTGGCCCCTTCCTTCCACGCGTTCCCAGGCCCCGTACATACGAAAGCGTATGAAAGTGTGGATGACACGTGAAGTAAACTGCGAGAAAGGTATATACGAAATTGTGTGGTCATGTGTCATTAATAATTAGAAAGAAAACACTATATTCACTACAAAAACAAAAACTGAAAGAAAATGAATTATGAAAATCATTGATGCAGTGAAAAGGTGCTGATCTGTATATGATGCAGCTAGGCTGCATCACTGGTCCTCCGGCAGCACCCGATTTATCAATTACAGATATAATATAACTTTTACACAAAATTCATAACTAATTAAAGACATACTACTCTGTGTAAAAAGTATCGGGAATATGTCAATAAAAAGACCCGCGTAAAAGAGGCCGTTCTAATTTTTTTACTGCATGTTGGTAGCACTGTACTGATTTAGCGCGCGAAATTTGAGCGGGATTTGTCATTTAATTTGTTTTAAACTACACTTTTTGTTGGTCTTAGTTTTGAGTTCTCGGCGATTTTCACAATGGAAAATATTGTTGAACAAAGAGTGTGCCTTAAATTTTATGTTTCGAATGATATTTCATGTGGTGAATCACTAAAAATGTTGCGGAATACCTATGGCGAATCGTGTTTATCGAAAACAAGGGCTTATGAATGGTATAAGGCTTTTAAAGAAGGCCGAGAAGTAGTAGTAGACTTGCCTCGTTCTGGTAGACCTTCAACTGCTACGACCAAAGAAAACATCGACAGAATGAAGAAGCTAGTGCTCGAAAATCGACGTATGAGTCTGAGAGAGTTGGCTAGTGAGGTGAACATATCTTTTAAATCCGTCCACAACATTCTAATTGACATTTTAGGCATGAAACGCGTCGCCGCTCGACTAGTTCCAAAAGAGCGCAATTTTGTTCAAAAAGCGCAGCGAAAGCATGTCGCTGAAGACATGGTTTCCCGAGCTCCTACGGATCCGACCTTTATGAAACGTATTATAACTGGCGACGAGACATGGGTTTATGAGTACGACATGCAAACAAGCCAACAGTCTTCAGAATGGCGTCTCGAAAACGCGCCGAAACCCAAAAAACCGCGGCAAAGTCGCTCCAAAATCAAGGTGATGCTGACAGTTTTTTTTGACTACCGTGGTGTGGTTCACTCCGAATTCCTTCCAGAGGGAGAAACAGTGAATAAAGAATATTATTTAGGCGTCATGAAGCGTTTGCGTGAGAGTATCCGCCGAAAACGTGCAGATTTGTGGCAACACAACGCATGGATGCTGCACCATGATAATGCACCATCACACACAGCCATTATAGTGAAAGAGTTTTTAGCGAAAAATTCAACAAAAGTTCTCGACCAAGCACCGTATTCACCTGATATGGGTCCGTCTGACTTTTTTTTATTTCCCAAGTTAAAATTACCACTTCGAGGAAAACATTTTGAGTCGATAGAAGCCATAAAAGAAAATTCGCTGAATGAGCTATAGGCCATACCGCAAATAGCCTATGAAAAATGTATGGAAGACTGGGTGAAGCGTTGGAGATGTTGTATTGCAAGCGATGGGGCCTACTTTGAAGGCGATAAAATAAATTTAGATGAATAATTTGTATTTTTTGTTTTATTGACGAATTCCCGATACTTAGTACACAGAATGTATATATTGGAAATTGACAACCAAAAATCTATGTAATTTTATCGTATTATCCATATTTTATCGGTAAATCATATATTAGGGAGGTATATAAATAAAATGTTGATGCTGCCTTAATTATTGGCATGTCGTATAACGAGACTAGTGAAATACATTTAAATAACAACTTATCATCTATGTTATTACAATACAACTGCGACAGTTATACTAATATAATTATTCACCAGCCCCTTTAATATGTTATTTAATACTGAGATTCATAAACCTCATTCATATCATTCTCATATTATATTATACACAATCTTTTCATTTCCTATTTATGTACATACACACGTATAGCTTATGAGATTCCTTCTCCTGGAGTAGAGATGGCGGTGGGAGTGGGTGGAATATTTTTCATAGAACAAGCCTCCACGTGGACACCGCTGATACAATATTGCTAGCACAGGGCGAGGGTGCACTGGGCTTTATAAAAGGTTATCGTACGGCAAAAATAGTGGGGTAAGAAAAATAATATTTGGGTTCAAAATCATAAGAATATGAACAAGTATTGACCGATAATGTACTCGTATATATGTACAAATTTAGTTACAAATTGTCCTTAGTAAAAAACCGTCAAATCTTTTGCATGATTTTAATACAACGATGTAAAAACTAATTAGTAATATATATTGTAGTAACTAGATTATTGCCCTAAAAATTGTTGACTATTGATTTATCAGCATGGCAATAGCAGCACGGCAATAGCGTTTTTATTACGACTCTGATTATCACTGGTTACACTTTTTTTTACTATTTTAATATTCTGTATGACTGACTCAATCTATGAATGATTGTCTTTAAGAAAGAAATATTCAACAACAAAAACTACAGGAAGTCCAATTGATAAGTCATTTATAATTGATGGTTACAAATGCTACTAGATGCTGTACAAACTTCTATATGTATGATAGTCGTCAAAGTGTACTCTCAACTCAGCATACGTGAAAGTATCAAAAGCGGGTTGGTCAAAGTTTATATTATTCAGTCCTCGAAGAATATAACTATCGAGACCTCTCTTGACATCCACCCATGTGGAATTTTAAAGTTTTCTCAGGTTTTTGAATCAGAAAAATATAAGTATAGGTATATTTATTTTCCTATGTATTCTTGTTTTTATATATTTATTTTCTGTTTTGTTTCCTTAATAAATATAAACAATAACTACAAGCCGGGATTATTTATTTATTTTTTTCGTATGCTACCTTTACAGGATTGCGCTAATATGTTAACATAGATAAGATGCATTGAAAAACACATACATAACAACATAACATAACATGTGAAGCAAAAATCACAATAAATTATGTATGTACATACTTACAAAAGCGTACATATTAATGATAATCCCACCAAGTTAAATAGTGTTTCTCAAAATAATGATAATAATTTTATCATCATATCTTTCTAATCGTTAACCCTTGTGAGGTAGTCGTAGGCTCAAGTGTGTATTTCCAAAACTGAAGAGTTAGTTATTCTACGGGCACCGCTAACCCACCTGTTAACCAGATATTCAGCACCTAACGTGACAGCTGAGGCCAATTCCACTAATACTTTTCGCAAAATCGTAGGTCTATATCACTTTGGTAACGGTATGAAGATGTTAGTGGATTAATGAAAATTCAATAATTTGGCATGATTAAGGCGAATTTGACAATACTTTTGTTTTTCCAATAAAAACTTCACACAATTACTGAAGAAAATTCAACGAACGATTTATGCGTTAAATAGTGATTTACTATTTAATGCATAATTCGAATTGGGTTCCTGGTAGGCTTTGTCGCCAAACTATTATTATATTATAAATAGATTTCCTTACCTGATCGATTGACCGATCTTTTGCTTCGGTATATCTAGTTTATCTTTTCTTATTTATATATAACATGCGCTTGTTTGTCCAAACATAAACAAGGGAGTAAGTTCTCGAATGATCCTATCTGTCAACTTTGACACATTGTTATCACTCTCTGGCCAACCAATTTTCCCTTCGATACAAGATATAGGAAGATATATTTCTTAGCCGTATCTGGGAATGAGTTTACACGGAATATTTATATTATATATTTTGTTCACGATAGACAAAGCAATGTATCCCAAGATGGACTTCGTTATATTAAAAAAAACTCAAACTCATAGCTTTTTTTCAACATACGTACATTCATTGAAAGTCAAAACATTTGTCAAACACTGGTTGTCTGTAAATATTCAAATACCACTGATGGTTCGGAAGAACTGGCTAGTAGAAATAACAAATAGTCACCAGTGTTGGATCTGAGCGTTACACTTCACTACACATTCTAACAATACATTCATAATTATTTTGGAGTATGTATAGAGGGTGGAAATGTTAATGTGAAATGTGTTTATCAGGATCAGGAATATGTTAAACCTTGATCTCTGCGTATCCCACTATGATGTTGGGAGACGGATACACATCTGATTTGTATATACATATGAATGATAATTGCCTTACTATGTAAACATACATCTCAATAATCGACAAAATAGCAAATAGATTATCACATCCCTAAAACGTCCCTTTCAAGGTAGTAACAGAAATAAAAATCAATTGGGTAGACAAATTGATTTTTTCTTCGCCCCTAAGGTCTTAAAACCTAAACAAAGGGTCCTCACGACCCGTCTCTCAGGAGGTGGGTCCAGGGGCCATAAAACGTGGCCACTTGCATTTTTTTTAAATAAAATCTCCATACGCTTAGGGCAGCGCACGGACGCTCCGTTATTTAGGGAACCTACGGATCTCTAGGGGCTTACTATGGAATAGACTAGACTTCTCAATTGTCACTGTTTTTTAAATTTAATTTATAAATGTTTTTGGAGGTAGCAAAGGCACATACAATTCATTGTTAAAATACTTATTAAACCTTATATAATTTAGACTAAATTATCATTGAGCATACTCACACTAAGATAGAGGGTTTTGCCCTTTTGAAGGAGTATGTTAAATGTTCCAAATATTGAATCTTTTCTGAATGAAAAACCTATTATTATTAATGTCCGATGTACTAACGAATTGTAACAAAATATTTCATATTCATTTCAGTTGTTGGTTCAGACATAGTCCGTATCAATCCCTACACAACTACGACAGATATACTAGAAGTATCTAAAAAATGGTGTCACTGAGGTTTTATCCACTATCAAATAAATCTAACGATATGAGTATTAATATACAGTCAAACTAATAGCTTTCTGACAGAATATTTGTTATATTACGTGTTCCTATCATTCTAACAAATCCTCTATCGTCTTACCTTCAATACGAATTTCTCCTATCGTACAATGTATTACTAACTCAGTGGTAAGGCCCCGCCCATATCAAGAATGGCCGCAGTACGTACCTTGCGCGACCGTCTGGTGCGATACTAAATGACATTCAACCTTCTTTGTCCACATCTCTTTTCACAAAACGAATTTTCTCAACTTTTAAGGAGTTTGAATACCTTATACAAAAAAGTCTGAAAACAAATAGGAAGGGTGAAATCGTATATTATATAAAATGTCCCCATGAACAAGTACTAGTTTGAGGAATTGATAGATTACTGTGTACCTAATCTAAATTATTATTGTATATTAGTCCTATGTATAGTAATTCGACGTAGCTCAGTTGTTTGGGGCTGGGCTCTGTATCAGTGGGTACAGGGTTCAAATCCCGCTTGAGCATGTACCAATGGAAATGAATTTTAATGAATTTCTATGTACGCTTTCGTAATAAAAACACATTTACGAAAAGCGTCGAATTATACGGTGAGGGAAAACATCGTGAGGAAACCTACCTGTTCGTCGAATAGGTAATAGTTAGTGCTTGTAAATGGCAACATGGCTGACCACCTGTCACATTAAGTACTGACTATCTGGTTAACACGTGGGTTCGAGGTGTCCATAGAATTACTACCTTCGCAATTGCAGAGTCGGACACCTGAACCTCTGACTACCCCGCCAGGGTTTATGGTCGTGAATGCGTTTGTTTGTTATTTGTATTAATAATAATAATAAAAAGCGTTTATTTACGGCCACAAAAACATACACAATACAAAACATTTACAATAAAAAACTTACAAACTAAGGGGTATAACTAGTGCATATTATTGTCGCAGCAAAAGGGTTCCAACTCAGCTGGATATGTTGCGTCTGGTGACAGACGCAACGCTGGTTTTATGTCAGAACCACTGGAGAGCAACGTTTATATTTTAAAGAAAATGGTTAAATATAGTACGCGTAAAATAAATATAGTAAAGTAAATATAGTATAGCTACGTAAATAAACAGTATAAATATATACATAGATATAAGATATGATAACATGTGTGAATAGCAAATGCAAAGACTTAAAAACGGAATTTATTTAAGATTTAGTATAAGTAATATAGATAATATTAAGATATAAAATATTAGTCCTATGCTAGTCTGAAAGGTAAATCGAAATCTAACAAACAGCCATTATTTAAAAGCTAAAAAGTCTACAAACTTTGGACCACCTTAAAGGGATTTCGAATGTATATATGAGTAACAATATTATATTTTTGAGGAAAAGATTATTTTTTTGACTCGCGATGTTTATTAATTTTAGAAGAAAAACGAAACTTACCTTTGAACCGAACTTTACATTTCGGCCATGTTACAATAGCCGTGGTCACCAATCAACGATGGGGAATGTAACATTCCCCATTTTCTATTTTGTAAAATGAACTATATCATAATTCAATATAACTCGAGTACAGCATAGAACTATATAACAAACGTATGTGCAAGCAATTACAAATCTTTCCTACCGCTTTTCCCATCAAAACAATTAAAGAGCACATGTGATTCCTATCAACAAATAAACGTCTCGAATGTGAAAGTTCCAACTCCGAGTTCACACGTCTCTCACTCAATGAACTCAGGCCATTAAAGGTGTGGCCACAGTGGTAAGAAGAGAGGTATGTATGGGACTTAAATAAGGTAACTAGTTAGCGATCTTTGTGGTTTGATTTAGGAGAGAACATAGAGTTAAAGTTAACAAGTTAAAGAACAAAAAAAACCAACGACAAACGCGTCGATATCCGCAATTGTGAAGGTAGTAATTCTATGGACATCGAATCCGCGTTTTGACCAGATAGTCAATACTCAATGTGACAATTTAAAGAACATTGGGCAAGCAATTTGGTTATAGGATAACTGATTATGAAATCGTGGATACATATACGCGTACCTCTCACTATCTATTGAAACGTGATCGTACAATGTATTTAATATTATTCCTAGTGCTAATTTTATAATTAAGTCGAGGTATATAGGTGGCCATAATATAATATAATCAATAATCCTGTAACTTCAAATATAAACACTTGAGCCTATGATTACCTTTAACTGGTCGTTAATATATGTCTTTATAATATACCCGCTCATCGCAACACCATAACCCCACCCGACTACTTTGAAACAAAATTAAAGTGAACATAAATTGATAGTGCTTAATCAAGGGCAGCCATACCCAATATAGCTCTTAAGGCAAGGGAATAAAGTCCAAGTTACAAGCTCCTACCACCGCTCTCTCCCACGGCGTTAAGTCTATTTTTAAGTTGCTTGGACGTATCAACGTGTCAGCTGATAGATGCAGGGGTGCCCAACATGTTATCAACACGTACAGGTTGATTCAGTGTCTTGAGGAGTGAGTTACGTACTTATTACGTTTGGTTCTGAAGGGGTCACAGTGATAGGGTAAGAATATGACGCCATCTTGCTTGGGAATTGGGGTCAAAGAATATAATAAGAGATATTATTGGATTTATAACCGCCGAGTGTGTATGAGAAGACGAATGAGTGTCAATGAAGTGGAAGTAGTCTGTCAGGATCGGGACAAATGGGGATCCGTGATCTCTGCCTACCCCTCTACAGGGAATCAGGCGTGATGTGTATGTATGTGTTATTGCATTTGAGTCACTAGTGTAGGATAACGCAAAGGCCATACATTTTTGAGCATTAATTACTCTTGTAGTCAGGGGTTCAGGTTTTCATCTCCGCAATCGCGGAGGTAGTAACTCTATGGCCAATTTGAACCTACGTGTTAACCAGATAGTTAGTACTCAATGTGATAGGTGGTAAGCCATGTCGCCATTTACTTAACTAGTGTAGGAAAAGAATATATTTAAAACCTACATTTACTATTATAACCCTCTTAAAACATACTAAGACGATTCATTCTTCTACACGATATCTATAAACAATTAAACTATCCCTATCTATCAAATTAGGTAATTTTTGATGTGAAACAAAACGAAGATGTTGCTTTAAGCCTCTGGAACTACCCAAAGGAATCGGTCGTGAATCATATGTATGACGATTATTTGTGCAGACAGTTGTTAATCCCTCTCTGGTGTAAGGACAAGTGCCTTTAGATTCACCTCTGTTAGACTTAACTGGGCTTTTAGGGATCTGCTTGTAACATTGAAAATATGCTTTCAATATACAGTTTTATATAGTTTATAGATGAAACTAATGAAGAGAAACAAAGATAATTATAAAGTTCATAAGTAATATTATTGAAAAGAGACTAAAATATATAGATAAAGCTTAAATATAATTTAGATAATCTACATTGCCAATTCTTTTTTTGTTTTATCTGCGTAGATATTTGGAATTCAATTTTAGTGGAATCATTTTCTTTTTCTAATACTTTTCAAACTGTTTCAAATACAGACTAAATCTCATTGAAAATATGATCTGACAATTACCATTTCGATGTAAAGATACGTATCATATCATCTGAAAGGTATTCTAGAGAGAATAATAATGTATATCCTAATTTATAGCATTTGCTACGTAACCCAAGTACATTAAATGTCTATCTTACTCGAGTATTCACAAACTTCCATATATCAGTTTGGCATGGGTCGTATGGTCCACACGTGTGGGTTAATGTCACCTTCAATGCTATAAGTACATGTACATTATATTTAAATTATGACATACACGGTCTTGTTGGTGGATTCGACGTCATGCCTTATTTATATGTAAAGGAATATTTAGAAAAAAAATTGCTGATCATGTCTGTGTAATTGTTCATTATTATCATTGATTAGTTCTATACGAGTAATTAACAGTCAGGTAATTCTTAGATTAGAAGATGCTGTAATAAAACAGTTGATACCGACTCAAACTTAAATATTAGAATAGTTAGATATTGCCTGATTCAAATATATCTTGCGTAATTGATGAGAATTATGGATACGAAAGTGAATTATAGCTGATAATAAGGCATGAAACATTTAAGTTCAAATAATAAACTGAAAAATCTAAGTGTATAAATTGTATCTAATGTACAAAGGGCTAAATATAACCAATAGGAAAATATCCAAGGTTACATCGTCTTTAACTTTATAACAACGATAGTATATCTATCTTATTATTTTGATCGATTCTATACACATCTACATATATATCCAATCTATAACAGGTACATAACAAAGTTACGACAAGAAATCCTTTCGGCCGAGGTAGAAAGGTCCGGCAATATTGTGGCGTGAGTGCGTTTTACGATTCCCTAATCCGAGGGACACCTCCCTTAATAAAGACGTTGCTGGACGCTCGTAAAAGACACCTTCCGAGGAATATGATGGGATCTCGTCAGGGAATATCGCTGGGGCTTCGAGATTGCAAGGCCTTTGGAATGAATTGGAAAGTTTTTGCAAAGAGGTTAGATATGGTTGGGTTTTGGAAGGAAATGTGTAGAATAATAAAATGGGGATAGGTAGAATTTAAGGCAAAATAAATATATCAAGCTAGAGTTGGCTATAATTAACTTATACGGAAGGTTAATACAGAATTTTAACTAAAACAAATACACAACAACTAATTAAGAAAGCAGGTGAAAAGGGATTTAAAAACTATTTTCTAAAACGAATCGATTTCGGATCTCAACGTGTTTCTAACTTTCTTTTCCATGAGAATTCTTGATCTCTCTACATCATTCTTTTCCTTCTGAATTGGAAACAATGGATGAACCTTAGGGGAATAGATTTTTGTATTGCGAATGCATTTATAAAAGAGAATAGTTGCTAGCCCATCACCTATCCATTTTGCCACACACTAGAACATTATTCGCAAGCTTGACCTAGAATGTTCGCAGACAGGCGTGTTAACATAATCCCGCCGCGTGTTTCGTTGTAAGGTGATTAGACGCGATTTCGTAGGTGACTCATTAGCGCTCTGTCATCGGCTGTCGAGACGCCTGATTGATGGATTTCTGTGTACTGTGTATGTAGAAATGTCTAGAGTATGTAATGGTATTGTTTGTGGTAGGTAAAGTTTCTTAGGTAAATATAATATCATCAAGATATTACTCAAGCCTCTAAACTTGAAGTAAATGATACTGAAACGTTTGCATTTATAATCAACAAAGAGAAGCCGGAAAATCGTTCATCATATTTAGCCTGTGTTATAGGAAGAACTAAGTAGCTACGATGTCTAACTTAATACTGAAATGTTCCTCGGTGGGGTAAACATACTCAAACGTTTGTCTATTCAAGGTATCACACACTCGTAATACATAAAACAGTACTTTTCAAACTAACAATCAAGATTCAATTCTTTGGTAAACAGTAAAATGAACAAATAAAAACCGTCAACCATTTATTTAAACCAACATCATTATTTACAGTTTCTTTTCCAATTCATTCAAATGCCAGGTAGGAAGCCGCAACAACAAATCTATTCTGACCGCGCTATTTCGACATGAGGTTAGAGTTTTATTTGCTCCACCTATCCGGGGCGATTATTAGATTTCTTTGATGAAGAGGCGCATTTAGAATTTGGCCTATTCGCGCCAAATTAGCTGTGACAATGGCGTCAACAATAACCAACTGACGCACCGGTGGCCGGGCTTATTCTGGTCCCGACTAGTTGAACTACTACGAGTGTGTAACTGTTGATCTAGCTCGTGATTATCGATCTAGATTTAACAGAAAAAAATGCATATAATGCACTATAACAATAAATAATCTTAATAGATCAATCTATTTTCGTCAAAAAGTGGTGAAGTTCAAATAGCCTCTTAATTTTACATTAACAAATATCCTTGGAACTTCTTGGTTAGGACAACAAATAAATCGAAAACTTTTTATTTCAAAAATGTAACTACAATAACTATTTTGATATTCATACACAAAGGCATTGATTTAATAAATGAATAAAACATATTAAAATCAAACATTTCATTCTTAATTTCTCAATATAGCTCATACTCAACTTACAACCTACACCTTTTTCATAACTCAATTTCATCGTGAGTCGTGACCAAAACCTCAAACAATTCCGAACGCGTCTCCAAACCTTCCAGAATAGTCGTTGACGTGAACAAACGAAAACCTGTACATGTCGCTGTCAGCGCGGGAAAGTAACTAATGGCTCTCTTAGACGAAGACATCGTGGGGCAGCTGCAGGGAAAAATACCACCAGTGACAGCGCCAGTGGGATTGTTTTAATAAGCGTGTCTGCTGAGCGATGGGTTAACGCTCTAGAGTATCAAAATTGTGTGTTTGTGGAGTTTACTACGTTAGTGGGTACACGTGTTGAATGGATTGTCTAGGAGGATTGTGTTATCTATGGCTGGGGAACTTTGAAGAAAAAAAACAGCTATGATCTTAATGCATATTCATCATATAATTATTCATCATTATAGGTACTTCATAATCTGGGACACTGTATGTCCACTTATTGTCATCGTTGTTTGTATGGATAATATTTGTTTATGATTCTGTTTGACACTCGTATCTTTTCTTTTTATTGGTAGCAAAAAGAGATTTTGGTTGATTTGTAATGAGACTTTTTGTTTAAGAGAATTTCATGGTATCCATTAGATCAATAGATTTAATTATCGAACGTAGTATATCAAATAATGAAAGTAAAACGGTATAAAGTGGTAGTATAAGCTATAGAAATTTAGACGCGATAGGCGATACGTTAGCCATCATCGCTTTTATTGCCTACATGATTATTCACAACGCTGTCCTATAAACATGTTCAATTTTACAAAAAGCTCTGCATATTTTTTGTTCTATCTCCCTATGTAAGACTATGAACACATACATGTGTATTTATCGTACATCTAACAACACAAGCTAAAAGCTTTATTCCATATTTTATCCCAGAATTTTAAATCCAGAAAGAAATCAGACGTCATGCGTATGCGTTTTTACAACCACGCAATACATAAATTTATCGCTAAAAAGCTATTTAGTAAGCACTCGACACTAATGCGCAGGTCGCCCTGTAGGTCACCTATAGTCCACAGTTGGCACGCAAATAGTCATCGCTCACGAATAATCACCCCCATTTATTCACCTGTAGCTTTTTGTGTCGCAGAGAATCGGTGTGACAGAGGCAAATTATTTATAGTCACTTTTAAGAGGAGATTTGTTTGTTTTGTCTCCTGCAATTGTTACACATTTGTTTCAGCGGTGGGCGAAATCGTTTTAAAGATATTTACAAACTTGTGCATCGCGGCTATTAAAATTTAGTAGATAGGAACCAGTGATAGAAACAATTTTTGATTATTTTACATGAATATACAGTTGTGTATACTTGCGGTGAGAAATAAATACTGTTAATAAATTTATTTTTAGTATGTTGCCTATTTGTTCTTGATACGTCTGATTTAACAAAACTTATTGTTACAAAAGAATATATATGGGTGAAGTTGAAGGGCGATAACGTAGGGGTCGGCCCAATAAGACATAAGACAGTCCGATAGATGCCATATTGAAAAAATGTGACGTTATTAGTAGCTATAACCGCCAAGTATCCGTGATCCATGACTACCCCTCTACAGGGAATCAGGCATGATGTGTTTGTACGTTTATAATTGTTGCTAACTTTGCTGTTAACATATAAACTCCTTGTGGATCTCATATCATCATTCTGAATATTATGCCCAAACCATCATGGTACCTTATACTATTATACTTACAAGGGACAATATTCGCAATTCTTATAAATACATATACGTATGTAGGATGACTATCTATTTTTCTAACTCGATAAACACGTATAGGAAATAAAATGATTTCAATCAAGTATTCCCAAACACTGGCTTTCATACAATGTAAACAGCGGTGATGGACTAGTAAACATCTGTAGCAACCAATCATCGCCTGCCATTACGCTGTCAGTAACCCATCCAGGGTAGACAGAGCCTATCAGTTGGAAATAAACGACCGGAAAATTTATTGAACGAGTACTTGGTTAGGTGTAACTGTATTGGCAGGAAATCTGCCTGTTCATAGTGATTTTCAGTGATACAAATATATATAATAGAAATCACAAATGTGGCTGTGGTGATAGATAAAAAAGTACTCAAAGTTATGGATATTAAATGTAAAAATAATGCCAATGTACAATTTCGCAATGTGCTTGTCATGTTATTACATGATAACGTAAATTGTTAAGTTCAATGTTTTGAAAGAAAAGCACATAATAGAAAAATTAAAAAGCTATATTGCATGGTAATATAGAATACAACCTGGCTGACTTTTTGAACTATAGAACCCCATTATTCGATATTCTGTATCAAAAATTAATAAATGTTATTAAATTTACTTTACATGCCAATAATCTACACGAATATCCTATAGTACCTATGTAACAGTAGAGAATAGTATACACTTATTAACAACAATATGTTAATACCCCTTCCTTTCACTATCTATATAACAGGAGATAAGTCTCAAGAATCGATTGAAAACATCTGATTATCGTGCTCGTGTCTGGCCGCTAGCCAAGTGCTTTCCGATTAGAATTTGAGGTGGAAATATTGAAGATGTTGTCAGTATTATGAAGCTATTGATTGCATGTTGGAGACAAAATAATACTACTGTTAGGGAAAACATCATGAGGATACCTACTTGTTCCCCAAACAGGTAATGGTTAATGCTTGTAAATAGTGACATAGGCTACCACCTGCCACATTGAGTACTGACTATCTGGCCAAGACGTGGTTCCGAGGTGGCCATAGAATTATTACCTTTGCAATTGCGGAGATGGACACCTGAAACTCTTATTACCTCGCAAGGGTTAATGGTCGTGAACGCTTTTGGCTTTTTGTTGTAGACAAAAGTGTAAGTGAAGAGTCTTATTGTCGGAGGTCAGTTCAAAACATAAATGTTTCGTCTTAAATTATTGTCATCGAAATAAGAGTTACCATTATCTCTTACAACATTCTGTAAATACACGGAGTAAACAATTATAGAACTTAAAATTATAACACGGTAAAGAATTGTAAAAAAATAATTCCTTAAACTACGAATACTAGCGGAATATCTACTATGAAGTAAAATGATGACATACATATATTAATAATAAATAGCAAGGGGTGATAAGCTAGTTTCATGCTGAATGAAAACTAAAACCTTATCGTAAACTTTTGTAAAGAATCAGCAACTGTCCTATGGTTAACAGCAAAATAATAGAATTTCACATAGTCGTTTTTAAACGACGACCTCCGTGGCGCGATCGGTTAGCCGCCGGAACGCTAATCGTGAGGTCCCGGGTTCGATTCCCGGTGGAGGCAGAGTTAAGAACTACGCTTTTCTACTGCTTTCCAGTCTGGTTGTTGATTATATATCCTATATATGTATTTATCAATATATCATATGTATACATTTCTTAAATATACGTTGACTAGTACCCTTAACACAAGTCTTAAATGTACTTAACGAGGGACTAGTTCAATTGGTGTAATAATGTCCAAATATTATTACTTTATATTATTACTTTATTACTTTAAACCATCTTTTATGAAGCCAATAAAAAACTGAAGGTTTTATAGTATTTAGCCATATGTTACCTATTTCTTAGACATTGCATACATACATAAATATCATACATAGGTACCTGTGTTGTGTGCTAAATTTAAAAGTAAGTGTCGACACCTGTTCTTTTACCAGAATTATGTCGACCTCAAAATGCTGGAATGTGCTAACTGCGTCTAGAATGTAGACTAGATATATCCCATTTACTACCTAAATCCTCCGTTAGGGTTCGGTACAAAATATATTTATATCTTAATATATTTATTAAGATATGAATAATAATTTTTATAATAATGAACTTAGTCAACCAGTTTAAAGTGCAAATAAGAATTCATATAAATGTAGTAAAAGTAAGTGTAGGTGATATTAGGTACTTATTTCGCGTTGTGCTAACTGACTATAACTATTTACAGACATTAACTGATTTAATTTTCGCTTATTTTTAAAAAATAACCAATACTGATTGCGGTAGGTGGTAGAAAATAAATTGTTTTAGCGATAAAGTAATAATCAGATTATGTTATTAACCTTTAACTTTTAAAGTACACTCGCACTTGACCGCTTATTTTTTCACCAATCCTAATAGCCCGCCAATATTTATTGCGAATTGCAAACGACCATTTTCCTGTGACACTTTTTGTCGTATGTAGAGTTAGAATACAGGGACCAAACATGTATGGTTTTAATAAAATACCTGCGTGCAGTCATTACGTCAGTTTTATTACTTTCTGTAACCATCACGTTCAAGTGAAGGGCTTGAATTGAGTTAAAATATCGATACTACCATTAAGATAAGTTTTTCTATTTACCATTTCATGCAATTTTAGTATTTTACGATTAATATTTAGTTATTATCACTTATTGTAGCTAATTGTAATAATTTTAAAATTGTGATCCTCGATTATACCTCAAAAAACACGCATCGTTTCTTAAAGAAAAGTTTGTAATGTAAAAAGTTTGATAATTATAGGTGTTTTCGATTGTATCATTCCCCTTGAAAACAAGTACAGTACAGTTTGTTATTATTATTTTACACAATGCTATACACAAGCTCCAACGCATTAGCATAAATCACATATATTTCTGGAACAAATCAATTCACTACTTTTTAACAAATCAACTATAATTCTTCCTCCTTCTCTCATTTATCGATAATTAAAAACAGATATTAATAATTCTACGTAAAAATCGATAACAAACCTCTCTCTCATTGCCTATCCCATCCCTATTCCCATTTGGCAGGTGCCATGAATTTTTGCACTTGTTTACAATAATTGTCCGTAATCCGTTTTATTAACTAGCTCCGAAATTTACGTTTACAGGCACCGGGATGTGAGCGAGACTTTTATGTTTCCTCTTCAGAGTTACGGCGAGTGTAAACGCGGCTTACACGTGGACTTGATAGTTCACCTTGGTTGGTTATTTACCTGCGTCGTAAATTCAAGTTCATGACCGGTAACCCTTTTGAGGTTGACAAGGATTAGAAAACAAAAAGGTCTTTAGACACACTAAGCTTACTTAGGTACCTGTCACCAAATATTCAATGTTTTAAAACGTATGTCACCGTTCGCCGACACTAACTTATGTTTATACATACATGTATAATAAATGCATTTATCGATGTTAACAATATAATAATGTTATCACCTCGATGGTCACCCATCCTGATACTGACGTTTAGCGTTGCTTAACTTCGGTTATCTAAGAGAACCATTGAGTCAACGATACGAGAGCCGCTTTGATATTTTAAACATAACATAACATACGCTTCACGACTTGTGTATACACACTCCCTTTTTTATTATGGCGGGGTAGTCAGAGGCCCAAATGCCCATCTCCGAAATTTCGAAGGCATGTTAGGTATGGGTCATTCGAAGCCCGCGTATCACTAGATAGACAGCACCCAACGTGATAGGTAGTGAACCGTATCGCCGTATATAGGCACTGACTATTACCTATCCTGGGGGATAGGCAGGTTTCCTCGCGATATTTTCCCTCACCGTTACCGACTGTCAATTATGTACGTAAATGAAAAACGAAAAAAAATATCATATTATACCATAAAATGCCCAAACTAGTGCCTTAACCTCTGCCAACCCCGCATACAATTACAGTTTACCTACCTACAGATATGACCTAAACTTGACCTCCTGTCATCGCATGTTCCGGTCAAATATGCACCTTCATTAAGCCCTGGGCCCAAGAACAAGGGCTCTTTCAGCCACATCCGGTATTCTATCGTAACCTCTTGCGGATCACGTTACAGGGATTAACTTCTTCAAGACCGTGTTCATAAGGGGATATGATTGTCTTTTTGCAAACGTGCATCCTGGATCATATAGAATGATAAGTATCTATCTATAAATCTTGCATGTTGTAGAAAATGGTAAGGAACTGGAGGTAAATGGGTTCTATTAGGTGATGAGCTAGTAACCTGTGACTAAAACTTCATATTATTACAATTACGACCCCCAATTAATACGGTAAAGGTGATAGAAAAATATATTTCAAAAGTAGGTGATTTGAGTTTGCTGTTACATATATTCTAATATAAATAAATAAATTAAAACAATAATATATAGTTCTATAAATTATAGTATTTAAAAGACATATTTTTTCAAATTATTCTCTCGGCATGGGGTCCCATCCCATACAAAATTTTTCGACCAAAACTTGAAGCATCAATAGGTGGCGCTATAAGTCATCAAAGACCGATAAAAAAATTATTATTGAAAAATATTGCGATTTTTAGCTATATTCATACATAATTCACCATAATATGTGATAATATGAATTTATGTACTTACTAGTGAGTAATAGAAAGCGCGGATATCAATTTCATAAATAATAAAGTAAGTAAAATTTATTTAATCCTGCCATCTAGTCAATACTTGTAGAAGCAACATTTTTCTATTCGAAAGCAGATGTCGCTGTGTATTGGCGGTTAGTATAACTACCTATCAACAAATGTATTCAGTACAAATTACATAATTATGATTTCAAAAACATCTAAAATACAAACTGAATACCAGTGTCACAGACTTTATAGGCAGCCAATCGTACGAAAAATGTAAATGTCTCGATTCCCATACAGATTTCTTTTGATCCTGATAAACTACTATTATACGGCCAATTATTAGTTTATGTGTTATGTAATGTCAATAATGTTTTTGCTAAAATATTGGGTAGGTATATTAATCGCGCTTATGAAAAATTATGATGTGTAGTTGTGATCATAAATATAGGATTCTACGGTTGTGATTCATACACCGGTTCTCGTTCTATCACCGAAGTTAAGCAACGCGGGCGTGGGAAGTAATTGGATGGGTGACCATTTAAATTCCTCACGTGCTGTTGTTTTGGTGAGGGAACCTGGTTTGGTTATGTAAGGAATAATTAATATCAAATATAATTATCAAAGTTAATCACCTATTACATTGGTTATCAGGTAACGATTGGGTTTCGATTGACTTAAGATTGCAAAAAAACTTAGTTGCCACTCAACATCTGACTACCCCGAAAGGGATGTGAATGCATATTTTGCACATAGGTTTTTTGTGTTCGTCTGTCGGGTAACGACGGGGATCGGGGATCAATCGGGGTCGGCGGCGGCGGCGACATAATGTGAACACAGTATTCTGTACCTATTCAGGATTATAATACTATAAACAGAGATCCCGCGCACTCGTAGATTGGGTAGGCATAGTTTACGCGAGAGCATTGAGCGAAGCGGCGCACGCGGCAGCCCCCGCCACCCTCGCCGAGAGCGCTGCAAGTCGCTCTCTGCTCTATTACGGGCACTAATAAATGTAAATAATAGTAATAATAATAGTAATAATAGTATAATAATAATATATATATCGCTGAGAATCAGCGTTCCATCCAAAATAGACTTTATTACAAATGCAGAAAAAATATTTTCCATTTGCACATTTCAATAAAATGCAATAGGTATGCATTTTGTATTTCATTTTGGCATGTTTTTGTACTGTAAACATCTGTCAATATCTAATCATATTATGATGATGCAAAATTAGACTTTATTGCATTAGAATTTTAAAACTAATTTTCAATGTTATGCATTTGCAATATTTAAAATGCAATAGGTATTAATTTTATATTTCTTTTCATTTGCGTGGCGTGGTCACTATGTATGTATATTGCGTTAAAATTAATCGACTTATTTAATCGAATAAAAAGAGAATGATTAAAATGTGCATTGCTAGATCTATATAAGTATACAAGTACATATATAAAACATTCATATAAAATTAACTACTGAAATATAATGATAATATATTTTTATATAGGTTGCGAAGGTAATTTATAGTGGCAAAGTGGAAGGAAGATTATGATTGAGACAATCCTTTCTAGGCAGGTGTAGGTAGCGTGAAGAACAGAAGAGCCTATTACATTGGTTATTGATAATCAGGTAACGATTGGGTTTCGATTGACTTAAGATTGCAAAAAAACTTAGTTGCCACTCAACATCTGACTACCCCGAAAGGGATGTGAATGTATATTTTGCATATAGGTTTTTTGTGTTCGTCTGTCGGGTGACGACGGGGATCGGCGATGAATCGGGGTCGGCGGCGGCAACATAATGTGAACACAGTATTATGTACCTATTCAGGATTATAACAGAGATCCCGCGCACTCGTAGATTGGGTAGGCATTGTTTACGAGGGAGCATGGAGCGAAGCGGCGCATCGCGGTAGCCCCCGCCGCCCTCGCCGAGAGCGCTGCAAGTCGCTCTCTGCTCTATTACGGGCACTAATAAAAGTAAATAATAGGGTATCTCTGAGAATCAGCGTTCCGACGGTTACGGTTAACAACCGAAATATATCTGTTACTAAGCCAAACAGATATCGATTAACACGTAAAGAAAATAACCGATATATATAGCGGTTATTCGTAATTAAAGTTCATTTTGGCATGTTTTTGGACTGTAAAAATAGTAATCATTTTATGATGATCCAAAATAAACTTTATTACAAATGCAGAAAAAATATTTTCCATTTGCACATTTCAATAAAATGCAATAGGTATGCATTTGGTATTTCATTTTGGCATGTTTTTGTACTGTAAACATCTGTCAATATCTAATCATATTATGATGATGCAAAATTAGACTTTATTGAAATAGAATTTTAAAACTAATTTAAAAATACGGTTCCCTACCTATCACGTTGGGTGCTGTCTATCTAGTGATACGCGGGCTTCGAATGACCCATACCTAACATGCCTTCGAAATTTCGGAGAAGGGCATTCAAGCCTCTGACTACCCCGCCATAATAAAAACGGGAGTGTGTATACACAAGCCGTGAAGCGTAGGTATATTTTTTTTTTCTTTCTATCGGTACACTATTTCGTTTAAAAATCAATTCTATTATATATATTTCGAAGGCATATTCGATAAAAAGAAAATTTTATTATTATTATATTTAATCACTAGCATACACTTCACAGTGAAAACCTTTACAATCTTCTCCAAAATGTGAAATATAACGAGTTCGGATTTTACTTTTTAGTTTCTACCTTGCTAGGTACTACGCACACAAACACAAGTCACGCACACTCGCGCGATAAGGCGCGGCGCCTGTCTGTGGTCGAGGTAGAGTACCCGCCACATACGGTGGCAGTAGCCAAACTTGGAACTAAATTTGACGTTTCCGCCATTGCGTGTTATTTTGTATGAAAAGTAAATTTAGTATTACCAGCGTTGTGTTTTTTGCCCACTCTTTGTAATTTTTATGTTTGTTAAGGGTGATTATAATAAATTGATTTCCGGAGTTTCTTGTTAGTTCTTCTCCAAGCTAGGGTCTCCGCTGAACTTCTTCTTCTCAATCGTTACGCTCTTATCAGAGCGGTCGTGGTCTTCATGACGTGGCATCTTGAGCAGCCGAAATGGTTGGTGAACTAACCTCGGTAAAAATATGTAAAGACAATGCTCAGTGCCATGTTTGAAATAGTTTTTTTACATACATACATACACATCACGCCTCATTCCCTGTAGAGGGGTAGGCCGAGATCACGGATCCCCATTTGTCCCGATCCTGACAGACCACTTTCGCTTCATTGACATTCATACATTCTCTAATACACTCTTGGCGGTTATAGGTACTCCTAACGTCACCTTTTTTCAATATAGCGTCTATCTGACTGTTACATATATGTCTTATTAGGCCGGCCCCTACGTAACCGCCCTTCCACTTCACTCATATATATTCCTTTTGTCAATATATAGTTTTTTTAATTTGTACTTAGATCATAAAATAACTTTCAAAGAGAGCTTATGATAGGGCTTATTTTGAATAAAAATATTTTGACTTTTGACTTTGGTATATTAATTTGTTTTATTTGAGTTTATAGCTCTGCAACCAAAGATCGTTACAAATGAAACCTCAATATAATGTATCGAGCCGTATGGCACAGTGAGTGCTAGTTTTGGCGTGTTTACTGGCAACACTGGATTACGCGACTGTGGCGACGCCTCCAACTGCCACCGTATGTGGCGGGTACTCTAGTCGCGCGCGTCGCTTGATTTTGATCTATAAATGAATAGGTAGGTACCTTACATTCATGGGAGAAATGGGGCTACGTGATTACTGCCATCCCTCTAGGGGGAAGCGGGCGTGACGCGTATGTACGTAATTCTATTTCATAAATATGTATACGTACGTTCACTGCTAAGACAGTACCTACTTTTACCGGTCTGCATCCCTCAGTCGCCTTTTACGACACCTACACGAAGGGTGTCAAACTGTATTGGTGAAACAAGGGTTAATTATGCATTTAAATTATATAATATATTGTAGGTATTCCAGAATACTTATTAGGATTAGGTATTTATTTAGGTGAACTCTTTGACCAAATGTAACTGCCTATAGTAATCTAATAAACTCAATCTAATAATATAGTGCAAAGCAAATTAAACTGTCTTAACTCTAGTAATACTAGAAATTACCTCAATCCAACAGTCGCCTTTTACACCTACAGGGGGGATGGGAGTGTCAAACTATATTGGTTAAACACGGATTAATAGGACTTAATCAGCAGTCCGATTTCTCCCCATGGATGTTGTAAGAGTGGAATAAGGGCTCTAAAGTGATTTTTATCTATTTTGGGTGATGGGTTAGCAACCCATCACCCGAGACAGTATTATATTATCTGTGTCCGTGACTTGATTGATATTGATGCTGGCATACCACTTTATTAAATTTACATACCTAGTTAATTTTATAGAAACACCTTAGTGTTTCTATAAAATTACCGAATGACCCATACCTAACATGCCTTCGAAATTTCGGAGATGGGCATTCAAGCCTCTGACTACCCCGCCATAATAAAAAAGGGAGTGTGTATAGACAAGTCGTGAAGCGTATGTATGTTATGTTATGTAAACACCTTAGAATATATATAAACTCAAACACCTTAGTATTTAATTATCTGTGACCATATGAACCGAAAATAAACCATAAAATGAGCAAACAGTATTAGACATGCTTTATTTGTAATTTTATTCATATATTAGAAGTGCTGAGAAAAGGGGATGTAAGGAGTACCTGTAATTGGCAACCATGTATGCAAAGGTGTTAAAGAGGCGAACGTGGCATGCCAGGATCAGGAGAAATGGGGCAACGTAATCTCTGTCACCCCTCTAAGGGGAAGCGGGCGTGACGCGTATGTATTATATGTAATTCTAATTCATGACTTAATATTATGTATGCGTACGTATATGCGCTCATGACCATTATTAACATTGTCCCTAGTCTCCTTGTCGCCTCTTACAACTTGATGGAAAAAACCTGTATATATTTTAATATCTGTGAGACCTGTGACGAAGCACAGAAGGCTGAATTGTGAGTACCTATTAAAGAGTCCGTGAATCGTGATCGAGGTAAAATCGTCTGACGACGGATACTTGCTCGCTAGAAATAGACTCTGCGGTGAATTTTACATACCTACTTTATTTTATAGAAACACCTTATGAATCTAAAGACCTTATGAAATAAACCATAAATTGCCATACCATAATACCTACTCGTATGTCATTCAAGTTTTTTAAGGAAGGCACCTATACATAGGTGGCGGGGTAGCCGAGTGGATTAGCGCCTTAACTCTCTGGGTGATCCAGGTTCGAATCCCGGCGGCACCAATGTTTATTTCTAATTTCTAATAAATATGTGCCTTGCGTCCACACTCTGGTCCGTCCTAGCCGTAAAACGTGTTAGGTGGGACCAATTAAAACAGAGATAAAAAATAATGAAAAAATTATCGGCGAGTATCATATACCCTACTCAAATTTAGATGGAGCTATTTCACTTAATTTAGCTAGCTAATCGCTCTAGTATGGACAAATACAAAAGTGACCTCTATTATTGAGAAGATGCACGATTTATGCACGATTTCATGCATTCGATGTCACGCCATCTGTTTTTCCAATTTCGCTTCAAAAATAAGCGGAGTAAAATAAGAAGTTAGCACTTACCAAAAAATTTGTATGGGATGGGGTATCTGTACTGTATAGTATTATATTATCTGTGCTCTCGGTAACTTTCACGTGCTCTACGGATAAATGAGCTTTCGCACGATTAGTACGTCTATTTGAAACTAGATGGCGGCACAAGTCATTTGAATGTTCAAATATTTTGTAGCCACGTATAAAAGTGCAAGTTATTTCACTTCTTAATTTTATTATTTGCTTGGAAAGAATAATTTAATCATGCATAACTTCATTGATTACAATTGAAGGGGTAAGGATAGGTATGTAAGAGGGGGCAGATATCTAAATATTTTAAGTGGCAACAATATAATATTATATCGATAACTATACTATTTGATTTTTTTTTAAGCGTCCTATAAGATGTTTACAAAAATTTTGTACCGTGCTGCCTGGGTCATAAAAATAATGGTGACTAGCTGCCGTTCTTTCCTGTCTGGCCTGTCGTATGAGGCGAGTTAGAGACTAAGGTTAAATGAAATGTATTGGGCGATGGCTAGCAATGTCGTCATCGTTAATAGATGTTCCATATGACATTAAAACCTCAATTATCATGCTCCGGTGTGACCTAAGAGTTATTATCGTGTTTCCAAAGTTCCAGTTTCCAGTTTCCAAAGGGGAGTAAAGGACGTGGATGTATATACATATACTTCGTAAAAAGTACATATATTACTAAATGTAGTTTACGTCAAATGTATTTAAATGATATTTAGATATTAATATTGACTTAAGCCTCTAACATAAAGAAAATACTAACAAGCTACCTTTCTTTTTTCATTTATTTATTTATATATATATATATATTGATACGGTTGACCCGTGGCCTATAATATTTTTAACACATCATTTTAGCACCCACTTTGTACCCCTCGACATAAATGTTATATGTATAACTTACAAAAGCCTCCCACTACCTGTACAACAAAGCAAGTCAAAGACACATGTGCCGGGTACGCAACCTCGACCAGCCAGGTCGTCTTCCCAGAACAACACATGTGCCGAACAAAGAACGCCTTTTTATGAGGGTTTGGGGGTCATTAGACCAAATTTGGAATGAAAGGAAATGCTTTTTATTCAACATAAGAATCATAAGATCACTTATTCAAAGTAAAAAAAAATCACATGAAAAAACTTAAAAAGTTAAAATAATTCAAATAAAACTATTGGCATTTCGTAAAGGAAAACCTGCAGAGAAGAAATGCCAAGAAATTCTGCAGACATTATTAAACACAAATTTGATAATAATTTCTAAACTACCTAAATATGTATATTTATAATAGGAATGATATTACTGATACATAGGCATTTAAAAAGCATATTTTATATTATTGGAACCGGTAATAATCAGTGCTAGTTAATGACGACTATTACCTGTTTCAGAAATGGTTATAAATAGTCATATCCGGAGATATCTGGTTATTAAGTGGATTCGTGATAGCCATAGGATCAAAAAACTGCAATTGCATAAATATGCAAATGCTAAAATTAGTATTATGTATAAATTGAAATTTTTTTTTGGTTCAAGATATATGATACTCATAATTACAGTTATACGTATGAACTTGTGTTGGCAGTTTTAATTACAATAGTTTCATCAAAACTGACAGACATGGTCGCCCATCCTAATAATATTACCAGCTAACTTAGCTTAATTTAAATAACAACATAAGAACAATTGTTTTATCGTTACCAAGGTTACGAGTGAAGAGAACATACAGAACCCACCTATTAATATTAATCGGACCGGCCATGTTTCTCACACTAGTCCGGAGTCAAAAGGGCCGCTTACCTGTATCGCATAAAAAAACGGATGCGGCATTAAAAAGGTTACCATTGGCCACATGTGGCTGAAGGTGGGAAGGCCGTGATCCAAAATGGCCGAACGGAATAATTTGACATATGGTTGAATTTTTAAATTGTATCTGATCAGATTTTTGTATTCTTTATTTATTTTATATTCTTTAGATTACGACGACGGTACGTTTAATTGACTTTATTATATATGGATAAGTTTTTTTTACATTAATGTAGGTACCTACATAATTGGTAATCATGAATGTATTATTATTTATACTAAATAATAAATGATTTTTAATGCTTAGTAGATGTATATTTATTGTAGTACTGATTAATGAAGGGTGACGTTAGGAGTACTTATAACCGCAGAGAGTGTATGAGAAGATATTTGTAAGTGTCAATGAAATGAAAGTTGTCTGTCAGGATCGGGACAAATGGGGATCCGTGATCTCTGCTGATCTGATCTCTGCCTACCCCTCTACAAGGAATCAGGCGTGATGTGTATGTATGTACTGATTAATATTCATGTAACTATAAAGTTTGGCGCCAGATTATATTGTGTTAGTCAAATAAAATATTTACGCTTTATGAAGCTATAATTGTGACCTTATCTAATCATATACCTATTAGGTGTTTATTGGTTCAATTGTTAATTAGTAACTGACACTAAGGTCTATTTACACGCTGATTAGTGGGGTGATAAGTGCTAGTATATCTATCGACATTATTACCACTTCAACAAGTTTTAACATAAATTTAAGGATATAATGTTTTCTTTTCTCCTATTAGTCAAAAAATCGTTTAGATTGTTTTAGGTACTGATTATTTCGAAATGGCTATCTATAGTGTTTGCATACCAAAGTTATGGATACAAGATAAATGAAATAGTTACGTTATTCAATTTGTATTTCCACTAGATTTATGTAGAATCTATATAAATTCAAAAAGACATACCACTGATTTTAATTACAATTGGTGCGATAGTGTGCTTTAATATTATATTATAATTATACATTGTAACAGACATTTTTTTTTATTAAAACACACAATTACTTACATAAGTATTTACGAGTATACCAAACGCGCCATGAAATAAATTAAACTCCATTGCACACTGTTGTAGGGGTACCAAAATGAAATTGCTTCAAAATTCTTTAAACTCTTTCCTTCTACCTACCCCTTTAACTCTAATAGTCGTGATACACATCTAGGTATCCTTGGCGCATGTAAATAGGAGCGGTTGAGTGGGGCAGTGACGTCATCCGCCAACCTGTCGCCGCCTGTAATTAAACCCCACCGATAGCGGAGGGAAGGCCGCATGTCGATGCTAATGTATCGATAAAATAGTTAAAAGTATACGTGTATATTCACGTCCATCAATCGGGGTGAACAAAAGGTAGGAGATATAATTTCTCTTTAGGTAAATTTTTACTACTTTTTTATTACTACTAGGTGGACCGATGACCTGAAAAAGGTCGCTTATAGAGATTGGCTGAGCGCCACAAACGATTGTGTTTTGTGGCGTACCCTATGTGAGGTCTACGTCCAGCAATGGACTGACATAGGCTGATTGATTTAGGTCACATTTTAGCCTGAGTATTATTAGTGTTGTAATTTCAAATAGTTTTTTTTTCTGACAAATTGCTGGCCTATCGCCCACTAGATTCTATTTACCCCTAGTCCCTTAGTCGCCTCTTATCACATGCCGTAGTAAAAATAAAATGATTATATAGTTAAATCATCTGTCATATATGTGTCGGGACGTAAGCTGAATAAGTTAGCCACGTCGATAAAACTTTTGTAAATCACGTATAATACAATATATGACCAGGATGATAGGGTCAGATAGGGATGACCTTCTAATAGATACAGATTGGAGATATTCTTCTTAATAAAATATAATAAAATAATTAAAAGAAGAGCCTGCATGGCAAGGTAAATGCATGTGAGTCATTGGCAAGCGAGATTTGTCTTTCAAGGTCCTGTCTATCCTGTCGAAATGTAGAAGTATGCATATGTATTACATAGCATATGTGAAACAGAAAGAAGTCCATGTTAGATGTTAAGCTAATATAATGGTATATATAAACATTTATAATATATTTATACCATTTTATTTTTTCATCCCTAACCCCGCAGTCACCTTTTGCTACAATCCATAAAGAACAACAACTAATTACCATTCTAACTTATACCAATAATGACTCGAAACATTCCCTATACTCTTTATCGATATCGATGAAACCACACTGCACACGCCTGGCGATTCCCTCATCGTGTCGTATATCACGCCGCTTTGTCCACACGTGGCGGGCAGACACCTTTGGCCACACGGCGCACATGCGGGAGCTGTGTTCCGCGGGAGGTCGACAGTCATGCCTATATCATAAAAGGACTTTTTTATTACACTGTACTGGTTTAAAAAGTCTGAAATATAAGTTTTATATTTTATTACAGTTTCGGCTGTTTAGATTATTTTTCATAACTAAATTGCTTCATACATATTACACATCTGCGACATGGCTTACCAACTGTCACATTGAGTACTGATTATCTGGTCAACACGTGGGTTCGAGGTGGCCATAGAATTACTACCTTCGCAATTGCGGAGATGGACACCTAAACCTCTGTACTCCGCAAGGGTTAATGGTTGTGAACGCGTTTGTCTTTGTCATAGTTTCTCTGTCTTCACCATCCTTCGATCATCCTCTTCACTAACCATTAACATAAATATAATGACATTAATAATTATCAATCAACGTGTTGACCAGATAGTCAGTACACAATGTGACAGGTGATAAGACTCGCCATTCAAAAGCAATGACTATTTGCTTTACAAGAGGGTTCGAGGTGGCCATAGACCTACTACCTCCACAGTTGCATGTTCACTCAAACCTCTGACTACCCTGTAAGGGTTAATAGTTCTGAATGTATTTACTTTTTGTTTCGGTAATATATTCTTAATGTCAGGTTCCCATTCCATCTTTACATACTCTATAATAATAATAATATTTAGGATTCTATTACACCAATTGAACTAGTTCCTTGGTAAGTACATTAAAGACTTGTGTTAAGGGTGCTAGTCAAGGTATATTTAACAAATATAGGCATATTATATATATATAGATAAATACATTCAAAGCATATATAATCAACAACCAGACTGGAAAGCAGAAGAAAAGCGTAGTTCTTAACTCTGCCTCCACCGGGAATCGAACCGATTAGCGTTCAAGTGCTAAACCAATCGCGCCACGGAGGTCGTCAAAATAATAATAATAACAATAATAATAACATCTAGTCAATCTAATTTAAAGCTATCGGATTTGTGATGATATCTTAAATATTAATCACTCGCTCAAATTAATTTCGCTTATTTTTCATGTATATGTTTGTTTCCTTAGTCGCCTACAACGTGCAGTAAAGCAGCTAGTTCATTCTAAATATCAAAAGGTAAGTAAGCAAAGCGAGTTCTACAGTAGCGATGCACTCTCAGGGGGCCAAAGCAATATTCGCGGGCGAAACCGGAAAATTAAACATGAGTCACAAACAGCGCGTCTTTTGCATTGTAATTACTTCGTGTACTCACTGGGATGTACTGAGATGTTTCGTTTAGGGGTAGATAGAGGGATGAGTGTCCTAGGTTTTATTAGATAGAAGTTACGTAGCGTGATAGTTGGGCAGAACATCACCGTTCTGAGAATTTACTTATACATGTTCTAAACAAAGACAAACGCGTTCTGGTGTCCATCTCCGCAATTGCGAAGGTAGCAATTCTATGGCCACCTCGAACCCATGTGTTGATCCTATAGTCAGTAGGTACTCAATGTGACAGGTGGTAAGCCATGTCGACATTTACAAGTACTAACTACCACCTGTTCGGGAACAGGTAGGTTTGCTTACGACGTTTTCCCTCACCGTAATATTCTATGCATTTCATAAATGTTTTTTTTATACATGTTCATGATAGATAAGTTTCATCGTGTCGTTGTCTTTACTCAAAACAGACAGTGATTACTTGTCTGATGACCCATTCTGATACTGATTACATCCAGTGCAGCTTAACTTTGGTGATCAAATAAAAAACGGTATGTTAACATTATGGGAAAGTCATCTGGATATAAATGTTTGACCTAACGTTGTACTCACAGTGGCCAAACCTATGTAGATATTAATAATAATAATGTACACTTAAGCCTTTCACTATCATCATAATTTGGCTACACACATTAAACCTATGTATGTTTATACCAACTGGGGATTACATTATTGTGGACTTGTATACAAAAAAATACATAGTTAGTTTCGCAAAACATTAGAGATAACATCTATCTGAGCTTCAAATATAAGTTTGTTACTTTGGTTTTTTATTTTATATACATATAAACAACCAACAAGTAAACTTTTTCTGAATCCATCCACTTTCTTCCTTTCTTACACAAAACTAAAGCACACAAACCTGACTTAAATCCCAACCCAACCTACGTACACAAACTTCCCCAATTGAAAGGTAAGTGTTCGTTTGTGGTCCGGGGCTTTTCCTTGGAGTTTTTCCTCAATCTGTATCCCCCCACCCCCTCTCTGGAATTCATTTGGAGCGGGCTAACTTCGCCGTGTCGTTGGACGGACGCTTTTTTCCCACTGACGTGTGGGTTGGTTCTGCTATTTGGGCACGAGATAAAGTTGCAATTGGTTAAAAATAATGTGTATTACTTATCATAAGACGTCTAATGTAATATTTAATGTATATCACGGAAGTTAGGTTTATTGTAATTTGTTTCATGCTATAAAAATCTTCCTTCTTTTGTTTATCATATAATTTATTTAAATTTCTTGATAGATCATCCAAAAGAAGGAATAAATAATTAATTTATTTAATATTTAATTAATAATTAATTGGCTATCCAGCGGGGCAACGCTGCTAGTGTGCCTTGGGCTTTTGCTTCTGGGTGCTAAATTCGGGACACTAGTGGCGCTGTATAAATATTTACTTTTAGTTAGATTTAAGTTTTTTTAAATGTTTTAATTTGTACATATTTCATAATTATAACTGATTGTTTATCCGCGATATTAGTAGACTTTTTCTAGGTTTTCTTTAGGTGTTCCAGAGCTTGGCCTACCCACCATTATTAATACTTCTTACATTTTAAATTTTTATAGTTTAAATGTAACAAAAGGTATTTTTTTACACAACCCTCTGTTTTATCCATCTTTGGGACTCTAGACACCATTATATCTATGAATCTTTTTCTCAAATACCAACTACCTACAGGTTTATAGGTTATAGTAGAATCGATCTTCGGAATGGACAAAGTTGGCGGGCACACATTGCGCCGCTCATATCGGTAGCTTTTTCCAAATGCGACGCACACCTTGTCATAAAAAAACTCAAACTTCATACATTACATATGGTAATATGGAATAAGGATTTTAAAAACAGACACGGGGATTTTCGCTTATGAAATTAACATGTGAATTTCGACTATATTACAACTATTTATAGTTTCGTTTATTTTACAGTCTGGGAATTACTATATAAGTTGTTTTTTTCCTGACATGTTGTAGGATGCTACTACGATCAGTGGTAATAAAATGATGTGCAACAATCCCTGGCTATTGTATCATAGCTAATAGTAATCAGGTCATGTTTGCGAGTTGTATCCATCTCAAGAGTTATGAGAAGACCCAAGATATACCTATATTTAATATACGAGTAATAAGAATATTTATATATCCAATTATTATGATTCATTTTTATAATTTCTATTTACAATTTCATAAAACAGAGATCCGATACAAAGTGAACCATACCATTACATTGTTTATTTACTCCAATCCAATCCATAGATAAATCAACTACTGTAAAATCTATAATAAACCATTCCCAACATTCAAAATCCTTTCAAAAACTCATCCCAGTTCGAGATCAACTTAAAATGACTCCAATAAAACAGAACCTATCAGGATAGTTGCCAAAACCTCTTCCGAGATTTAGTAAGCAGTTATTGAGTCATACTCAATCGATGTTTGAGGAATAAACCGCAGTTCAGCGGACAATGTCGTCCTGATAGTCATAAAGACTACAAAAAAGAGGGTTATGGATATGCAACAGATTTTTAAAAGACGTGTATTGAATTTTAAATTGAAACATTTGTCCAAAAAACAGTATGTATGAGGTGTATGGTTAAAAAGCCAACGTGGTTTGTCAGGATAGAGAAATGAGGATCCGTGAACGCTGGCCACAGCTGTAGCGAGCTGGCAGTGATGTGTATGTATGTTAACACACATGCAATTCCAATGGCAACATACTCGTACATTTTAACTACCTCAGAAATTCTTTCGTTATCTTATACTTCGATTAACATATATACGTATATGTATGTGCATGCATTGAGTTAAAATAAGATTAATCATCAGTACTAGGTATCACATCTTTTCATCTCTACACATTTAAAAGGTTACGAAGTCACATTAATAATGGTGACAAAGATTCATACACTTTCGACTATAACATGTTCAACCTGACGTTGTGGGCTGAGTATCTGGTATAAAGTAGCTTTGACGAAGATAAGATCCTGGTAGTGACTACATATACGTCGTATGTATTGTATGTCGTATTTTGTTGCTTTGTCTTTGAGATACATATCAATACATATATATCTAGCAATAAGCTGCTATAGGGTGATAAAATAAAGATAGAACTCAAAGGTAGATCGTGAAATGTACATATTGGTACATACTAACATATATTCATGCCTTTAAGTCCCCAACGGGATTGGTAGAGACAATCGATCGCCACATGGAAACAAATCTCTCTTGTTTCACTCACATCCATTAACCTTCTCATACACGTTCTTCAAACTTTGTAGTATATGTATATACTGGTATTTAAATTGAACATTAAGGTTAGTTTCAAAACGCCATCACTCGGCGTTGGTGGGCCGTGTTTTTTCCCTTTCCCACGTCTCTACCTCCAGTCTCAACACAATTTGTCTTAAAACTCGCCTCTGAGTACAGTCCACTGCTACAATAGACTAGAGGTCACAGGAATACATACTAAGGTTTACAATGTAGGTATATGATTAAGTGCGCATACGTTAAGAAAGCAATGGCTAGATATTTTAGGAACAACAAGAAAATACTTAGATTATACTCAATTACTAGAATGTACTCAAAGACTAACAAGTTAATCGTCGAGATTTTTTAACTTGACTTAGCAATTAATATGAAATTTTGGTGGACGGTTCTGGCATGTCACCAAATCATTCACAAATATCCCAGATTTCCGAGTCACCTTTTTTTATATAGCAGGAAGATACTACTATAATTTATCTAGTAAATATCCGGTCATTAAATTGACAAACAAATTTCTTAAGATTCTCGCAAAGTTATAGCCCGATACAACCTCAAGCCTACAAGTCTTGTCTTACCAAGTCTATTTTCCCAAGGTCTGCAACTCGACCTGAACTCCCTCCCCCCTCCTCCCGCAAGTAATCAGGTCTCCCCGAGGTGAGACCTCCCTGAGCCTGGAGGACGTATAAAAACGCCTCTGTTACTTTCGCCATTATTGTAATTGGCTTTTACGTAGGATGGAGCTAGTGGTTTTATCAGGCACGCCGTTGAAATTGTTAAGGGATGGTTATATAAGGGTTGATCATTTTGTATGGTTGGGACTTAGATAGCTTATAAGTTGCATCATTATGAGCAAATGGTAGAATCATCAGCTTATATCTAGAATACTATTCATTAATAAACCTTTATTTCATATTAAGTTAATACTAAATCCTAAACGTTTTGTCTGAACACTAGGTAAATGCTGTATTTTGGATTTAACTGTACAATGTACGAATTAACAACAATACAGGAAGTATCACTAAAGATTTATTGGAATATTTTAAGCTATCGACTCCTATTTGTGTACGTGAGTTCTTACACTATATAATTTATATAATCTTATGCACTTGAAACTAGCAATTACTACTCTCTGTTAGTAATGAGCTTTTTCTTGCAACCCATGCCGTGTTTCTGAAATCTTTAGCCTTAGCGAGGAAATTTGATCCACCTCTTAGAACTAAAGCATACAATCAACTCTCACTAAAATTTACAGCTATACCTACACATTTAGTCCAAGATTAAAGTCTTGGGACCTCACAACTCCGCTTCGAAACCTGTAACTCTACTCCCCTTTTACCCCACCCCCTCTCCAGTAATCACTCCCCCAGCCTGAGGTAAAACCCCTACAGAGAAACCTCCTGCTACATGCTACGACTCGGGTGACACCGGGTTTAATCAAACCGTAGCATATGCAGCTACGAACTACGTGTATTATGAAAAATGTGTTTTGCTTCTGAATAGTTGTATAAGTTTCTTTTGATACTAATATTGTAAATGATACGAATATAAGACAAAAGGATTATATGTGATTGAAGTGATAGTGCGGTTAGGTAGGGGCCGGCCAAATAAGACATATGACAGTCAGATAGACGCTATATTGCAAAAGGGTAACGTTAAAAGTACCTATAACCGCCGAGTGAGTATAAGTGTCAATGCAGCGAAAGTGATCTGTTAGGATCGGGACAAATAGGGTTCCGTGATCATTGCTTACCCCTCTATATGGAATCAGGCGTGATGTGTATGTAAATACAAATGTATGATACAAATACTGTAAGAAAAGAAGAGGATTTTGCAAGTGTAGGTAAAGATAATGGAACTAACTTCTAATATGTTCTTTTAGTGAAAAGAAAGGATTATAAGGACTTATTTTCTAAGGTTTCTTCTTGACTAATATACTTACTTACTGGGCCTTCACTATATATCGCTTGCGCCATATAACTTCGTTGAATACTATGCTACTTACATATATTATGTCTTAGGTTCTGTATGACGAATATTAATTTACATAATTTTTGCTAAAAAACATGAAAAGTAGTAGTGGAGCTGTAATAATATTAAAAGTAGTATGAGAGAAATTATAAAAAAGTTGTGGTGATATAAATATTTCTAGAAGATACTTTTATATCACTATACCTACTCGTCAGAACAGCAGTCGCTGTGTGATAGTATTAACAATATATGTACGAGTACTGATACAATATAACTAAAAGGTTTTTTATACTTACTTCGATAATATTATTTACTTAGATATAGATTACCAACTTAAAATAACCACTATTATTTTTTACTATATAAAACATATTATTTAGTAAATTTATTTTCCTATTCCTATTTTACCAAATAAGCCACTAAACTTTCCTCCCGACTAACCATCTTACTACATAAGTAAATACTCGTACAGCAAGCACATACTTCAGTACATAGCTCGAGCTTCGAATCCGTGACCCATATACCATTAGCCAATACCTGTGTCACCTGTCAGGTACTTGTCAGCCATTGGCAGGTGGAAACCACACCTCTACCTGCCAAGGTGCGAGATCACCTACCTTCGTATTCGAACACGATGACGACAATTCCGTCACTTGTACTCTTATGATATTTCACCTTTGTGGGAAAGGGACGGGTAGTGAATTTCGCAGTGCGAAGGTTCTAGAATGATAGCCTCTCAGGTGTAGCGGGGTCAGGTGGGATCTCCAACCAATCCCCGCCCTGTTTTATCGAGCTGCGCAGGTAAGCTGCGCGCTGATTGGTCGGTTCGGTGACGTATGTACACCTGTTTCGTTCTAACAGGTGTGTTCGTATGTATTACCTATGCTGCCTTCTAGTTTGAAGTACCTGCCTACGTTCCAACTTATATTAGGAGGTGACTAAGAGGTTTGAGGTATTTAAAGGTATTTTTCCACTATAACCAATGTACCTTTACCTATTCGCTCTTTCTTTTCTTTAATATCACGTAAAACGTTTTAAAAGGTGCTAGAGAACGTAGCCGTAATATTATATAAATAATTGATACTTTTGTTCAAGGTACAGAAACGTTGCCTCTGCCAAAATTTTCCGTTGAAAGCAAGCAAGAGGTATTGAACATGGACGCTGTATGAATATTTATTGAATGTACATAAAATGATAGCTACCTTTCTTACCAGTATACATATAAGAGTCGGCTATACATATAAGGGACTAGGGTTTAAAGTAGACGTAGGCGATGGGATAAAAACATAGCATCTATATATTGGTCATACCTTCACAACCGCAATAGAATTCTTAAAATTGAATGAGGACCTGTTTTCTGCGAATTTCAGTATAATATACATCGATACCTTGCTACATATTTATGTATCACGTCCTACAAATACCCTTGGGAGAAGGCAATCACTTTTGACATTATTAAATGAATACCAAGGATAGATTATTCGAATATTATTATTAGTATTTGGTGAAAGAAAATATCATGAGGAATGCTTATTATTCGAAACAGTTGACAGTCGATATCTTATGCGGCGACATGATTAACCACGTTTCCTCAATGAACCAATATCTACACTAACTTTTACCCTGCAAAATCAATGATACATACAATTTCTTAGTGTCGGCAATCCTGCGAGGACTTATATAATAAAGCATGCATTATGTTGTTATTTGAAACGTTGAATATAATGAACCTATGTTTATAAAGTTACTAAAGTGTGAAACGGAAAAAATGTTCCAAACTTGGCATTTCACTGCACGATCTCGTGATGAAAAATTTAGTCGTAATAGCTATAAACTGTTCTGTAACTAGCTACTTTTATTGTTATATTATCAAAGGTGCTGAAGAATGATGTCTCTCTAGAATCTTGGACGTGATATGTCAAATTAGTTTTTAATCATCTCTTCAAAACCTGTATTTCTCATGATCTTCAGCAATGTATTGCCAGTTAACTTTGTGTATACGTGTCTCAATTTGCAGTGTACAGCTGTTCTATGGTAAGAGAAAAACGTTCTAAGTATTCCCACCTATACTTTAGAATAAATATAAGTTTCTTTAGGTGATAACTATATTAGCAACACGTGATTTTGAGGTAGGCTTAGAATCACAAACTCCACAACTTTTAAAGATACTGGTATATAATTAAGCCTCTACCTATGCCATAAGGCTTAATGCGAAGAATATCTAAGCTTTTTGTGTATGAAGATCGGTGATAAGTGTTATAAGAGTAACTGACGTATAGCATCCAAAGCTGGGTATGCCAAGCGAAGCATGATAGTGCCTGTCAACACTTTTTAAGAAGACAGGCGTGATATTTACATATGTAAGGTAAATAGGTATTGCCAGGTCTACGTAGCCCGAGTGGGGGTCATGACCCCTTGACCTTGGGGTCTCGCTCTAAATTTAGCCACCTCGAAACATCAATCGGCACAAGGCATGCGCACTCTCGCCTCAAGACATAGGTAGGTACTTAATGTTTAAAAAGCTTAATAATATACTTTGGTATGTAAATCAACATCACTTTGTTACCCTACAGAAGGAAGTAGAGATCACGGATCTCTCTTTGTGTCGGTCCTTAAGCACAATGTCGCTTCAATGATATCCTTCTACCTCCTCATACTTGATCTGTGGTCATAAGCAATTATATCGTCACCCAATTTCAATAGTTTATCTATCATATATCTTATTGGAACGATAGAAGATTAACTCTTACGTCATTAAATCTTAAATATATATGGAAATATCCCTCAAAAATCACTGCATCACTGGCTCAGATATTTGAGAGTGTAAAAACTCAATATAAATCATCCCCATACATACTAGGAGATGGCGAAAGGACTAGGGGTCAATGAAATGTTGGGTTTAATCATTATGGGTCAGTAACTTGTCACCAATGTTCCTATTATTTGGCGTTGCCATTTTGAGCGTACAGTTTTTTATTCAATGTATATATGACTGAGATGCTGTTATATATTCAAGATTAACTCTTAACAACAAAGGGAGTTTGTTACACAAGTCGTGAAGCGTATGTATGTATGTATTCACTCTATCCTGTCAAAGAGATAGAAATATGATCGAGTATGTATCGTGGAATATTTTTACACATTATGATATGTTGCAAGCTAACATCCCCTATCATATCTATCAACCTAATTTAAGTCTACATCCCCTAATCATCCTTCACAAAAACCTCTACTAAATCGCAGTATATACCATATTAGGTATACCAATACCCCTATACCAATTACCCACGTATTAAAAACTCATTACTCCGCTCGTATTCAAAAACTCATCTCGTCCCAACCACCTTATATCACCTTAATAACTCTCAGTCACTAACCGCACGAATCGCAGGAAAATTCCCTCGTAATAAGCGCTCAATCTTCTTTCATAATTAGAGCACACCCCTAACCCACCCTCCAGGGCGCCCCTTTACCTAAAAGGGGGGTAGACCACCTAGGCACACAGTTAATTAAGCCAGCTAGGTAATTACTTTTCTAATTACGTTCGAGAATTCTTGTACTTAGAGTTGCTGTTTGAATTACCTTTTGTTTTTAGTTCAAATTATGGGTTTTTTACTAAATGACCCCTGCCTTAGTCCCAGTGCTGCCACCATCATATGGTGTAGGAATATATTTATAATCAGGATAGGTAAAGACAGTATTCGCAAACGGCGCCAATTTTGTGTCTGGTAAAACTTGAAATGACATTTTCAATAGTACTCATCGACAGCCGTAAGTAACTACTATAATGGTATGGCATTCTCAAATGTTTTTGTTTTATTTTACATGAAAGTGACTGATGTGGAGATGATGTGCTAACAATGCTTGTAAAGGGAGACATGACTCCTACCACTACCATAAACCTGGGATATTAAGTGCTAAATATATAGTACTGACGTATCGGGTTCAAGTTATTCAAAGAAACCGTAACTGCAAATGCACATGTTCACTAGTAAACCTTTGACTACCAAGGAAGCATTCAAGCATTCGGCCTATGTCTGTCCACTGCTGGACGTAGGCCTCCTCAAGAGTACGCCACAAAACACGCTTACTCGTGATCCTCAGCCAACCACTACCAGCGACCTTTTTCAAGTAATCGGTTCATCCAGCAGGGAGGCGTCCTATACTAAGTATAACCAAGGGATAACAATTTGTGAATAGTATATCTATGACATCAAATAACAAACTGCTATTGATATGAACTCATACCTGACGTCAACTTTAAAACCCTCCCCATCTACGAATGTTTACTCTACTAAAATGTGTGAGCACACACTACTGACCCACAAATACTTTTTCTAAAGCCTCCCCTTCCGGTAAGGAATGGCGTTTAACCGTTAAACTTATCTTTTGTTTGCACCGGGGTGAAATGTGAAGAATTGGAAACTCAGTGGAGTGTTTTTTAAACTTTTATTGTGTCATTAGGAACGTAAATATTGTCAATTTTTTGGGTTTCTAATTCTCACAAGAGTGTTGAATAAAGCGGGTGTTAGTCCTTGATTGCAAAAAGTAATAGATAGTCTCTGTCTGTCCCGTTGGGTATGTAGAGCGTGAATATACGTATGTATGTAGTCCTTGATTTAAGGTTTGAGCTCGGAAATGATATTTTTTCTTTATGTATATTACTTACAAAATGTAAAAGATTTATCCTATGGGGACCCATTTTAAGGAAACCTCTCCATACTTTATATTTATGCGAGGTATAGTATATAAAACCTTCATACCATTTCCAAAAAGAAGTCAGCATTATTTCCGTCTACAACTAGCATATAATAAAAAGTCATCGGTTTCCTACTAAGCAAAAGACACTTAGTCGTGGCAAAACAAAAAGGGCATACATCATCAGTGACAAGTTGTCACAAGAGGTCTCCAGAGTGAATTAGCGAGTGCTTATCTGCTGCTAATCGCAATATTATACGGCACAATTAGAGACTAACTCACTTAACAACACTCGTTGTTACTGTTGTTTTGTTTAGTGTAATATTCGTAGTATGGGACGTAGATATAATTATAACTAGCTGCTTTTCTTTCTAGCTTGATGTAGGAGGTGACTAAACGACTAGGGTCTAAAACATAATACAAAGTTGTAACATTAACACCACGCTATTTCGAGCGCAATGGTTTTCCTAGGTGATTGAGTAGTCATTATGTATGTATGCTTCTGTCCAGAAAATATATATGTAAATCATGAATATAATCTGTATTATGTCTACGGTATAAATAATTCATCTAAAAACCTTTCATAAAACTAGGAATATTTACATAGCCCTTGACTTAGACATATAAAAAATCGCCCGGGACATAAACGGAACCTGTAAGGGATGGGGCATTAGTAACAGTTGAGTATTGGGTAAATACTGATACCTAGATTCTTTATTAGATCTCAGTAAATACGAGTAATGCCATTTTTAAGTTGTATTAATAAGAATTGAGAAGAAGTTACGTTAATTTGAAAATTGTGAAAAAAAAGTACATTAATTAAAATTATAAACCTATTATGTATATTTTAGTACATGGGAATCTAATTATTACTTACTATTAGTTTTCAATTCAAACTGTTGATAGAATAATTCGAAATTAAATTAAGTAATTAAGTGCCCTTTAAATTCAATTTTTGTACTCTATTGGAATGTCGTATACAACCCTGCATCAAACCCCAGTATTACCACTTACCAACCAGTATCACCATCCCAGGTATACCTCCCCCATCCCTAGCCCTAGTATTACGTCACCTTAGCATTATTACATTCCGTAAGCTCAATATGCACTGAGCACGTTGTCCCCAAAGGAATTCAAATAGCATACTCTGATGAGGTGGTTGGCCATCGCATAAAAAGCTATATTGAAGGTTATATTGCAGACTGGGACGTAAAAAGGATGGTAACTAGCTACCGTGCTTTCCGGTTTGTCTTAGGAAAGATTTAAGGAACTTTAGTGGTGGGCTAGTAAACCGTCATAATTATTCCAATTCAAGGTGGTTTTGATAAAAGTAACGATGAAAATATTATTTTAATAGTTCTGCCCACCCCGAAAGGGATCAATAGACGTTAATATTTACGTATGATTAAAGATCGATTATAGAGGGGAAGGCAGAATTTAGAGAAATTACGGATCTATCCCTAACACCTCCTCATACACTCAGCGGTTATAACTTATAACATCATTATTTTTCTATATGACGTCTATCTGACCGTCATATCTCTTATTGGGTCGGCCCCTATGTAACCGCGCTTCCACATCACCCATCAGTTTAGCCCTATATTAATAGTAAGTATAGTTTTCTTAATTTAATAATAAAACTAAAATCGGTGTCTCTTTACACCTACGGCCATTACACTTCTGAACGATTTAATGAAAATCAAATTACATTTAGCGAGTCCAGAATCCCTGTCTACCCGGATTGAGCAAATCCACCTTGCTACGTGGCCATGCATAATCGCAGTGTAACAAGAGGGTTACACCGAACCGTTTAAGGTAATGTTTGCATTCACTTAAACAGGACCTTTTCTAATCCTAGAAGATCCCTATAATACCTAATATGGCTACTTAGTTTACTGTATTAAGTATCTCTTGCGGTTTCGGTATAAGTTCATACTTACTGTCTGGTTAAATCTAGGATTCAAATACATTCTAATTGTATAGATACAAAAAAAGAGAGAAGTACGTATTTACGCCCGGTATGTATGAGGAGGTATGTGCATGATGAAGCGAAAGTGGTTTAAGGATCGAGAGAAATGAGGATCTGTGATGTCGTTTACCTCTGTATACGTCTGTGTAGAGAGACTGGTTTTATGTTTGTATGTATGTATAATTATTAAAATCGCATGTATGTGTCAGAATTAGTGCACTTTGACATGTTGCATTAATTCGGTCCAACCTTGAGTGATTAAAGCTCTTTGCAGATACTACGACAATTTACCTAACCTCTATACTACACCGGAAGGACTGACACGTACATATGTATATTTAATACTCAACCACAACCATTTACTAATTTTACATGTATGTATATAATATAACCATGTTAACACGTTTTGTTGTTTATACCCCAACCTTGTCTATGCCATGGTCAATCTCCACATACGTTACCCAAATAAAAAAACAACCCAAAACCGTACCTACCTATGTGAGGGTTTGGCTAATGAAAACCGTCAAAAGAAAGGGCCCACGTGTTATCCCGGATCAAAACAGCACGTCAGACCTCCGTCAGAAAGACCAAAAAGACTATTTCATTCAATACCGGGTTTAATCACGCAGGGTGCGGTTAATATAGCCTTTCATTACAACGCGGATAATAGCCGGGTTGTATTTTTAATCCCACGTGCTGTTCATTTTGGTCGCGTTTTCTAAATAACTCTGTTCCGTGTATGGAAACGGGCTTACGAGTATACAGATGGGTTTTCTGAGGTAGTTTTGGTGTGGAACTAGATTCTGTTACGAAAATTTTAAATATTCTTATATAGTAACACTTACTGATAATTTAAACCATTCTTACCGAAGGACCGGTGATGGAGCCTAGCTGCATCGGATACTGCGGCAGCTTTTCACTGAATGAAAGTTTTCATTCTCGATGTTTAATGTTTGAGTCAATGTTATTAAGTGCAGTGAATAAAGTGTTTTCTTTCTTTCTTAAAGGACGTGAATTTGTACGTATGTGTTAATTTTTAAATAGTTAGAGGCTTTTTGATAAACACCTGCGGATTTTATAGTATTTTTATATTTACCGTTTAAACATTTCTTACTAAATTATGTGGAAAACACCTGCTTAAATTTGACTTAAGAGCAAACAATAGTAAGTTAGTTCAGTGACTATTTGATCACGTGAGGCAAGTTAGAGTTTCCAAGAATCTCTTCAGTTTGTAGTTTCTTAACAAAAAGCTAGTTCAATTGCTGTCATACACACACATAATATATTCTCACCTTTACTAGACAGAGATTATCGACCACCACCTTGAACGATCGTTTCATAATAATTCATAATTGGTGTCATATGTCTACAATTAATTATAGTTATATAGAAGAAAGAATTATATTTAACATACCTACCTGTACATTCACGGCTTTTAATCCTTTTCGGGGTGGACAGAACCGTGGAATAATGAAAACATCTCCTCGGTCACCCATCAGCATGAATATTGGGATTATGATATTATGTGGAACATTTGTGATAGGTTGCTAGCATATGCCCCAACAGATTCCATTTACCCCTAGTCTCTTAGTCGCCTCCAACAACTTGCCGTGTAGAACGGCAGCTAGTTTTTATTCCTTTTACATTTCAGACTAGCACGTAAGACTACAACTGCTATAAATTATCATAATTATAATGTAGTGAAATTAATATTACAGTCTCCAAACTCATAACTAAAGCTCAGAAATGGGTAGTCATTCGGTGTCCATCAGTGTAGGAAACGACTAAGGGCACGTGTCCTTTCCTCCCGGACGCAGTTTGATGGCTGTGACTAATTGCGGAGTTTGAGGGTCGTGTGTCGATGATCGGTTGAGTGAACATTGGTCAATGGAGATAGTTGCTGTTTGTATAGTTCTTTGAAGCTTTATGTTTGATTTCTCGTTTGTAAATTTGTGTTATTATGAGTACGTAAACTTATGTTGTATTAGAAGTGAAGTGAATGAGACATACATCCATACTCCTTGGTCACCTTTGACATATGTATCTACCACGGCTTAATATTAAACGCCCCAATAAATTCAATTTACCCTATGTCACACACACCAATAGCTTCCCTCGACCATAAATACAAATATTCCTATATCATAAACGTTCAGCTTCATATAGCATACTAAATTCAAAAAACAACACAAATTTTAAGATACTAAATATAATATATAATTTTAAAATAAATACAGTTTTCAATTTAATTCTTACACTATTTCAGAATCCGTTCACATTACCGTATCGTTGATCTAAGGGCGCAAAAATGGCGGTCGATATTAACAGCGCTCATAGTCAGAATATTCGAAGCATGACTCGCAATAGCAACTAGGTTAATAAAATGCTAATGAGGAGAACAAACGAGCCACTCGAGCTCGTTTCCTTAGCTCGCATCGGAAGCCCATTCTCAGTGGGCTCACGTCAACGTGACTATACAGAGGTAATGAGCCGGAGTATCTTGAGGGAGCCGCGTTTCTACGGGATTAGTGAATAGAAAATAGGAGAGGAAGTTATGGGGCTGCAAATTGTCATTCTAATTGAAATGGTAAGTCAAGCAATGTAAGGTTTTGGAAATTAGTTCTTGATTCATTACAATTTTTTTATTATCATAAAATACTAAAGGTGTGTTTACTTCAAAATTGCAGATAAAGAAGCATAAACGGTTGATATTTAAGTATTGCTTTAAAAAGATGTAAGTTATAGTATATATTAAACGAAATTAATAATATTCTTTTACAGTAATTCTTTTTCTTATTTTTAGTACAGAAAAAATCTTGTTCGTAATATGCTATTTACATAATATAAAATATGATGATCCAATCTGTACAACTAAGGCAACCTAAACAAGGCACAGCTTATCATAGATTTGTCATTTCCCCTCCGGGTATTAATGAGCGCCAGAATACTGATAATAAATATTCACTACCTTTTGTCCTAATGTCTATAAAACCGAATGCCTCATTATTAGCTGACCGATAATAGCAATGTGGTCAGCCATTTATAGTTCCATTTAGGAAGTGCTCCGATGTTTATGATTATTGGCCTATATTACCGTAAATATAAAAAGAATATATTACATGTCTATGTATACAGATATTCTTAGGTTGTTTATAACGTATATAGGTGTAGATATACGCAATACGATTGTGCTCCAAACGGGTTGACAGAATCTTGAGGTAACATTACGATCATCGCGATTTTTCATACATTAAGAGAATTCCACACTGAAATTATTGATAGGTTACACGACCATCACTTTGCATGCAACAAAATCAATCCCTTACTCGTATTTTCCAATAATCGAACTAACCAATTTAAAAATTTTTAACTAAGTATCAAAAATATACTTCAATCGTTTGACTGTAATCTCTTTGTTTCAAAGTAGTCTTTCAATGTCATTATTTCCCCTTAATCTACCAAACAATAAATGGAGTAGTAAAAAGCCCGCACCTTGGTAGGATTAAGGCCGTCTTATTGCCGGCAACACCGCACTCAACTCAAGAATAATATGTCTTTGTAACGGATCCAGGGCTTTTCTTACACATTCTTCCACTCAAATGCCAGAACCTTCGAGAGCGTCTTTTAAAAGCAACCTTAATGCCGTGCAACAAGAGTTATATTAGAAAGAAGCTCAGAGCTTTTTAAAATAGATTGCATTGTCTCGTCACCTAAATCATTTGAGCTTACGATTCTGTTGCAAACTAAGTAAATTGAACCTTATGCGAAATGAAATAAGGTTGAGTTTTATATAAACAGGTATTGTATTTAGGTTGTTTTTCTTAAGTTGAAAAAGGTAAAAGGTTGCGTTGGCCCTGACGTATAAATTAAATTTATGAAACTCAAGAAAGATGTTCAGAAAGGAAAACGTGTGTCAGGCTATCTCGAGAACTATCTTATCACGTACGTTGTATATAAGTAATATAACACGTAGTACTTTTAACCAACGAGTAAGTATGCACAGGTGTATCCATTGCAATGAAGCTAAAGTGCTTTACGGGGAAAGTAAAATATGGTATTCCAAGATCTCTACTTATAAATCTTAGCTTGTTTTGGTGACTACACTTATTAATTGCTGCGTAATCGTAAGTAAGTTAACTCAAAAACATAGTTCATCAGTATATCACGTTACTTAGAAACCTTTGAAAAGAATAGAAAGAGCCCTCGGAGAATCATAATAATTAGTTCGATCATCACCTACTTACTACGTTAGATGCTGTCTATCGAATGAAACGCGGACGTTGACTGACCCATACCTAACATGTCTTCGAAATTTTGAAATAGAAAACTCAAGCTCTTGACGACCACGCCATAATAAACAAGAAAATGTGTACACACAAGGAGTGAAGTGTATGTATGTACTTCGATCACCTATAGAAAAACTTTAATAGATACAACGAATTCTATATAAAATACCTGAACATACTAACTATTATATATCCGAAAAGGTGCATAAAACCTACCATCATGAACAACAATAACATTGAATTGTAAGAAATTGACAAAGACCCTTGGCTACGCACCATAATCGTAACAAGCGACTCACTAAGTGAATTCATATGTTGACCTGCTGACCAATTATCGTTAGGGAAACCTTACACACCTTAAATGGACAGGGATAGAAATATATAAAGGTGGTAGGTGAGAAAGGGATACAAGTTGACAAGGGTCACCGATACAAACAATAGCAAATGAAAGATTATGTTTATCGAATTAAGGTGTTAGGAATGGAATTTCGTGTTTATTTGCTAGAACATTTTGGCTTTGTAACTTTTCTCTTAAGGATAGTTTTGGATGAAAATAATATCAGCTGATATTGTCTTATTTAATTACACCTTCCTTTTTTATAAACATTATCACCTTCTAAACAATATATCTGGGTAGTTGCTTTTAGAAATACTATTATTTGTCATTGCTTTGACATAAATAAAAGCCATATACTTATACTTAAACACCAAAAAGAAAAGCAAGTAGTACTCACGTTTATGTCTAGTTCGAGTGTGCGATAGCTCATTTATTGAAAGGAAAAAAGCATCATAATATATGTATACTTCACAACAATAACTCTTCTATGGTGATGTAGCAGAACCTTGAGCAACCATCGTATTTAAACTAAGGTCAACACGGACTAAGTTGCACCCCAAAAAAACCTAATTGTACACCAAAATAATACAGTACCAAACCTAAAAATTAAACTATGCTGTGCATTTATACATATTATGTTACGAATTTCAGTAGTCATGATAAATTATTTTCCAATCTAAATAGTACTAAGACACATAGAAGTTCTCTACTTCAGATATCGAGGTCGTCTCCTCGAAAGCCTCGCAATAACCAGCCTAATCCCCCCGAGGTACTGGCGGCACATCTAATGAAAAATATCATTATTTCGTTTATTTTCCTGTCCTTTGTGAGGAGTGTTCATAGTAAGCTCTTCATTATGTTGGCAAACAGAGCTGCCTACTATTTTTTCCTTGATTGTTGTAATAGAATAAATTATGTGGATACAGACTTGAATGGGGAAATGTGATTGCTTTTTGTTATTGGTTTTTTTGTTGAGAAATGAAAGATTAGTTTGGAGTTCAAATGTTGTGTTTTGTTATTCATCGGGCTTAGTTTCCAATGTACCTTGTATTTATGAACCAATTTAAAAAGGTAATTGTAATCTAATATTTCTTGTTCGTTAACATAACAGTTTAACATGTTAAGTTATATAGAAAAATAAAACAACCTTAACAAATTCTCTCATCGATTTTTACGATATTCTTAATATTTTTAAATGTTTTAGCCATACGTATAGACACACACAACATGAAACATAGTTCTTAACCTTCAATTTCTCAATAAAAAAAAACAGTTTAAAATATTAACTACAAGAACATTAAAAACAGTTAAATCTGCTGTTATATTACGAACACGATCATATGACGACTAATCTTATTTTTATTACAAAAAAACATAAATAAGAAATCTTAATTTATTGCTTGCCCAAAAATAATCTTCAAAAGTAGGTTGACAAACACAGCCTCGCAAATAAAACTCTGCCCAACAATATCCCGCCACATACGCTTACTTCCGCTCCACGTCAAACACTTTTGGCGCCGAACGAAATTCAAAACAACAATAAATCAACACGGACAAATGAAAAACGAAGGTAGGCGCATCCGGTCAGCGGCGGAAGTCGCTCTATTGGCAGGAAAAGCCAACTGTCAACAACATGTTTTTTGTCGGCGGCCTTTTCGAAAATGGAACGTGTTTGTTCGGAGGCCAACCGCCCATAGATACCTATGGGGAAATCAAGCTTGCGTTTTGCTTATGAACAGCTGATGTTGCAAAGGAAAAATAGTATAGAGGAGAAAATTTGGAGATTTATTGGGATACATAAGTATAAGCGATGAAGTTAAAAGATTTTAGTTCTAATTATACCTAGTTCCGTATTGGTTTTTTGTGTAAACTCGTGCTGTTAAGGTGGGTCTACGCTAGACGAACCGAGCACGAGCGGAGCACGAGCCGAACACAATTCGTATAGTGTGGACCGACCTACAAGCCTCGAACGAGCGCGCTGCGAGCATTTCGTTCGTGCTCGGCTGCGTTCCGCCTGTTGTCGGTTTTTTGACGAACACAAAGGGTTTTGCTTTGCGCTCGCAGTGCGCTCGTGGACGTGTTTAGTGACAGACGTCGTTCACTCGAATCGAACATCATGGAAACGTGGTCCGAAGATGCTTCCGTGCAATTAATTGAATTATATCAAAATAATTCTTTGATATGGGACCCAAAACATGAGGATTACTATAAAAAAAATAAGAAGAGTGATGCATGGTCTCGTATATCCCAAGAATTGTTATTATCGTCCATATTCGCCAAGAGCCGCGAGCACACTCCGGAAAACTGCGTTCGAGGACAGTGATCGTTGTAGGTTCGTTGTACGTCCACACTTGACACCGTGAACGACGAAACCTGAATGGCTCCGCTCGTGCTCCGCTCGTGCTCGGTTCGTCTAGCGTAGACCCACCTTTAAGATTAAAACTTAATGCTAATTAGCTCTAACTTAATGAAGATACTTGGGTTTAGTAACCAATAAATTAATTTGAATGATATCGCAGCGCTTTATCACTGCTAGAAGTTATTGATAAGATGTTGTATTTCATAGTTCAGTTCATCTGTGTAGAGATTGACGGACGTAGGTACATACAAATGTGTATCTAACTTATACAAGGGATAGGAAAGCTATCCCTCTGCCTACCCTTTCAGAGTTGACGTGACTTTATCTCAGCATATAGTGTAACAGTCAGGGCAGGCACGCGCATCAATTGGACAGGGCACGTGTGTAGCAAATTAAAACACTTTTCAGCTAACTGCAGATATTAATTGCTTTTATTTAAGGAAGCTATTGTTACTTTAAGGTAAAGTAAGTTTAATTTTAACGAGGGTTCGGTTCGTGGCCACAGTATCACTAACTCTACAATTGTAGAGTTTACCACACGAACTTCGGTCTATCTTTCAAGAGTCTAAATGGTTGTGAAAATGTATTTGATTAATCACTGATAGGTGACTATCTGAGCTAAATGATCATGGTTACTTCTATCAAGTTGCACAAAACCTTGGAAAAATAACTGTTTTATATACAGCTAAGTAAATCATGTATGTATTTCCTAGACTACCACGGCTTTTTGTCAAAACGAAAATATTTTTAATAACCCATTTTTCTTTTATTTTTTATAATTCTAATCATTTGTTATGATTCTATTAAACTCAGTTAGAAACATCAAACATAATACAAGGACACAGTTCCACATTACTTACTCTACAACATTTTATACACACGTAAACGTATCTCTATCTATCAACAAGAACAAATAAAATACGAACACAAAGCTACTCATATCTCTATCCATGCCACAAGGAAACAAAAACCAACAATATGCTAAAAGAGCTTTTAATTTAGCATGAACACTCATCTGTGACAAATACCCTTAGTTAGTGAGAAGGGCTTTTTAATTCTCGTAGCACGTGCCGTTAGGAAAACGCGTGCTTCAAAGCCTAGGGCCTATGCTACGAATGGGAGGGGAAGGTGAGGGTGGCCCGTGAGAAAGATTATGGAACTGATGATAAGTATTGATTGTATGAAACGTGTTTGTTAGGGTACATATTGGAAATGGTAGGTTTCTTATATATTTTTTTCTATATATATACATATAAAAATGGTTATGTGTATTTTTATTATGTCTTTTTGTGTAAAATGAATTTGGGTTCTTTTTTATTATTGTTTTTTTGTTAAGGTAACGTTTAATTCTGTATATTTCAAGTCACCTGTTAGTAAAAGACAAAGCGCCTTTTTTAACTATTATTATTATTTATATCGACAATTCCAGAAGAGTATACACAGGTAAATATTTAAGTAATATATCCAATTAATTAACGAAAACGAAGTAGTTTAATTCTTAAACGTATTAGAACGTGTGAGCGAATAAACATGTTTTTTATGTTCTACTTGCATATTTTAGTATTGTGAATTTATAATAGCAAAAATCTTAACTTGGCCGACTTAACCGCAAGGTGTATGGCATATTAAGAATGAATAAATAATAGCAAAAAAGTTTCTACTACACATCCTTTCTCAATTGAAAAAGACAAATGAATTTCAAGGTAAACAATGACTCTCCCACCTAAACCGTTGGCCACCCCCGTCCACAGAGATGAGAATCAAAAGAGGATTTGATTCGTTAAAAATCCCAAATTAAAACAAACGACTGCCATTGGGCCCCAGCATTAACTAAGTACCCTCACTTCGAAAAAGGGGGTAGTTTCTAAAGCTGTGACGCGTCCGTTCATATAGGATTATCGGTGCGCCGCTAGTTCTGAAAAGGTGTAACAGGGTTTGTTTTAAAGGGGTTCCAAATGTAGGTATTTTAGTATAGAACTGGATGAAAATTAATGGTAAGCTTAGCTAGATATTCAATTGGATTACTTAAGATGATACGGTGAATGCAATCATTACTATGATACGTATACTAAATATAAAATTCGGATTTTATGTCTTGCAGATTAATTAATAGGAGAATTTTTGTCTCTTTCAACATGTATTGGGCTCATGGTGTGATTTTAGTCAACGGTCACAAAACCTAAGACGCCTCTTGCAACATGGAAGAAAAAAGGCACATAGTTAACATTCTATCTATGTCCCAGACTAGCACAGCATAGATGATAATACATTTTTTTACGTTAATGGGCAACGGTAATGTAAGATCGATTTTTGCTTAAAAGCAAGTCGTTAGATTGAAAGAAAAATCGACTTTTAATTATTGAATTTTTGCTTAGTCACTTTTCTTTTAATTTGTAAAGCTTTCTTCATAAACAATATTTTAACCATAAGCAAAATATCAATGTTATTTCCTCGTTTCTTTTATAATTAGTGAGGCCGTAAACGCAAATTAGTAGTTTCATTAAACTAAATTATTAATGGCGAATATTTTGATACTGAAATGTGTGTGTATGAATGCACGTGTAGAAATTATTCTTTTTTAGAATCAATTATTGAAAAAAGTTATCTTTTTATTAGATGTATATAATTTTATACGTATTGTCATTTTACTATTATTCCTTTTATTACTACTGTAGCTCATATTCACAATAACCGATTTTGAATAATTAATTCATCAAATCGATAGTATATCGAAGATGACCTAGGAGATGCAGAGTTACTATAACCGTTAAACTATTTGGATTAAAACAATTCCGTCTCTACAAACTTATGTTTATCTAAATCCGCGTTGATACGAGCCTGAACAGCATCTGCACCTCACTGAATCTGCGCATTTGTCCCGAGGCGTCAGGTCGTGAACAGTAAGCCATGCGAAAGACTAACCGGTGCCTCAGGCCTTATTGAAATCGCATAATTCCACAATTGTTGTCCCCTGCGAAGGGCTAGCACTCTTTCTCTATACAATGCGACGGAGGGTGCCAATCGGATTATGGATACTGTTTGTCACTTCCCAGCCTGATTATGAATGTGGTGATCAGGGTTTTCTATGATTTTGTAGGACTGTTAGTTAAAGTTAAAGATGAGTTATCAATTAAATGCTAAGGTTAATAGTAGTGTTAGTTAAAAAATGGTATTAAGTAATATGCATATGGAACTGGGTGACGACCTTATCTAAAACAATTTAGATTTACCCAATTCTTTCTTTGTTGTAACATATATCACGTAACATCTGACTAACCGGCAGGAATAGTGGATGCGAATGTATTTGTTTGTAATTAATGTTATAATTCAATAAATTATTTTTTAATTTTCTATAAACATTACCATTTAAGTATATTCAAATATGCATAGAAAAATATGCTCTAATAATAGAGATTTCAGGTTGATATACTTATCTCTACAGTAGTGTAAACAAACGAATAGTATCGGATAAAACATTCAAATTTAATTTTAATTAATATTGATGAATAATTGCACGTCAATTAAAAGAACATATTGATTAGTTTCTAATATTTCTTTTCTTTTAGTAGTTTTAGAAGTTTTAATATTGCAATAATTTCAAAAATAGTAATATACAGGGTGGCGCATTCAAAACGGTCAGTATGGGGAAGTCTGAAACTATAAGAGATACGAAGATTTGTTCTTAGGAACCATGTCACCGATTTTGATAAAAATAAAAACTGCATTCATACTTTCTTTGGAAAAACAACTGTAACCAGGACAGGAATTGAACCCGGTTGCTTTGAAAAAATAAACTTGCCCTTTTCACTTTTTCTTTTTAAATATCGATTGTGTAGGTCTTAAGCTGTAAATGTCTCTATGAAACATTATTTCTAAAATGAATAAAATGCATTGTTTTGGCATACTTTAGTTTATCATAGTAGTTTACATACACCGTTACAATACTCAACAAGTCCAGACATGTAAAATTGTCTCTATGGCTGTTTATAGTTTTGTACCTCTTTACTTGTTACATACACCATATCATGTGGCATTAGCATTACATTAATCCTTTTAGAAAGTTTTGTTATCTTCAGTAATCAAAAACTAACAATCTATTGAAAAGTCCACAAGTGATGTGTTAAACCATATTTGAAAATTTCTTGTGGGATTACGTTAAGAATGAGTTTTACAAAACAAGCTATGACACCGTTGAAGACCTAAAAGTAGCAATAGAGACAAATTTAACGCAAATTCACCACATGAAAATACAAAATTCAATAGTAAGGTCGTTACCTAAACGTGTTGAATATTGTATTGAAAACAACGGTGGTTACTTAGAAAACCTACTATGATAAATTAAAGTATGCCAAAACAATGCATTTTATTTATTTTGGACTTCATCTTTCATAGAGACATTTACAGTTTAAGACCTACACAATCGATATTTAAAAAGAAAAAGTGAAAATGGCAAGTTTATTTTTTCAAAGAAACCGGGTTCGATTCCTGTCCTGGTTACAGTTGTTTTTTCAAAGAAAGTATGAATGCAGTTTTTATTTTTATCAAAATCGGTGACATGGTTCCTAAGAACAAATCTTCGTATCTCTTATAGTTTCAGACTTCCCCATACGGTCAGTTTTGAATGCGCCACCTTGTATAATTTCAATGTAGGTATTAAATTCACTTACCATATTTCCTATACCCTAATTTTGCATTAACAATTGCAACTCCTACCTTTTTAGACATATGTATAAATTGCATATTATTTGGCTTAACAAAAGGTGCTTGAGGCTTGTAACTGTAGGGTGACTACACTTTTTAATTTAAATAAGAGCACCAACTGTATGCTACACTGTTGCATTAAATGTATTAACTATATTATTATGTTTCTGCTCCCGGTATTATTGATAATGGCTTTTCAAAACTTATATTGAATGGGCTATGAAACCTGTGTAAATTAAATAAAAATATGTTTTGTAGATTTAAAACCATTATTAATATATTTATTATAATAAGAGCCAGATTTATATGTGGCTACCAATTCAGAAACACCTAAGAAGCTATGTTCTATTTTTGCTGATAGCCTCGTTTCAAAGTAATGTAATCCAAATGTTAGTAATAAATAGCATGTGGAGATACGATCAGTGTTTAGTCACTAAAGCAAAATGAAGTAAATACGTTTTGAATATGAAGTAAATAGTTTACCTTTTATATGAAACCTTCTTATTTCGGTTTTTACTTACTACACCGTAATTTTTATAAATTACGATCTTACTGTTAACTGATTCATTAACTAAAATCTCATACAGATAACTTTACTTTTTCCAAAGAGCAACTAACATCTAAATTGAATAGCAATCAAGCCATGCGTGTAAAGTACTTTCGCGTACTTGTAACAGATGCCATCGAGTAGGGTGACCACGCTTCTCAATATGTGGGGCACATCTATTATCGTGCTGCGGGATCTTTTCATTAAGGTTATCTGCGTGGCGCATCTAAAAAGGACACGTGGACTACATTTTGATAGGAAGAGCCCTTGGGACTAGGCATGGGCGCAAGAATAGGAACAGTTCGATTAATCGAGTTCAAAGGTATATTTGAGAAGAATAGTACGTGGAATATGTAATGGAGGTGTTTAATTAATATTTTTAAGTAAATTATAATTTTATTTACATTAGAAGTCGCTATATGTATGAGGTGGGATGTCATGAAGCGTAAGGTATCAGACAGAATAGAGACAAATGAGGATCTATAATTTCTGCCTGCCGCTTTATAGGGAAACGGGCGCTATATGAATGTAAAGTATATTTTAGAGTCATCAATAAAAATTACAAAAAAAATGGATAAAGTTAATTTTATGAGTATCAGGTTACTTTAGCTTCTTTGTCCAAATTAAAGGATTAATTGTTTCGTTAAATTGCGAAACTATTGCCAATTTTCCTTAAATATGTTAAAGTTGTGTTGTTTGCTTTGATACTGAGAACTCTCACCCGTTTTCCTACAAAAAAGATAGGCACATTGTTATCTCATCCTTCATATTTTTTACTATAAACCTTCTGGTACAACCCTATTCCCTTTCGCTTGTCCACACCGGTACGGTTTAGCCAAGCGTCTGCCAGCTCGAGATTGGGTTCTGTAGGTGTTCCGTAGTGAATGGAGAGGGACTGTCCGTCCATTGTTCTTTACCTACCGCTACCTATTTGGTAGGTATTGTTAAGAATAGAGATGAATTTTGGATTTGTAGAAGTAACATTTGTTGACTTGTTCTCTTTTTTATGTACATATATTATTTTATTAATATTAAAATAATACATTATGTTCATATTAATAAACATAATCAATGTTGGTTTGGTTAGGTTAGGTTAGTTAGTTAGTTAGTTTATTGGGCTCCGTGGTTTCCGCAATTAGTCCACACTGGGACCATTTTGCGTGATGTCGCTGACTATTCCAGCCAGCCCAGCACCCGCCAGAAGCGCAGAAGACGCCTAGTGTCTTCACAGGCTTCCCGAAGCGACCCCGGTTTCCCAAGGATTTTAGCCCGATCTTCAGCCACGGCCCCGCACTCCAGGACAACGTGGCTAATGGTTTCAGTGGAGTCAATGCAGCCCCTGCACAGTGGGCTATCCGTGATTCCGAGCTTGAATAGGTGCCCGTTTAGTCTGCAATGGCCGGTGATATTTTCGGTCATCACACGCAGTTCTCTTCTCGTTAGTTGAAGCAATTTGTTCGTTAATTTGGGGGCCAACTCCGGAAAAACTTCCTTTGAATGGCTCGAGCCATCGTGTTCCCTCCATCTCAAATTGTGTAGTTCCCTGGTCCAGGTTCTTATCCATGATCTGAACTTGCTAAAGGGTAGGGGCAACAAAGGCTCCGGAGCCACTAAGGCCGCCCCCGCTCCTCTTCTTGCAAGCTCATCCGCTGCGTCGTTCCCAAGTGATCCACTATGCCCTCTAATCCACTGCAGTGTCACACTATTCATAATGGACACCTTGGTAAGCTGGAGATGACACTCGTGTATTAGCTTTGATGTTATTGTCGTACTGGACAGCGCCATCAAAACGGAAGCGCTGTCCGAGACCACCTTTATGTGGTATCCCTTGAGTCCACGTCGCAGAACGGCGACCGCCGCCTCGATAATTGCCACACATTCACATTGGAATATGGAGCTGTGGACCCCCAGAGACAGTGATATATTTATGTTGAGATCTATTGAGTATATACCCGCTCCAGTGCCATTATGGGTCTTGGAGCCATCCGTGTATATACGGACGTACTTGGTGTCCGCTCGATCTCCGTCTTCCTGCATGTTGATCCTGTAGTTTTTTTGCATTGCCCACACGGCAGGGATTCTGTCACACGATGCCCCCAACAGCGGTTCCCTTGCCAGGGCCCTTTTTAGTATCCTAGTGTGAGGACAGTCGCTGCGAGCCCAGTGGCCCGAGTTATCGATTCTAATTGCGGCCATAGTAGCTTCTTGCTGAATGTACAGATCCAAGGGCGCCAAGTCCACCAGGACCTCAAGGGCAGCCGATGGAGTCGTCCTCATGCATCCGGTTATTGCGGTCGTAGCGATTCTCTGGAATCTTTGAAGTTTCTGTACCACCGTGGACAATTCAGTTCTTTGCCACCAGACGACTGAACCATAAGCCACTACGGGTCGGATCAGCGTCGTGTACATCCACTTGGTAATTTCAGGTTTGAGGCCCCATGTTTTGCCTATAAGCCGTTTGCACTGGAAGAAGAGCCCGCAGGCCCTTGCGAGTTTCTTGTCCAAATGCTTGTTCCAGCGTAAGTTGTCATCAAGAATTATCCCCAAGTATTTCACCTCTGTTGCCAGGGACAGGCGCTCGCCGAACAGCCGTGGCAGTTTCAGCGGCGCCCTCTTCCTCCTCTTGGTGAACAACACAAGTTCGGTCTTTGACGGATTCACAGACAGTCCGTTATTTCTACACCAATCCTCGACCGTCCTGAGCGCCATACCCATCCTGTCGCACAATGTGCTCTCAACAGGTCCGCTCAGGAGAATGGCAATGTCATCAGCATAGCCCACGGTGAAGAAAGATCCGTGATTCAGCTTCGTGATGAGCCCATCAGCCACCAGATTCCAGAGAAGTGGCGAAAGCACACCTCCCTGAGGGCAGCCCTGCACAACCTGAGCACGCAAAGCCCCCCCTACAGTCACGGTGACGGTCCTGCCCTTCAGCATGCCGTCCACCCAACCAGCGAGGGCGGGCTCAACGCCACGCCCCTCTAGGGCCCCTGCTATGCTCACAAAGCTCGTTCTGTCGAATGCTCCCTCAATGTCGATGAAGCATCCCAGTGTAGACTGTTTGTGGTGGATGGCCTGCTCCACGCGTGCAATTACAGTGTGTAATGCCGAGTCCGTTGATTTGCCTTGAGTGTACGCATGTTGATTTTTGTGTAGTGGTGCACTTATTAGTGTTGTGTTTCTTATGTGTTTGTCGCATATAGGTTAGGTTAGTTAGTATTTAGATTGACTCTCTTTCCAATCCTATGTTTTTAAAAAAGGTCATTTGCTAATTTGACTTTCCTCCATTTGAAATTAATAACAACATAATATTATATATATGTAAAAATATTGTAGCAAACAAAAAAATACTTAATTTTCTATTGCGCATTTCTAATTTTTACTCTGAATTACACACATATTCTCTCTCTGAATATTCTGACCTCAAACTTTTTACTTTTTCATATCAGTTGAATAGTATCGAGGTTTATTCATCGAGCAAACGACTGCACTTTTACTATTTGAATACACTTAATCAAAACGAACGTTATTCGCATATTCCATTCAAATCTACCATTATTCATTCCCAAAGCCAGAAACTAGTTGTAAATTAGATTATACCGAGCACTGTATGCATCGGTGCTTATTAAATGAATTTCGCCGTAACCATTAATTCCCCTATACTATTTCGCATTAACATAAATATGATGTATGCGCGCGCGCATAGTAACAAAGAGTGCAATTTTCTACGCGATAAATCTCATAATAGTAATAATTCTAGCGACATAAATTTCCGACTAAGGGCCAGTTCACACGGGCTTTTGAGGGGTTGAGATTGACGCGTGTGTGATGCGCACCTTGCTGTACCGCAGTTTCCAGGGACAGGGTGGGAGGTGGAATGGAATTGGAAAAATAAAATAATAGTTTTTTATTAATTGGAGTAAAGAGTTCTTAATCAATGGTGGTGTAATAGCCTCATAGCAGAAGAGAAATTGATCACATAGATTTATGTATTGTGTTTAACTGAAGTATAGATATTTACTGTAAAGTTATTATGAAACATAAAGGAATTTATATATCTTTGATGGAGGAATAAATATATACAATAAATGTTTTTTCATCTTATGAAGTTATATTGATCTCATAAGATAAGAGCAAGAATTTTTTTTCATCCATAATAAATTCTCGTAGTAAGGAAATCGAACTTTACTAAATTAGACGTTATCTCATATCATTTGTATGTGAGCCCTATAGCAACAATTACGTAAAACTAAACACAATTTAAATTTTTGTATTAATTAGATATCCCATAAACTATATTCAACCAAACTGTCCAAAGTCATCTCCACTCCACCCCTGTCCCGCACTCCACCCCTGTCGCAGTCCAGAAGGGTCCCACTGCACGTGGGGTCCAAAGTCAGTCGCTGGCGAATTCACCACGCTGCATCCACCCTTATCTAAATCAGCGCTTTGGGTCACCTTTCGCTGCTGATAGGGAATCTCCTATATTTTAGGTTAGTTTATGGGTATAGCGTACACAGCGCGTAGCGTGCGTATAGCGTGTAGCGTACGTATGTATAGAATAGGCTTTATGATCTTATCGTGTATATATAAATAGTTATTTTTGTATGTTGTGTTTTGTTTTTGATTGGAATGTAAGAATCGACATGATACCGGTGCTGTGGATTATCTACAGCAACATGCCGAGTCGATTCCTTTTATGTAGGGACATGGAATCTCTCTGACTTAAAGTGTGTGCTTATATTGTTTTAATTTTTTGTTGTCTCTGTGTCAAATTAATTTTTTGGTAGATATAGTTACAAATATGCAAAACCAAAGCTGTGAACTATTAAATAAATTGGTAATGATATGAAGCGTAAAAAATTTAATATTAATAAATAATACACCGTAAATTTCCTAGTCACCCGTAGTGATTAACCCGAGTACAGGCAACTGTTTTATTAATATTTATATTTTAGTCATCACATTTTTCCAAATTGCATAGCACAGATATTTAATTCCATGTTTGTTCTTTTACATGTTTTAGGTTAATCTTCTATTTGGAGTAAATATCAATCTTTAAGAAAACAATTCACTAAAGAGAAAGAGATAAAACGTGCTTCACTAATCCACAGAAAATCATGTCCATTCTCTCAAGACACGTATGTTTATTTAAACCTATGTCATTCTTCATCTGAATGTCCTCTAATGACTCAGCGTAGGGCCCTGAAATATTGTTAAACAATGTTAATGACATGTTATTGTTGGACCCTTGCCGCCATTTTGTCCCGGAGGCCCCGCGAAACTTTTTAATCCGAGCCGAGCCGCCGCGACAAATGCCTCCATTTGCATTAGACTAAACACACATACAATTCGTGGGAACGCGTTTTTCAATTCCAAACCGTGTGTTTGGTTAACATTTTGACTCATTTTGGATTGAAAATAGGTCCAAATAATTACAATAATAAAAACATATATAATGTATATAGGAACAATGTTTGCAACCATCCGCCCATCCATATTGACGTTGATATTTCGAGTTTTCATTATCACTTTTTCTTATATGCTCTACAGACAATTAAACCAGTTTCGATTTTACTAAGATGCATCGGACTATTAGACCAGATCAAATAGATATTACCTAGATGAACAGATAAATATCATGGAATTCAGATAATCTCAATACGAGCTAAACTACTGGTCTGCTGGTTAAACTAAGGCTATCACAAACTCACAAACTTCTTAAATGCAATAAGGGCTTCTTACATGTAAACAAAAACACCGTATCACATCCGGTGCGTCGTACTTAAAAATCCTTTCAGATCGCATCACCTTAGTCATTACTTACGTCAAAATCATACCCGTAAGACCCTCCTGCGGAACCCTTCTTGATATTAAATTAACATAAACACAGAAGCCAGATTTCGCTCGAATCGACAAGACAAATCTATCTTGCGAATCATTAATTTGGACTAGGGAGTGCTGTGTAAAAATATGTGTATCGATGGTTTGTAAAAAGGATAATATCGATTTAGTTTCAATATATTTTAATGATATTATGCTTGCGTAGTGAGTAGTTGTAAGATATTACTGTAGGCTTAGCGGGTATTCACACTTAAAGATTATGGTTCTGATATAATAAATGATCAGAATTGTCAAAAAGTTTACTTACAGTTGAAAATTTGTAAACCATCCCAACACTTGCAGATTTCGTATTGCATATCATCATCAATTCCACTTTGACCAGGAATAAGCAATCATCATTTACAATGCCAATAATAAGCTTTTTTACAAAACTATTTCAATATTTTCTTTTGCCTTGATTTTGAATTATTTACCAACATTCCCTTCAAAATCATCGATATCGATAAACAGAAACATCTCTACCAGAGCATCTCTTTCTCCCGCTAAGGCCGGCGAGTCTTAACGTAGTTAGTTGCTTCATCAATTGAGATCTGGGGCTTTCTTTGTGTCGCCATTTTTGCCTTTATTGCCTTTTAATTGGCACGTGTTTCGATGGTTTTTGTTCTCAATTTATTCAGGGAAATTTTCTATCAGTCTCTTGGATTAGTCTCTGGAATTTGATACAGTATACAGATAAATATACGATGATCATTAATTTGCTTATTACAGGACTGTCAAAAGCCAATACTCATGTATAACATTGAAGAAAAAAATCCACAATCACCACCAGGACATTTAACCATGAGATGCATATACCTCTAGCGTAACGTAAATAGGCGTAGTTAACATTTTGATGTATTATGAGCGACCGTTAACTTTGAAAAAAAAAGTTACTTGTTACTATCTGGTAAAATTAACTGAAACTAAGAAAAACTCACGTTTTAAAACAAAAAACTCTAAAAACAAAAAAAAACCCTAAAAAGTATACGATATTTTGCTGCTATTTTTATTTTCTCCTTACCTTAATACTCTACTCTAAAAACTAAATCAATCAAGCTAGAAATCTACGACACTCTATTAGCAACCACCCCATTGCCACTTTATAGTATTTAACTACTCCCATAACAGAGGTACACTAATTGAATTTGACACTATGTCGACACCCAAAATGGGCAGATCTGCCTAAACTCTCTAAGTGCGGAATAATAATAATATACGGCCTCAGGCGACGTCCCTAACGGTATAAACCGATCCGTTTATACTTCATAAATTTTATATTCACTTTTATTCCGACTATAAAGTTCGATTTGACTTTAATATTGTTGCAGGGTCGGTTAAGACGCGCTCCACGGGATTTGACACGTTTTTGTTCTGTATGTGTGTGTGGGTTTTATATATGTGTGTTGTTTTGGTTATAAGAACTAGAATATTGACGAAGAAGAAGTGTTATACTGGAATATAAGAATAAATGTTATACAAAAATTTTGAGAATGTGCTACATAGTGAAAATCTTGCGTTTAGAAGTAAATTTGTTAAGACAAAATAGTAACGGTAAAAATATGTAGGTCACATATATTCCACATCAATGCCTTAGTTTACCCAATTATAATATTAATGAAATTTTACCGAGCATATATTGAGAGTCTGAGTTATATATTGTCTCAAAGTTTTCATTCCTCTGTAAAAAATAAAACAATATGTGTATATATTATTATTTACTTAACTATAACGTAAGTGATATTAAGTAGTAAATGGTTATGTAAGTAGGGTGTAGGCAAAGTGCACTGCGATGAAGCATCTTATCATTAGTGCTGACAAATGATGTATTTATGCTAAACTGTCGCCTTACTTATACTATCTTCAACCCTTTCTGGATGTGCGGATCGATACGTATATAATATTAAAAATAAATTATCCTTCCATGTTGGAAAAACATGTCTTTACAAGCAAAAACTTTGATTATACTTTGAATTATTAATTGGTAAATTGAGTGAATAACATTTATATGACTAATTTAATTTAATTGTTTCACGACTAATCCCTGATTTCCTTACCATGAAAGTCTTATTTTCTCATAACTCACGATATTTATTTATACTAAATAAATAAAATCTGATACAGACAAATTGAATTCGTAGCACAAGCAGCTATATAAACAAATTTATTCCAATCCGTAGCAATGCAATTTTATCGTAGAGGTAGGAGGTACGTTAAATCCGTAGCAAAGCCTTTCGAATGTCGTTTGAATCGTTTACGTACTACGTAATAGTTTGGTAAACGCTCGCTGCTTTGCAATGTAGAATCTTCTATGTCGTGCAAGTTATACTGCGTTTAGCATATAATTATGTGAAGGGGCATTTAATTATGTTAAAATTTATTACGTTACGTTACGAATAAACTTACAAGAACTACGTTATAAGTAACTTTTAATTTAAAATGGGTATCTACAGAAGGAGTGCAGTCATTAGGAAGAAGGTGACTCAAAGCCCAGGCTTTTCCGGACAGGAATTATCTAGCATAAAAAAGGCCCTTTAAAAAGAATCTACTAAGATTAAGTAGGATACATATCCACCTACTAACAACATACGCATACATACATACACATCACGCCAGTTTCCCTACAGAGGGGTATCCTACACTACTTCCATCATATACTACAGGACTCCCATCCGTCCCAATCCTGACAAACAACTTTCTCTACAAGTAACTTAGAAAACTAATCCCATTACACCTCAAACCCAAACGGGTCAGCGTCCATAGAGAACAAAGGAGCTCACATATTTAATTTAAAAGCAATCCGCACGGGATCGCCATTTAATTCGGTGTGCGTCGCAGGTTGGCGGGCGCTAACTCAATAAGCGGACGCGTCCCGCTGCGCCCGGCAACGTAGTTACCCTACACTGATTATTACTTATGGTCATTCTCAACGTCTCGCGAGCGGTTAGATTGAGGGCTTTAATGTGGCGGTCTAGAAGAATGTGTTTGTATTACATTTGTAAAGGTTAAGTAGAAAAGTAAGAAGTATGTATGAGCGATGTACTGTTTGGATCATCATGATGAATAATGTTTTACTATGTAATATAGATGTCGATGTCGCAGCTTACAGAATAATTATCTAATGGGATGGGAAGTTACTACCATACGTTTAAGGAAGTTATTAAGTTACTACTATAATGTCTTGTCGCCCATTCGTGCACTAACTTTACCTAATATTGCTTATCCTTTGTAATAAAATTAGATGTAAATTTCTATAAATTTGTCCCTCGTTATTTTAAATATTTGAATACAACTAATGGAACAAAAACAGAAGAAATGTTCTTTAGCCAGAATTTGATTGTTTGTTTATCGACACGTCGAATATTTATTTATTGTACGCACACGACAAAACAGAAGCAACCCTTTTTGGTGATATTTAATATCATAGAATTTCGGCTCAGCTTCTAGTAATTTAATGTACCTCCATGATTACATATATTTATGACATTACGTCCTTTTATGTGTTTAATGACACGTTATAATTCATTGCTTTGGGTAGAGTTGACGCTAAGAGTTAATGTTTGTTATGATCGGGAATCTACAAGGTTTTCAATGCTAGTATTTCAACAAAAAAAAAATACCGAACTGTAACCCAAGATACAGCTCCAACTCAAACTTAACTAAAGTTTTTAAGTTAAGCTATTTCATATTTTTTTAAATTCATTCCTAAATATCACCACCAGTCATAGATTTATTTGGTGAAATAAATAGTCAATATCTTTCTTGACTGATTCTCTCGAGTCACACAAACTTATAATTTAACATAGTTGGAAGGACATCTCAGTAAAATACCGATATGTATAGATCGGAAAACCGACAACCTTAGATAGAAATATAAACTAAAGAAAAGTTACGTCAGAAGTTCGAGTATCTACAACCACTTTACTGTAGGTAAACACCAACGAAGCGAAAGTGAACACATTTATATTTACTCTGTTTTCATTCCATAATCGGATAAATCCGCCATTCGCAGTGACGCGGCGTCCGACATTCAATTGTCAATGAAGCGTCACTCGCCGTGTGCTAGGGTGACAACAATACCTAGGACCGTTACGCAATAATAATAATGGAAAGTCACCCTCACCTCCACTATAAATTATGCCCGCAATGATTTTTAGTCGCGTGACACATTCATATGATTTATTAGGCTGCGGAACAAAAGGACGGGTTTTTGTGTGATCTCGCACGCGCCGTGCGCCAACTATTGAATGTCACCGGTAGTTGAATGCTGGGACAGCGCTGCTTTTGGCAGGACGGGAGTAATGGGTGCTTGGATTGGGACTGGCTTTGGTATTGATTATATATGAAAAATATAAGTCTAAAAAGATTATTATGAAACACCATAATTGTAAATATTGTATTGTATTTTACAATTCCTGGGACTTGGATACGAGGTATTGTGCTACTTCATGCATATGAATTGCCATGTCTCAGAATGCTAACGATCTCCTGGTTTAATAATAAGTTCTGAGTTATAATAAGTTCTAAGAGTGTTTTTTTATATATTAAAGTCGAGTAGAAAGCCGTTATCGCCATGTTTTTAACTATTAAGTAAAAAGTTATTTATGACTTTATCTCACTAGATGACAGTCGCAACATGTATGTAGGACTAAGATAAATCTATTAGCAACAAGAAATCACCATCTCATTGCTACCATTACTCCAGTTAAACTGATGTACATGTGAACCATTTATTATTCGTTTTGTATAAGTGTGGCTGGTATAGGCGCATATGGTCATTCTCAGCAAATAAATTGCCAGGATTAACATGTACGTATATGCACCCTACGCACAGATGTGTAAACTGCAATTTCCTGTCGCAAGATAATTATTTACGACTATTTAACTATAATTCGATTAATAGTTTGTAAGTGGCGACACGATTACTACCTATAACATTAGATGCTGACTACCACGACTAACTGATTAACACGTTGATTTCGAGATGGTCATAGAATAACTACCTCCTCAATAGTAGGGATCACTGTCACCAATACATAATTTTCAGATAATATTCTAAGCCAACTTTTCATGAGGACGGCAGTACAATATTCTTAAATAGTCTGTACATACACTCATACATCACGCCACTAAGTCTGCAACGGAATAAGTAGAGACTATCGATAGCCACCTGGAACGATCTTTAAGCAAACCTTTACTCACACCCATTACCCTTTTCATACATGCTCTTTTGTTCTTTGAAAAGTTTGTTTAACAGATATAAATAATTTCCCTTACGACATTTTTCATCCTTACAAACCATCATTCTGTGTACCCATTACAGCACAACACGCGTGAATTTATGCGAATGTGAGGTAAATGTAGGGAACCCTCTTAAAACATCAACCGTTACGCACATTTCGGCACATTGAGCATTTTCACCGTGCTGAGGTACGGGTAGAAAAAACACGCATTTGAATTGCAAATGTCCCCGCAGAGATGGAGCCACAGGCGTAAGAACCAATTGATGAAATGAAATGAAATGAAATGAAATGAAATGAAATGAAATGAAATGAAATGAAAATCTTTTATTCAACATAAGGATATTGATATCTCTTATTGAACGTCAAAAAAAAAAAAAAAAACATTTTTCATAAAAATATGTCATTAACATAAAAATTATTCTTAAAATAAATCAATTTAGATTAATAAAACTAATGGCACTTCGTAAAGTCAAACTCTGCAGAGAAGAAATGCCAAGAAACTCTGCAGACAATGTGTACATTAAATTTAAAAATACATAATTCATTAGAACATGATCAAAGCTTCACATCCAACAAATAGTGTTTAATAACAAATTTAAGGAGAGTCCCAATAAGAACCGGAACGTGAAGCCATGATCACACAAAAATGAAACGTCACAAAACATCATTTATATAGTCTTTAACGGTGTAGTAGCCCTTCTCCATCAGCATCGCTTTAGTGCCAACTTTAAATTTTTCTAAAGGTAAGGACTTGATAGACTCTGGAAGTTTGTTGTACATTTTTATGCCCAGGCCCATAAACGAATCGTTTATTCTTTTAAGTCTAGAGCCACTATAATACAATTTGTTTTTATTGCGTGTGTTACAATTATGAATTTCTCTTACAAGTTTGTATTCATTAATATTTTTTGATGATATATCGTTACTCATGTAATATGTCTTGCCAGTGTAAAGTGTTTATTGTGTCATAACTTACTATTGTATAAAGGCCATAGTTCAAGTTGATCGAAGGATGGATTCTTGATTTTGGATATGTGGATCTTCATCATCATCATCATCAGCCTGTATCAATCCACTGTTGGACATAGGCCTCCCCCAAATGACGCCACTTCTCCCTGTCAGTGGATCTTAACTGTATGAAACCATTTTCAATTAGTTAACTTAATAATGTCAAGTGCAGTGTCTTCTAAATAAATAATTTATAATTATTAATATTCAAAACATGTTAGTAAAGTCAGTTGTAATATAGTCAGTTATTCTCTCATGGATGATAACTGTAGGCTGACAGAGAATCTTATAATTATATATAGTATTAAATGGAATTGACATTTCACTCAAACCCGTAAATTAGGTTTCTTGTTGATTTTTCTCGTAGATAGAGATTCGAAACAAAAAAAAGATAGAAGGTTTTAAGAGCCCAGAGTCTAATAAAATACTATACTACATTTTAAATAAAATATAATATAAATAAAATTAAATATCCTCTGATCCACTACTTAATTAATACAGTAATTACTGTTAAGTATCAAAAATGACGTGTCAGTATAAAGTATACTTTCTCTTGCCATCCAGTGAGCAATTACTCTCAGTACATTGACCACGCAGCACGGTACTGCAAAAACACGGGGTCCACAAAACTAGGGTCCATAATTAATCTCGTACATTTGTGTTTGGTGTGCGCAGGCGCTATAATCCGCCCGCACTATAGGTGGCTCGTTTAGGGTGCTTGTATACTCTGCTGGAATAGAAGCGGGAGAGGGGAAAATCTTCATCATCTCTTTATTCCATGATATGATGATCATCTCTTTAATCATAAAAATGCGGATAACTCTATGTATATAAAGAATAGCGCATTAGTTTAGCTGTCACGACATACCTATTAAATAATTCTTTTATATTTGTAACTTATATGCGTCATCCTTTATAAGTTAGTACTAACGTTTTGTAGTAGATTAGTGGTGTTCGTCTACGTATAAAGCTAATAATTAATAATAATTTACTTTAACTTTTATTAAATCACTATATAAAAAAGTATGAATAATATCTACATACATCCAGAGGAACATCAAATTTACTTTTTGAGAAAGTCAACAGCAATTTCAAATAAAATAGCGATTTTATATTAAACAAATCGTCTATGAACTAAGAATGAATCATGAACCAACATTTCCAAACTGACAACCATTTTCAAGAGTTCCCAAAAATTTGAAGTCATAAACTTTCTCCGCTCTACAACCCATACCAATCCGCCGAAAATGCAGCCGCCTTAACCCTTGCGATGCGCACGCGACCGGCCCCATTATCTTTTTATCGCTCTCCCTCGTTGGATTAGTTTTGCCGCCAGGGGGAGCCACGCTTTTTGTCAACGCACAATAAGATCGCATCCAAAGGGTTCCCCGTAATTATTAGAGAAACATAATTGTGATTCGTTAGGGCTTTGTCGATAGGTGAGCTCAAAGCTAGTTGGCTTGGAGCCTGTGTGTTGGTGATAATTATAAGCTGACTTTCTGATGGAAAGTGTATGGTTGGGCTTATAATGAAAACATATTTCGAAAAACCGAATAGAGAGGATACATGGTGGAAAACTATGGTGTTTTGCATTCGATGTTTTACGTGTTGCTACATTGTTTACATCTTTCCATTATAAAGATAGATGCACTTAGGGTATTTTGTCTACTTCTACGTTATATTATACTAAACCGTCACGACCCTATCAGTTTCGTTGAGTTAATATTTTATCTCAGAATTTCTGTTTATCCCGAAAAAGATTAACAGATGTGAATGTCTGTCTACGTAAATATTACAAGGAATAAATTCCAAACAAATCGAATAAAAACTAACTTCAACCAAGCAGGTTACCAAAACTTTATGAACACTTAAAACTCCTAGTAGAACTAAAATCCTACTACGACACTTTGAAATGATAGACAGCTGATAAAATAAACTTAAATCCCAAACTAACGATAGCAACGAGTTTCCATAATACCGCTTTTACCTCACCTCCAAACAATAGTTCAATAAGTAAAACAATAGAAAGGTAACCGTACACCATTGACTTGTCTACCCCTATGGTATCATATGTCTTGCATATACGGGATTCTGTTTTATTCAACCAGCCCCTTAGACTGTATGTATGGGCCACCCGGGTTAAATCGCTTATAGTTGTGTACCTGAGATTTACCTTATTTCATTTATTCTCTAGTTATACAATTATTTTAAGATATAAAAACCTCGAAGGCATAATAAAAATATTAATTCAAATATTTTTTATTTAATATACATAAGTACAGTAATTGTACATTTATTGAAAGTCGAGTTATATGAATGAATGGTAATGGTTGTCTTACAACTATGGCTTTACCGTTGCTTCGGAAGGCCTAGCTTGGAAGTCTAGCAGAACCAACAACAAAACTTCAGATTTTTGCCCAATGCCAAATCACAAAATAATTTTTTCATAAGATTTTTTTACACTATTTTGATGCATTAATTGTCAATACTGAACATCAGTAAGATATGTCTCAAACGTATAATACACGGATTCTTAATAAGGATAATACAGACAAGCAGCATTTTTAATTTTGTGACATTTAAGTCGTTAAGGTGAATTGGCACAAACACGCCAAGGGCAGTGTGTGGCGATCTTTATCACAATTGGGGTGCAGTACCCCAGTCCTCTTTTACTAATCAGATGCGGGCGTTTAAAAAGCCATTAATAATTAAGTTGTAAGTTTGAGTGCTTAGTTAACGGTTACTGGAATTTATTAAGTTTAGTTGTTTTGGTAAATTTGATGTACACAAAAAAAAATCAAATGTTGTTTTTTGAAAAAGGGCCTTAAAAGAAGTATATAAACCGCCGAGTGTGTACGAAGAGGTGTATGAGTGTCAATGAGTTATTAAAATAAAAATGTTTTGATATCCCCATGGTTTAGAATTTGAGATATTATCGATAAAATTTTATAAAAAAACATGTAACAATTATAAATATATTTTGTATGAGAAGTCAATATTGCTAAATAAATACACAAAAATCAAACCATACTTCCGTTTAAAAATTCATCGTACAAACATCTTTCCCAAACAGCCTGAACTATCTAGATTAATAAAGTTTACCCTATATAGCTCATATCTATCAATCATCTCATCTCCCATCAATACCTTTCTCATATAAATCTAGTAAAGGTAACCCGCATGACATAGGATCCGATTCGTTTTTGTATTTAACGGAAATAGTAATCAATGAGCCAATAGAATCATGCAGGTATACTCTATGGGAATCGATAAATATACCCACATATTGAGATTGGGTATTGGCAATTAATTAGTAAGAATATAAGATGTATTTTTAATGTTAACGGTAACTTTATTCCAGGCAAGTCGTAAGAGACGACAAAGTATCTAGGGGTTGTACTTGGTGTTTGTATGTAGATAAACATATAAATCATTACTATTACGTTATTCGTATACTTTAAGGAGATACCCGAAGCAATTTTGACCATAATTTTGAATGTTCGAAGGAGTATTTAAATGTGAATTACAGGTTAAATCTATCTAGCTATGACCCAAAAATTCCCATTTACATCTACTCAGTGGGCTAGCAACCTTTAACCTTTATCAATGCTATCACAATCCTAATAGTAGCGAGATAGGAGATATTAGATCCCTGAAATGTGTTAATTCACTACCTACCTATAACGTCGGGTGCTTTCGCTGACACGCGGGCTTTGAGTGGCTCTTACCTAACTTCACCTCGAAATTTTTCAAGTGTGAGCCATCAAGTCTCTGTCTAACCCTCATTAATAGCGTAAAGCGTATGTGATCCTGTAAGCCTCGATTAAAAGAAAAAAAGGTACTTGAATACAACTTTAGAATTGATGTTTAACATAGTAGATAATACGTTTCCGGATTCTTTCAACTTCTAAAGGGCCTAAGCGACATATATGGCTATGTATGTTACATACTATTTCCATTACCCTACACCATAACAATTCCACAGCCGCACACCTTGGCCACCGTTAATAGGCCAAATTAATAATATCCTGCCCGCATCCGCCACCCTTCGAGCCCTTTGTCCTATAATTGGACCTTATTTTCACTTATTCTTCTCACAATGGGCTAAGGGTCACTCCCTTGTCTTTGACGTTTTAAGGGCCGTAGTTTTAATGTACCTGCATGCTATATGAATTTAGATCCGACTATATATTTGTATGATATATACCTACACGTTTTTTTACAGAGGGATAGGCAGATATTTTCTTCATAAATGCCGTTCTGGGTAACCGCTTACTAAGACATCTATAAGTACACTTTCTAGTATAAACTTGGCTCAGAATGTAGTCTGTTTTCAAAGGTATTCATATATTTAGCAAATTCTATATTTCAATGACAAATCTCTAAGGAAAAGAAGTAAATTGTGTCCTTTGTATTGTCACACTTAAAGTATGCATTTTTGCTTGTCATATACATTATGCATTCTCTTGTTGTTAATTTTATAAAACATTTAAAGCGATATTATTACATAAATATATGCATGACGATTGCAATCTCCGAAGGTTTTTTATGCTATAATCATAAACTATAACCTAGATAAGTTTATAAAACCACTCTTACATTATATTTCTTATAGAATACCTATCAGCTACCAAAATCTATCAACATTCTATCCACTATTCTAAACATCTCAGGTAGTTTAAATAGTTAATCTCACGTGAGTAACAATTGGATCCCTCCGCCCGCATGGGTTGACCACATGGCAAAAAGCTTCACTACTTTGTACCTTAGAGGTTAAACAGTTAGTAAAAGGTCACTAGTATTAAAAGATGTGAAGGCTTTGGTGTATGGGCTTGGTTTAAAGGTGAGTATGTTTATTGTAAATGTGTCGGTTCATGCATGGTGACTTTAAAGATACTTTAAATAGAACAAATCTGTTTGTTAAATATGTAAATAATATTACGTACATATATTACTGTATTTTCTCATAAGTCTTGAAACTTAATCTCAAAGTATGTTCCAGTCCTTCATATTCGATCATGTAACATCAACTGAATGTTGACATAGTGACGATCATAGTTTTGTTGAAGAAATCTTATGAAAGCCTACGTATCCCTCTGAACTAGTCTATATCCGTCTATAATGTCTCAGCATCTATCACGTTGGACAGATACGGTGTTCACTCAACTCTTTGCCTACTCGAAAGGGTTAATAGTCTAGAAGATATGAGTGAGTAAGCCCCATATGTTTTGGTAGGCGCTGGTCGTCTCAATTGGCATCAATTGGAGGTACCTGCCTCAATGGCCTAAATGAACGCGCAATTGTATCATACGGGATTGTTAAGGGATAAGGAATGGTGTGGAGATACTTTTATTATAAATTTTTATAGCTATGAAGGAATACATACTCGTATATACATATTAAAACATCGCGTTTCCATTAGACTATAAATTTTGCCTACTCCAGAAGATATTATATTATATCTTAAGCGTATGTGTATCTATGTATATCTGATTAATAATATTTACATCCTTACTTTAATATATTTAAGTCGGTTCAAATGTAATAAAAGGTGAAAAATAATTTTATTCCTTCCCAAAGCCTTCTAGAGATTTATCTAGCAACTGCTACACTATCCACTTAATTAATAAAGAAAAGACGGCCAAAATCATCGCATTGCAATAATACGAACATGATATCCTCTCATTAAACAAATTCCATTTATAAAAAGTCTTCTAAACGCACTTGTCCTACAATATACAAAACAACAAACGCATTCACGACCATTAACCCTTGCGGGGTAGTCAGAGGTTCAGGTGACCATCTCCGCAATTGCGAAGGTAGTAATTCTATGGACACCTCGAACCCACGTGTTAACCAGATAGTCAGTACTCAATGTGACAGGTGGTCAGCCATGTCGCCATTTACAAGCACTAACTATTACCTGTTCGACGAACAGGTAGGTTTCCTCACGATGTTTTCCCTCACCGTATAATTCCTACAATATAATAAGAAAATATACAGCTAGTAACTCCAAATGCACACACATAGTCGTCTATACTTGAAAATACAAAAAAATATTGTCGGTAGAATATTTAGTCAATTGTGAACATGTTCTTCACACTACGTACACCCGCTTAGAGAAACCTTCTTTTTACGTCCGAACTTATTGAACGATAATATTGGATAAAATAGAATAGAAAAATATTTATTAATAGATATACGCACAAGGACAGCTTACAAACGAAATATTGTATCTATATATTATTTTATATATCGAAGTCGTCTCCACATCGCTCTGTTCTCCATGAGCCATCAATTAAGAGAGAGTGAAGGTGCGGACCAGGTGCCTCCAGCTTATTATCACCAATTGAAGCCCATTCCTTGCTCACTAAGGGGCATGTACTTGTGTATGGACATGTAGGTATTTATGTTGTGAAGGAATGTATGGATAGGAGATTTGGATGCATTGGATTGAATTGATAGTATAGATACAAATAGAAATAATTAATTTGTGGGTATTATTTTTCTTAACTTTAAGGTCAGAGTTCAGTCGTCTATGGTGCGTCAACAAAGTCAGCAGCTCAGTGAAAGTTGAAAATACAAATAATTATTTTCGGCTGAATATTTAGTCAATTGTGATGCCAAACTGGCTAAATATGTTCGCTTTGGGATAAGATTTGGATCCTCAACTGGAACGAACCGAAGAACAAGGAAGAGAGCAAGGAATTGGAGCATCGATTTCGTTTTTCTTCGGTTGTAGCGGCTGGCGGTGTTGGCGTAACCATGGCGATGGAATAACAAGAAGTTCAAACGCCGTGGCATCAGTGTTTGTACTTCAGCCGACATAACCTTAGTGGTTAATGGCTTAATAAAGAATTAAAAAAAAAAAGTTCAGAGTTTTATTTCTAATAGAGGTTTTTCAATATTTTGTGTTCCTATACATTATTAATAATAATACATATATAAATAGCAACTACGCGTGAGTTAGCATTGATAATGATCTCAAATTGGTTAGTGGGCATATAGTCTAATAATGCATAAAATATCTTAAATTGCAATATAGCTAGCTATATTTACATACGTATATGTCACGTACTTTCCCTTAACGTAAGTAGACGAAAATAACAAAAGGTAATTTACATTTCGGGAACATACTATACAAAACATATAACAAGTGTCATATTGAAACATTCTTCTCAGGGCGGGTGTACGTTTCGTGAAGAATAGAAGAGCATGTACGAGAAGGTTTATGGGTGTGAATGAAGCAGGGAAGATTTGTCAAGATCATTTCAGGTGGCTATCGATAGTCTCAGCCTATCTCCTTGAGAACATAGAGACTTTAATATATGTATGTATATAACAAGTATACAAAGCCAACCGTTAAACAGCATTAAACTTACGCACGCCCAGTCAATTGACTCATTTAAAATGCATAAAAGTAATGAAGGAGGCCTCACGCCGACCGATTCCGCGAACCACTCGCCAGGCGGACAATTGACTCAATAGAAAGGCATATAATTGAGGGTTTCATGTAAGTATGGTATGGTATAAAGGAACCTTCATATACTACCTACATAAACTATTAATATCTGTTGGCTTTATGATAAATTATTGTGGTTATGTTGGCGATAATAAGCATAAATTTCGAATGTACTGTTACTAGTACTAATGATGATTCAAGTATATTTAATTTATATTTAATTATGGTCCCTTATTAAAAACGATGAAGAAAATATGCAAGTCATATTTCGTTCTGCAATATTTATTTCGTAATCAGAAAGGGTTAACTAATGCAAAATCTACACTAATTATTAGACTGAAATAAATACACAAAATTCATAAAATTTAAAATCAAACTGTAAGCGAAGGTCAAACGATGAAACGTACCCAAATAAGACAAAACTAGGAAATCAAAATGGAAGCTCCAACTTCGGCGGAAGTTCCCTAACGAAATTGATTGAATTAGCATAACGGCCACGTAACGAGAGCGGAAATCGCGCAATTTCGCAAACATAACAAGAGGCTCTACCTTTTGATACTCCGACTCTCAAAATATTGACTTTCCTTTAATAAAACGTGTGCCGACATCAAGTCAAACATTGTTCTGAATTTATTAATTCGCCCCCCTGAGACGGGATTAGATGCTGCCATCTACATATTCATTAAGGCACTTATGAGTGGGCTCCGTTCTGATTGTTTGATTGGAATGTGATTTAAGTTAAATTATATTATAGTTATTTAATTAACTTAGTGTCAAGTGCTACGTATGTACGAGACGTTAAAAGATTACTAAGTGCTAATGCTGCTGTTCTTCCCGGCGTTTATCGTAGGAGGCGACTAAGGGACTAGAGATAAATGGAATCTATTCACTTCACCAATGTTCCATTACGACATCGAAACCCCAATATTCATGTTGAAAATTTACGTAGGAGACAATATATCTCCGAGGTTCTATCCACCTCGAAAAGGGTTACATGATGTGTTTGCAAGAAATAATTAACTTAGTAACTTATATGTAATTAATTAAATTAAACATATTTTCAAGCTACGTTTAACAAAATGTATCATACTGTTTGAAAGATCATAATATAAGACAAAGGATCGTAAGCGGTATTATGTGATCACCATTAACAGCTTACTTTTAATTATATACTCAAAACGAAAACCTATTATATATGTCTATGAAGGTTATTCTCCACGTATTGCTAAATGCATCAGTTACCTATCTTTACCCCACAAAATGTCTACTCAAAGGTGGGTGTTATGGTGATTATTGAGTTAAGAACACATTTGACTCATATTAGAGACGGGTCACGCATCCTAAGTGGACTCAGGGAGTTAGCATTCAGAATTAAGTCATAACTTTTCAAAGGGTGTAGATATGTGTGCTTCAGGTATTTTATTGTTAAGAGAAGTTACGATCTACATAAAATATATTATTTATAAGTGTATGTTTCATTGTCATGATTGTAATTTAGATAATGATGATTAAATATGTACGAGAAAAACAATTCATTGTAAGCAACAGAGATAAACAGTTTAAATATGGTTAAAATTTTACACAATAATTATATAATAATAATTAAATAATTAAATAATTTTTTTTTTGATACAAAAATAGTATTTTGCCCAAAAAACCTTTGTTGTCAATTCCTTAATTTTCCCTTTATCCAGAATTAGTAACAGTCACCAGTATCTGAAAATTCAAAATAGTGACTCTCATATGATGAACAAAACATTCAAATTAAAATAATCACAGATATTTTAGAATACATATAATCGAAGATTCACCTGTGCTGGCACTTAAAAATAATGCTAACTAGCTGTCGTTCTTCCCAGCATATCGTAGAATGCGACTAGGGGTAAATAGAATCTATTAGGCGATAGGCTAGCAATCTGTTTACAATGTTCCATTATAACATTGCAACACCAATATTCATGCTAAAAAGATACTTAGGAGATACATATTGTATTTTCTAGGTTCTGTCCAACTCGAAATGGATTATAGGACGTAATTGTATATGTATGTATGCATATCACAAATCCACAAATTCTTTACCAACCTCATACTTTTGTTTACTGATAAATTTACGTCTACTAAGTCCCAGAACCTCACATATACCACCGCCTAGTCTAGTCTCCAATCAATTGAGAATTAATCTAATAGTGTCCCCGCATGAGGTGTGAATGGCGATATCAAATGAAGCCTTTTGTCTGCCGCCCTGATTGATTCACTCCCACGAGACTCTCGCTTCGGGGTACAGGACTATTCTGGAACAATGGTACGCTTGATTGTAACTGTTACAATATAATTTTGAATAAAAAACAAAGCTATTAACTATTTCATCAGCATTTTTTAAAGCTATTATTTTTATGTTACAAGAAATTAGTTAATCCATCTCGATGAAATTAAATTGTACTGAAGTTTTACTAAAATGTTATAGTGTTGTCGTTAGCAGGACATTTAAAGAATAAAACTATTATTTAAGACACAAAAAGATTTAACGTAAATAATGAAAAAACACAGGATGATATTTTGTTGCTGTTAATAATTAATTGCATTAAATAAGTGGAACAGAGGTTTATTACACGGCTATTATGTACAAAGAAGGGAATTTAAGCACCGTATTATATTAAGTAGTGTGTTTGTTAATTAAAGTATACTTTTATATTCTACCCAAATTAAATTATTCCAGAATAAGTCTCCGTTCCCTCGCATCATAACAACCTTACGTCTCACGAGAGACCTTTGAGATATTAGAAACATGTATTTGTAAATATGAATACCTGATTCGTGCGAACAAGATTGATTGGGGCAAATACAGGTTATTATAAACAGGGCTTAATAATCCGGGTTTTTGTAGGGGGACGGAATTGAACGTACTTATTTATATTTTGTCATCCCGTTCTGTGACGTAAATAGAATGATAACTACGTAGTGGTTTTTCATCCCAACATGTTGTAAAAGGCGACTAAGGGACTAATACCAGTTCAAAGGAATATATAGTATTCCTCAAGCTATTTTCCCTCATCTTAATTCGTGCATTTCAGGAATAGGTCTATGTCTTCACGCTGTTTTCTCTCACCGTTGTTGGTGCATTTCGCAAAATTGTACACAATAGCGAAATTATAAATGAAATGAAATATTTTATATTGGTGCATGTTCAGGCATGATTTGAACCCTACATCAACTAATTCAGAGTCAAAACCCCTACGACTGTTCTATATTATTATAAATATCATAATATCGATACAACAAACTCAATATCGATCCAGTGATGACGATTAGAGTTATGAGTCGCGAGTGCCGCGGGCTGTATGCGATCTTTCGCAAACAGCCATTGTTGCAGCCCTCACCTTTAGCTTGGCAAACACTCATATTATTAGGGATGGGAGCTCACATATCGATGGATAAAAATGAATGAGGTATATATGTAAGTTTATAAGTTTGAAGTATATTGATCTCTTGCAGGTATTAATGTATTATCTTTGGTCGAATATATCACACTTAAGTAGCAAACTGTTACTAAATTTTATATAAAGTCTAAATCATAAAGAAATAATAAGAATCACCGAGGTTCTGGCCACCCCATAAGGGATAAAAAGTTGTGAATTATTATATACTCTCCTTTAGGTCTCTTGACAAAAATCACTGATGAAAAAAAACACTGATTCTATTAGTACTAAGATATGTTAAGAACTATTTTTAAATATAATAATACATTTTTCTTTTGCCGTGCGTTCGTAATGTGAAGAATATTTAAGATGTTGACTAATATTCTCAGCCTATCCCGTTTTGTATAGGATCGTGAATAATTTCATCTATTTACGTGTTTATAGTAAACATATTTCATCAATATTATCCTATATTCATGCTACCATATTTACAAGTATATCAACATTATCGTACAGTAACATTGCACACCCATCCCTAAACCGTCTAAACACAAACCTTAAGGTAAATAACTGTGAAGTTATAATGAGACTATTCTCAGATCAGCCGCTACACTGCAGCCTCCGGCGCTGTAACTTCGGACGATTTAATATATTGCTTTTGTATGTATTGTGACTAGTGTTAGTCGGGGACTGAGTATTGAGTAACTAGCTGGCTTTCTTGGTAAATTTGGAAAATTACCCGGAAATCAAATCATTATTGTTATTATTTAGACGCCATATTTAATAAGGGTAACGTTAGAAGTACTTATAACCGCCGAGTGTGTTTAAAGAGGTGAATGAGTGTCGGTGAAGCGAAAGTAGTTTGACAGGATTGGAACATGGGGATCCTTGATCTCAGCCTAACTCTCTATAGGGAATCAGACGTGATGTGCTTTACATCATTAAGAAACAGACAAAAATCTTTTGTGACCGTTTTTGAAAAACCAAACCTTGAACGTGTAATACCTCTAACGTCACTTTTAGTATAATTATCGGGATTCTAGTGATAATTAATACACAATGTTGACTATTTTTTTGGCCATTGCTCAATAGATTCCATTAACATCTTTCGTCACATACATACTTACACACCACGCCTAATTTCCTGTAGAGGGGTAGGTAGAGGTCACGGATCCCCATCTGTCCCGGTCCTGACAAACTTCTTTAGTCTAGGACATATCAATATGACTCACATATAGAAATAATTCTAAATACTTCTAATACGGGATTCTTCAAAGTATCTTAATCCCGTCCTTGTATCCATCCTTTCTAGGATTAAAGTCACATAGTGCTATTTATCTATATAACACAAACAGGAGTTGCAAAGTTGCAATACACGTCATTTCCACGCTACAAAACCAGGCTTCCTGCCAGCATAACATGCAACCTTAAGGCCTTGAAGATAAAGTTTAAATTGGCCTAACATAAAATATTTGAGTTTAATGAGATCCAAAAGTCACGATAAAGTTACTCTGTCTCTGACACAGTAGTGATACGTAGACTTTTACTTGTCTGGGACGTAAATAAAGTGCTAGTTAAATGTCTTTCTTTCCTACAGTCATGTAAAAGATGAACAGGGAGATGATGTGTCTTATCTGTACATATAGTCGTAATCTAGAGCAACGATTAAATAGAATACATTTTAAAAAAAGTTACGTTAAAATTATAGCCGCCAAGTATTCTTGATATCACTGAAACGAAATTCATATTCCAGGATCGGAACATTTGGGAAACCCTGATATTTGTCTACAATTCTGAATGGAAATGGACATATGTGAATGTATTTATATACATCACATTAATTTCCTTCCTCTTCATAAACACTATTCGATCTTGCATATTGTGCCTACACATATAACATCACACGCTTCAAGACTTGTGTTTACTCACTCCCTTTTTATTGTGACGGGGTAGTCAGAGGCTTGAGTGCCCAACTACAAAATTTCGAAGGCATGTTAGGTATGGGAGAGCACCCAACGTGGTAGTGGTAGGTAGTGAACCGTATCACCGTATATAGGCACTGGCTATTACTAATCCCAAAAGGCTAAGCAGGTGTCCTCACAATGTTTTCCCTCACCGTTAGTGACTGTAAATAATTTACGTAAATGAAAAACGCAAATTAAATTTACGCTAAAACCGGGATTCGAACCTAGGACCTTTATCATAAATCAGAGATCTTAACCATTTGGCTACAGCCGCCTTATATATAAACAACGAATTTTATCTCTTTTCCTTGACAACTATACTTTTCGACTAACTCATAACACCCAAGACCCTTATCACTTCCAGCCTGAGTCACTTCCTTCTTTTCCTTTGAACTCGGATATCAGTTTCGGCTTATCTCTCTCAGCTGACTCGCTTTTCGGTCACCGAAAAAAGCTACGAGTCACCGCTCTTTGAGTCACCTGCCACGCGGGTAATTAATTACTACGACTTTGTCTCAATAGTAAGGGGGCATGACTCGTAGTTCTGTGAAGGTATTGTTAGCGCGTAGCTTATGGGTTTGTAGCATAGGTAGTTAGAAAGTAGGTTGTTGTGTATATATATATGAAACTACATATTTAGGCCTTAATCCACTTTGGGGTGCATTAGAACCTCGGAGATATGATATCTATAGTTTTAAGAGATTCGCGATTTATACTCATGATTAATAACAAACGGGACTTATCGCGTATGTTTTTAAATAATAAAGTTACCTTTATTAACCCGACGTTTCGGCTACGTTGCAGCAGCCATGGTCACGGGCAGACTGATAATATCTTACATACATACGTATATTCACGCCTCTACGTCCCCATGGGAAAGGCAGAGACTATCGATCCCCTCCTGAAACGATCCTGACAAATCTCTCTTGCTTCACTCACATCTTCTTAGGCACTTATAGTAAAACTATGACCGGGTTAGTGATGGTATTAATGTATAATTGGTGACACGTTACTTACCCATCGTCCTATTGATTCCTCTGACCCCTAGTCCCTTAATTACCTCGTAATACCTAAATGAAATTATTAATCATCTGTTATATATATAATATAAATTCGTCTAAAGAAACTTTGTTATCAAACGCTTTTATTAGCAAGTCATGTTGTTTTATTATCCTACCTGGTAGAGTAATTAATTGCTCTTGGGAACATGACTTGTAGGCTTGACTATGATGACAAAGTTAGATGGCTTGATGGCTTAGGTGCAGGCATGGTCGACATTGTATAGTAATAAGAATAATAAAATATTAATGTACCCCATATTTTGTTAGTTTTTTTATTGTAAATGTTTTGTATTGTGTTTTTTGTGGCTAAAAATAAACGCTTTTCATTATTATTATTACGAAATAAATTGATTACTTTAAGATTTTCCAAGTCATAATTTATGTAATTATAATATATGTATAAGGAATGCATACGCATTAGGTATTTGCTTGTAAGGTATGTTATACAGTTGTAAATAAACAAATAAATATATGCTAGTACATAAATACATACGTGTTAGATACATGGTTCTGTTTATATAAATAAATACCCACAAGGTCTATAGCATATCAACTAATCGTCTAAGACCTTAAATGACGTACACGCTTATTCCTATATACATTAAGGTTTATTAAATCCTTTCGAGGAAAACCAAATATCGGAGCCAAAATACTTAGTCACTTTTTATTATTTTCGCAGTCGTAATGCCAATAAGGTACTAGGGCTAAATATAATCTGTTGAGCGATAGGCTAGCAACCTGTCACCAATGTTCCATATAACATTACAATCCCAATATTCATGCTAAAAAGTGACCTAGGAGATATGATCATCTCCAAGGTTCTGTCCAACCCGTATGGGAATTGAGAACGTGAATGTATATATAGATCGTGATGACATTAATATGGGACATGTTAAAGTCTATTTAAATATAGACCCTATCCACTATAATCGTATGAAAACTATGTGTGAATGTACATTTAATCCGCGCTTTGTGCTTTAACAAAATCGGCTGGCAACACCGCATTATGAGATCGCGTTTCCGGAAGCCCTGCAACCGCCATATTAATTGCAGTGCAAACAACCGTTCGCCGGAAGCGGAACAGCGGCCATTTTGCGCTGCGGCCTTCCGCGTCGGCGCCTCTCGCACCTCTACCCTGGTTGGGAAACAGCCGTGATGATTTATGCCTCGCCTAACAGATGTTGTGTTGGGAAAGTAATTTTTGAATTAAATTGAATTGATTCATGAATTGAATGGAGTGGATGTGATATAAAATGAGAGGTGTAGTTCAATAGGATAGGTAATAGTCAGTGCCTATATACGTCGATACGGTTCACTACCTATCACGTTGAATGCTGTTTATCTAGTGATACGCGGGCTTCTAATGACCCATACCTATCATGCTTCGAAATTTCGGAGATGGGCACTCAAGCCTCTGACTACCCCGCCATAATAAAAAAGGGAGTGTGTAGACACAAGTTGTGAAGCGCATGTTATGTTTTATTTTTAGTTCAATGGGGCCGTTAAAACATATATGGATGGAAATCACAACTAAGATATCATAATTTGTGCAAGAAACAGCGAGATGCAGCACTTCCTTGGAATGGGGAACTATTGTCACAGGAAAGTAATAGTCAGTGTTTGTAAATAGTCACTCGGCTCACATGGTGTCAATACGGGACCTTCTATATGGTTGTAAGTGAGGACGAGTAGACCATAGAATTATTTCCTTTGCAGTCTCATAGATAGATAAATGAACTTCTAACGACTCTGGAGGGTTGAACAGTCGTGAATCTTTATTGTGTCTAATGATATATCTTCTCGGTCAACCTAACTATAGCTATGTTTCCCAATTGTTATGTGACGAAGTGTTACATTCGTCTAGTATAGTATAAAGTTAATTAACAGTTATCTATCCTATTTAAACGTGTTGCTATTCATATTTAATATAATTAACAGTACATGTATACTTGACGACCTCCGTGGCGCGATCGGTTAGACGCCTGAACGCTATTCGTGAGCTCCCGGGTTCGATTCCCAGTGGAGGCAGAGTTAAGAACTACGCTTTTCTTCTGCTTTCCAGTCTGGTCGTTGATTATATATGCTATATATGTATTTATCTGTATATAATAAGTATATATTTCTTAAATATACGTTGACTAGTACCCTTAACTAAAATGTACTTACCAAGGGGCTAGTTCAATTGCTGTAATAATGTCCTAATTATTATTATTATTAATCTTATTTAAACGTGTGGCTATTCATATTTATACAATTAACAATACTCGTATATAAAAGGAGTGTATACCTTCCCTTGTATCTAGCTACACAACATAGAACCTTCAAACTCTCAACTCCTAACACCTATCTATCTCCGCCACAATAAATCACGTTAATTGAATCCAAGTCTTGACTCTTCGTTCATTAATAATCTCGCCCACATCACAGGTAACAGACACCAGGGGTAACAATCAGACAATAGGGTAAACATCCCACAGGGGTAGACAGACCGCTGGCGACTCAAAGGCTTACCTGCCTCCCTGCATACAATGGAGGCAGACAACCGTGACGCCGCGGACTTTCCCCAACTGGTTTGCATACTTTCCCCTAGATTAAACATGGACTATTTTTGTTACCAATATTACTAAGGTATTTGTACTGGGTATAAGCGATTGTAAATTAAAGGTTCTAGGAATGATTTTGACTGCTATAATTTGTACTGTATTTAAAAAATGTTGTATGCTATGTGTATGTACTTTTTTCAATATTCTGATACCGCATTAATTTATGTTTTAGATGTTAATACTTGTTAATGAAGCGAAAGTCTGCAAATATCGAGAAAAATGACGCTCAGTGATTTCTGCCATCCCCGCTATAGAGCGAAGAAAAGCGTCATAATTATATTTATTTTATTTATTGTGTTATTAGTTTCACTTTTGAGTTTGACAGTTGGTTGAAAGTTCATACTTTTAAACCAGCACCTTGCGTGACACAAAGTAAATCGTGTTGACATATATTTACGAACTCGTAGTTATAAAATATCTTTGTTGCCCTCGCGCAATGACTATAAACTGATATTGTCCTTAATAGCCCGTCTGGCGAGGTTCCGAGAAAGATGCGCGCGCGCAGACGGATTTCCGCGAAGCCATCGACCAATCAGCGATCGTCTAACCGCTTGCACTGCGCAGGGCTCACGAATGACCCATATTAATTGGGATACTGAGTGCACGTATAATGTAACCAGCATTTTTAGGGATCTTGTTGATAAAACGCTAGTTAATGATTGCTGGAACAGTGCTGTTTATAGATGATATTTTTGAGAGACTTACAATAATTTTTATTAATTTTACAAGAAAACGGGACTTATCACGTATATTTTATAAACAAAGAATTACCTTTGCTACCCGACGTTTCGGCCATGTTGCAATGTCCATGGTCACTGGTCAATCGCTGTTTGTAAAGTTGACAGAAAGGAATAACTATTTCAGTGATTATTGCATCAATATGAACAATTGCTGACAGGTCAGGAGACGGAATTAAATGACGCAAAAGTTAAATTCAATTATGACAAAAGTCCTTTATGAAATGTCTTAAAAAGCAGGAATATCCTACTTATGTCCTCAACTAAACCAACATTTCTTATTGGCCTATTGATAATTTTGCAACCATCTTTCCAAGGATTAATTACCCATATACACGTAAACATTAACCCATATATTAGTTACGTTAAGCAATCATTAAAGTGTGAACATAACGTATGCGGGCCGTGGTACGAGTAATCGCTCGTTGACACATCTACAACGAGACCCATTACGCGCTGCATTCGCATTGATTTATCGCCGTTTATTTATGTACTGTTCAATGGAACTGGTGCCCGATTAATGTCGCTCGTAATGGTTAAAGGGAAATTTGTTAAGTTGGAATTGGTGTACTTTGTTACGTATTAAAAAGTAAACAGGATAGGTAGTTAACACCGAACGTTTTATTCTCTGGGTAACTACGGTAGAGCTTATTTATAGAAATGGAGCTTAATTATATAATGACTTTTAAGATAGATCCAATAACAAATTATAAACATATGCCATCATTCACTCAAGAGTAATTATTGCCAATTTTATCAAATTTAGTTTTTATAACTATACTCACAAATTAATCTGCTTTTCTTACTAATGTTTTTAAGGCGGTTTTTTCCAGTTTATTCATGAAAGCGCAGATACCGTATATCTACGTGCATGCTTACATATTAATTTAGAGTATGTTTGAGCTATACAAACATTCATAACAATTCAAATTTTGTAAAAAATAACAAGATCATTCTTTTGTTTCGTACACATTCCATAAATCTGTTCCCGTGAAGATGTTGTACCATTCGCCCCGCCCCCCGTCGCGAGCGAGATTGGACGCATTTTTATGTAGAACACGTGTATTGCGCCATAAAATGTTTGCTTGATCAAATCGCGCAATAAACTCGAATTATCCACGCGCCGACGGATCCCTAATCAGAAAAAGTCCTCCCTTCATTACATTAACGGGAGAGATCTTCGGAAATGTCAACTTGACATCTATATGCAAATGGTGACAAACAGCCGACCGTTTTCCGAACGCTACATATATTTTTATGACGGGATATTACCATGAGTGCGCCGCTGGTGCAGGGTTGCCACGGCGGTTTGGTTATATTGCTTGCTTCATGTTTCTGAGATAAGCTCTCTAAGCTTGTTAGTGAGTCCTCGGACAAAGAAGAGGTACTCTTGATAGGTTCTTGAATTAAGATAAATATATTTCATTCAAAATATTTTTTATTAAACGTCTACCATCTACATCTAATATAACACATTACCATTTGTACCATTTGTTCTACAAAATAAAAGAATTTTATTGAATATCCCATTTGACATTGTACGAGCACTATAAATAGTTTTACTCTCTCAATTATTAGTATAGTACATAGGTACTAAAGAGTAGTATAGTTTCTTAAATTCAATACCCGATAATTTAATATTTTATTATAAAACTAGTCTTTGATTAAATTACATAAATATAAAAATGAAAGTTGATATTTGCATCTAAAAGTAACTAAAAAATAACTAAATTACCAAAATACCATTTTATTAAATTACAATCAAATCCTTGTATGGCAACCCTATTTTCCACACACGCGAATCTGACCCTTAGGCAGTAGTATTAACGCAGTCTTCCTCGTGAGGTACTCATTGGTAAAAAGGCTTGGAATCTTGAATATTGTTCCACGTGCTTTACGAGGTGGGTCCTTGCTTAAGGGTTGGTTGTGTGGGATTAAAATATACGATAGCTATAGTATGGAGACTTCAAATACCAATAACGTGGCTTGTTTCTTTATTTCTTTTCTTTGAATGATTTTGGATAAATACACAATTTTGCTTATTAGTGGTAAAAAATCAGTAATAAGTAAATATAGTTGATTCTGATATTGAGTGTGATATGATTTATATGTGCGTTGAATAAAAAACAACAGCAAGTTTTGGTGGTAGATTAATTTGTCTCCCTATTTATAATACATTTTCGTGTAGTAGCAAATAATAATAGATTATAATGAAAATTAATAAAAACTAATTTTATATATCTTTCCTCCTGAATTTAAAAATAACTCTGCCAAGGTAATATAACATTCCCATATTTTACAATCGACTATCACTATAATAACTAATATAAGCTTGAAGTTGCACATTTCATACAATCTTTATCATGATTGAGTTTATAATAATATCTATTCATCCAAGTAAACTCAGGCGTGATAGATGTATGTAAACTATAGAAATACTTCGGCGCGTGGCCTTAACAACTATCGTCGGTAATGTGTGCATAAGCAATTCGGCAATCAAGCAGCCGGGAAGTCGCGATGCCCTTTATGGGCCTTTTTATCGCAGTCCCTGCTCTAGTGACGTCACAACAAAACAACTGAGTGCCCTATCACATATATCAAGGGGTAAAGACAAACAGATATGATGAAAGAAAAAAAGTTTACGTACGGAAATGTTTTTACAGAAAATCGAAATACTGTATTTAATTGAATTCATTGAAAAACCTATAACCACCGAGTGTATATAAGTGCCAATGAAGCGAAAGTGTTTTGTCAGGATCGGGACAGATGAGGATCCGTGATCACTGCCTACTCCTCTACAGGAAACACGTGTTATGTGTATGTATAAATATATTTATTGAAAAAAAATTTAAAGAAGCTATCGACATAATAAACCAAATTTTTGAGACAAAATTAATCGTGATAATAGCTCATCATCACAACTTCATAGTCAATATGACTCTTCAAAATGGGTAATAAATAGTCAGTGCTTAAAAATTATGTTACGGTTTACTATTTCTGACTTGTTATTTGATGTCAATCTGGTTAACATGCGAGTTCGAAATGGCCATACAATTACGAACACCGCAGTTTCATAAAGTTTGCCTATAACTTCAGGCTATCCTGAAAACCTAAAAATGTTTTATATTTGTGTATTTAATAATCATCAACATTAACGCAAAATACTCTTTGGAAACCCTTTAAGTATTTTAATGTTATATCATGCCGGAAAGAACTTAATAAGTCATGCATTAATCTCTTTTCATGCCTGTCCTGTTGTATGAGAAAGTTCTCAGAAAAGCTAAGATTTAAGGCACTGTCCATTCACTAAGATAAATGTACTGAAAGCGGAATGACATTAACACGAATGGAATTAACAAAGAAATGTCCAGACGTATTAGTATTCTATTTAACACTACGATAGTGATTGTTCATAAGGCTTTAAGAAGATATTCTTTTGCGATGAATTAAGCTCCGTTGATCTGGAATTCTTTGCTGGTAAATATACCTAAAGTCTAATTTCTGCCCTGTGCTTTAAAATAGGTGACTAAAAAATGAAGTTTCTTCACGATCTTTGTACACAAAATAACAACATACTAAACAAACAGAAGAAAATGTTCTAATAATTGGATATAGACTCCTGAAACCCACGTGTAAACCAAATAGGCAGTGCATAATATAACAGGTGTCGCCATTTACAAGCACTCAAATGTTCCAACCTTTACATATTAATATTGACCGTTACTTAAATTTATGTAACCAATCTATTGCCCAAACAAATGCGAATCAATTGCACTCACAGTGATTGTTGTTGGGCCGACTGTCGGCGCATGGTTGGACACTGCCGAACCGTAACATTCACAGTTCGAAAGTCAGTGCTTTTGACAAGCTAACCCGTTCAGCCAATCGTACACAGCATTGGCTGTTTGTTAGAAATGACGTGTGTGCATGTATGCAGGGGCATCAAATGTATTGTCAATGTTATAAATGTTAATAGTATAGAATGTAGTGACTTGGTGACTATTTATTTTTATTTAATGTTTTAGCCTTGAAGACGTGTGGTTTAACTTTAAATTAAAGATACTTTCAGTTAATCAACGTTTTTACTTATTTCCGTTTCCGTAACATTTTTAGAAGATCTGAATATCTCTATTTGAACATTAATACATTACAAAATTTATACGGTAACCTACAGCAACACATAAAATATATTATGTCTTATTTAAAAACTAATAATTTGATACGTAATTATGACGATTACCACCAATTATAAATCTGTACAAAATTCAACTTACTTTAAACTTGGAACTAAAACAATAACCGTTTAACGAAGACTATAACTAGTCTATAAACCATTAAGATAACCTAAGCCTAGTAGTTTAGTTGTCTCCTATACAAGTAAGGGTCCACTAATATCCTCTGCAACTGTTGGCTTCTCACAAATTCATTCGGATGTCGGACCCACGGTTGGCCTGTGAGTGACGTGTGCATTTTAGCGCGATGTCCAATGACGACCGACGCTAATGCTTTTGTTGGTTTTGGTGGCGTTTGTTCGATTGTTGAAGATCAATGGTTGGTGGGAAGTAAGGTAAGTATACAAAAAGAATTGAAAATATTCTGGTCAATATTTTTATAATAAGGATACCTGTTGATAACTATTTAAATGCCAAGCTAGCTCAACATTAATTTTATAAAAAAATATGTTACAGTTTCGTTATATATTTTTTTATGATGTGATGATGACGACTATAATTGAAAAACGTTTAAGATTTGACAAAATAAGCCTTATTTAATAAAATAATAAACAGTTGACATAAGTATTATCTACGAGTGTGTCTGTTAAATTGAAACTTTCTCATTCATGCAAAGTTCTTACATGTCCCCTTATTCCATTCATTCAGAAATGCACATTTCGTCAAGCATGCCATATAGAACAATCGATTTGTTCTTCCAGTCGCTTGCATGACGTCATGACAAAGGGCCACGTGTCACCGTGACTTGACCACGTGGAAACTGGCACGCGGAAGTGAATCTGTCATTTCTGACAGGGGATACTCCCTAAAGTCACGGTTTGTGACTGCCTGACAATTCGGTTTGCGAACGGGAATAGCTTACGGAGTGGGTTATGATATATTGTTGAGATTTGTGTGTAAGTAAAAGGTGTTTAATTTCAGAGACATAATAGTGAGGTATACAGGAGACATAATAGTAATAGTGAGTAAACTTATAGGTGCTTGTAGGATGGTTTCCTTTATGTGGCATCTTCTTTCGGTTTATATTTTGAGTTAACTCCAATAAAAAAGTGTATTATCGAATGAGAACAAATAAAAATGTTTTTCTAAAACATATACCTAGTAAACTGATAACTTGGCATCCTAACCCAAAACACTATACATTTAACTCACTATCTACAACACACTTTTCCACTTATCTGTATTTTTTAATTTCATACTCTATCCACCTATTCAAAACTCATTTCCAATACATACGTAGACAAATTCCTTTTACATACATTCTAAGAGACAAAAAGTGTGTGTCAGTATTTCCCAGTGACAAGGACGCCATGCTGCGCAGCGGAAGTGCCGCTCCATGCAGAGCAAGACCTTGCATAGGCTCACGGCACTTCCGCCGGAAACGGCTAATATATTCGCGTTATGGCCGCCGACGCGACACGGCACGACACTTTCCGTTTCCTTCTGTCATTAAAATTATTGCAAAAATGCCTTTTTATTGCTGAAAGGCGGGAGGGATTTCACGTTAGGAAATAAAAGTGGGAAATAATATGCAATGAAAATAAATGAGGCTTTAAGGTTAAACTAGTCTGTTTTTAGTACCCAGTTATAGTATGTAACTAGAATTTACACTAATATAAATAAAGAAAGCTACATATTTCTATGTGTTACTTTAAGTTCATCAAACTCCATTACACTTTACATTTTACGAATATGAATGGAACTTAAATACAAGTATAATGCCAACCTAGTTATCATAACAAATACAAACTTAAGGGCCATTACTATACTTTCAACCTGTCCCTAATATTCCATAACAACGCTTAAGTTGATCCTAGAAGCATAACATCTTTGAGATTTGCACAACATTTATGAAATAAAAGAACCTAACTTATAGTATGTATATCATAACATCTTGAACAACAAAAAAATCAAACTCAACAATCTTTACTTATTTTTTACATTTTTCCTCCTTCCGAGTAAATAAACAATAACAACAATGAAGTGACCCCAAACAACCCCCTCCCTTTAGAAGTAAATATGAATAAGTAAACACCTACATTCAAACCTCAAGTCGTAAGGAAAATACTGTAGAGGTACCTACAGGTCTATGGGAATATTTGGAAAGAAAACAAGAGACGACTGACCGACGCCACACACCCTTTCTGAGATTCCTTTGCTTATTGAGTGAGTTCTGGATTGACATACATATAAATAAATTACATATATTCAAGCCTCTACTTCCCTCAGACGTGATGTCAAAATGTACTGGTCATGTACAAGTGTACAAATCTATCGCGTACCTTAATCGCATGCACTAATTAACTTTTTTGTAGATGTCAATTGGGTACGCTCCGTACATGTTTCTCGGGATTTAATATGTATTTTCAGATGAATGGCTCACATCAATTATAAGTCTAATATGGTCATTGGAAAATCCATTTTGTAAACACTGCAAGAGGCTTACGTTAAAACCATTAAACTTACCCACGATTAAAACGTTTAAAAATCGTGAAGAAATATATTTTTTATCTGAACACAAAGCATTTATGAATTTGCTTATCCTTTCATAGCTTTTTGCTGTAAATATATGACAATAAGTCCACGTCTCCTTGCCATGTAATAATACAGGATAAACATGGGAATGCCTCTGCTTATTTTCATAAGTTAATAGCGAGGGGCTAGCAATGAGGTTGAGTAGCACGGACCTCTTTGGCGGACAGTTTACGACCTCCTTCAATGGCCGAGCGCGAGATAAAAAAATAATATTGAATTGGATTTAGGCTGGCATTGTTATTCTGGGGCTAGGGATACAACAATGATTTCAAATAGATATATAGATGTATATCCATATACATTCGCACTCATTAACTCTCGTAGGGTAGCCAGACGTTCAAACGTCAATTTCCGAAAAGGTAACAAATTTCTTTAAAGTCCTGTTTAGACTCATTGGTTCATATTATTCTGTATACTGTACAATTGGTTATTGGAAATTTGATATTAATTGGTAATAAGAAAAATCGAAGAAAATTTATTTGGTAACTGTTGTTTAAGTTAAGTTACGTGGCGTAAAAATAACAGAAATATTTTTTCTGAACCGAGTTTACTATTCATATAGATATCAAAATCTTAAAACTGACACGTAACTATATACTACTATTTTCACAGAGTCAATAACTTATTAATTTCTAATATTATAATACGTAAACTAAACTAAAACTCAGCGTGTACCGGAATAAGTGTATCATACATTGTACATTCGTTGATTAAAATAAGAATATAAGAATCAGTGTATTCCATTCTAGTGCTTGTGATAATACCCTGCTTCTGCCAATTTGTATGTGAGTGGCGTCCAAAGCCCAGTATTGTAGAGAATACTTCTAATCATGGGATCTATAAGCGTAAGAGTTATGGGTACTAATATTACTATGTTCTAAGAGTAGATGGCTGGTAGCAAAAAGATATTGAGTGAAAAGTATTAGGGAGTTAGAACTTTTAGCTATTTGGTTTAGCATACATCAGCGTTTAAATTATCGTAAATTAGTTACGTAATACGTGTAACCTGTAAATATAATGCAGTGCTGTTTAAATATTAAGAAAGCAAGAGACATTAGTTCATTGCACATAGACTATTAAGGTGACAATATAAATAATTAGTATCTTGAAGCGAAGTGAACACATTGTAATTCAACAAATATTAATTGTTGCTTAAAATTATTGTAAGATTATTTCTTATATTTCCTATAACATATCTGCATTTACCTATGCTATAATACTTTCTTACTATGATATTATCTCTTCTCACAAGTTTTTAACATTTTCAAGTTCTCAATATCTGCTTTAACACATTTGTATCCTAATATTAATTCTCGGTCTTGGGTCCTAACATTCGATCCCTTTTCGAAAGTACTAAATAAAACATGACTACCAAACTGGGCAAGGGAATTTCATGGTCATACTCCTTCATATCTGGGGCTGATGTACTGGCAGTAAACTGGCGGTGACGTGAGCGCGTAATGGGCACTTTGTATTCATGCCGTGGCCTCAGCGAGCCTCCGCGTAAATCCTGACGCCCTCCACGAGAGTAGGCTCGATTCTGCTCACGTGACACGCTGAAGTGGAGTTAGAAAGGTAGTTAAAGGGATATAACAGTTGGAGGATTTTTTGCTATAGTATTGAAACAAAAAAAAATCGCTACAAAGACGAATAAACAACAGAGATATCACGATTTTTCTCCATCATAACATAAAAAATTACACCTTTTCTGCGGTGTAACATATATGCATCAATCATATTTTATTTTGTTTTTTATAATCTATACTTAATAAGTACCTATTGCGATAATAATGTTGATTAATGCGTGTGAGGTGGAAGGGTGGTTATGTAGGGTTCTGCTCAATAAAACTATGAGAGTCAGATAAACACCAAAGTGAAAAAGGGTGACGTTAGAAGTACCTATTATCGCCGAATGTGTATGAGAGTCAATGAAGCGAAAGTGGTTTGTCAGGATCGGGATGGATTGAGATCCGTGACCTACCTACCCCTCTACAGCGAAACCGGGTCATGTGTATTTATGTAACTACGTATAAGTGGTATAATCACGATTTGTCTTCCTAAAGTGACACGTTTGAAAGTGAAATAGAAAAAAGATGTGCCTTATTTTTTACTCAGTCCTGAACGTGTCAAGTTAGGAGAATCGAGCCCAAAATCCCGTGCAAGTGACAAACATAGTACCAAGTGCGATATTTGTATTTGGAATTTAGCGTCGCACGATACTCCGCGTGTTTATTCATCGCCAGAGGTGTTTATTCCATCGCCAGAGACTTCCGATATTGGATTTGCGCTATAAAAGTTCTGCAAATACTTCTTCACGTATTTATGTACGTGTCTTAGTAAAGAATATAATTTGTAAGTAGGTATTAGGGAATCGTATTTATGTTCAATGCAAAAAGTAAACAATTTGTTTACTTCTTTTCTGATGGATGTAAGGTAATCAGTCTTTCATTCCATTATAGTGTGAAGTAAATGATAATCTAAGAACAGAATAAAATATTTTGATTGAATAATGCAACTGTAATCTATGCAGGCGACCAATTCTAAAAGAATTCTCTATTTACTGAAATCTGCTAAAAAGGATAACCTGTATGGAGCTTACTTCGTTCTTTGACACTTTCTATTGACATTTTTTATCTATATAATCTTACATCACCATGAGATATTTACAGCTTCAATTATATTATTTTATCCTCATTATTCCTACATATGTAATATAGCAAATACTCAGAAACAAAAAAAGCTTCCTAGGTTTTTTCTATACACATATTCATCACGATAGTATCAATAGCCTTCCTGTTCCTATTCCCATTGATATCTTCCTTCGCAGCGGGACGTGGCAATAAGAGCGACGATTTGTGCGCATTTGATTTACGCCAAGCGCCTTTTTATGGCCACTGCCTACCCTCGAGGTGGATGAGCGTAATGCGATTGGGGATTAGGAGGAGCCCTTATTAGGAAGAAAGCGATTGCACCTACGACGCTGTTAGGGTGTGAGTGTAGGAGAGAGGGTTAGCGATTAATTGTTTTGCTTAGAGTATAGAGGGGACGTAAAGAGAACTGTAAGATCTTGGGAAATACAAATACACTTTACGTTTATTAGAATGATGATTACTAATATAGTAATTTACCTTTATAATTTCTTAGAGGTAGTGGTTAGAAAGATTCATTTACATTCCTTATGAGTCAATATGTTGTCATTTTATAGACTCATAAGTTTTTTTTACAGCATAGTGTTCATTTAAAGCAAGTAAATATAAGGATTCAATTAAGTTTGGCTTACAAATTTCAAGAGATTAGATTATTATCGAGAGACTATTTGACAAAGTATATGAGTAGACTATTCAATTTATTTTTCCGCTCTTCCACCCGCTTCTGTTTATGTCATCGCCTCACCCTTTAAAATTCCATCCAGCCGTTTCTTCTATTTGCCAAATAGCTGCTTATTAACTCAAGGTAGACAGCGACCAATAAAAACAAACACAATCTAAACAGATTACTCTTTAATAGCTTTTGTCAATTGAATTGCTGCTGTGGCTGAAAGAAAAAGATCTCAAGGTTCAAGTACAATGTAGTCGTTTTTGGTAGAGAAGAGTATAGAGAAATGTATTTGCGAAGGTGAATATAATGATATAGTTTTAGTATTTGTACTGTACTGAACTAACTATTGTATAAATGAAAAAATAAAAATAATGACATTAAAATAAACCCTAATTCTTTGAAATAATAATAAACACAATAGTCACAACATTAAAAAGAATATTTGTTTTTTATTTATGATTGAATATCTTATTAGAGAATTTAAAAAGTTTTAAAGTTAGATATAAAAATAGGAATGGTTGTGAATCCTAAAACCATACAATTTAATACTAAATATATACAGGGTGACAGATTCATCACTGGCAAAATTTTAACCTGGCTATCAGTAGCACCTGTAGAACCCATTTTCATAATAAAAAGGGTAGGAAATTTTTGGAAATTTTGGACAATTTTTTTAATTTGCATTTTAATTTTTCAATAACATATGGATACCCTATCTACGTACTACTTACCAAGGTCATGTTCATTCATAAATTGTAAGTTTACATTCTATGTAATTATCTATGGTAATCTGGTGTTTATGGACCAGGATAGCATCTTGAATGAAACTTTTATCATCATTGAGACAGTGTTTTCACAGGTTAGGAAGCCAATAGAACATATTCCCTTTCAACATTAATTATGACAATGTTACGCACTATTCTTTTATTTCATCCAAATAATCATCACTGCACACAATAATACTACATGAACATTAGCCGGTCATGGATTGTACTTAATTTAATCGCGTGATTATTCAATGCTGGTTACTAATTAATCTCCCTTTAGTTTACGCTTTCATAACATCTTTAAAACATTTGATTCCATTAAAATGTTTTAGTTCAATATAATAACCTCGAAAACACTTCAGTAATAATTACATTTCCACTAAAGTATAAATGTACATTCACATAACTAAACCATGTTTTACTTTCACATCATTAATAAACATCATGCACCATTATTGTACTATGAAATAGCAAATTAAATTATAAATTTAGAGGACAAACATACTTTTAACCGCCATTGCATTATAATAGCATTGTAAAAATGACAACAAACATAGTCAAATAAAGTAAACATAAAGTAAAGTGCGCGTCATACAGCCAGGGTGAAGTGCATTTCATTTCATACTTTCGACTTACTACGAGCATAAATATTTAAATATTTTGTATGATTCATTAATAAATATACATGAGATAAAGAATAAACAATGAAAAGTAAATAAATAATAATAAAATTGTATATTTCACTAATGTGTTACGTACTATTTTGTCACTAATAATTTCATGTACTTTTTGAGTCATGTAATCAGACCATTAAATTTAAAAAAAATAGAATTACTCTATATTGAATTGTTTATAATTTTAATTGAATTGTTATTGTTAAAAATTCGGCAACAACATTCGCAAGATGATAATAACTTTTGAAATTATTTATTATTAGTTAAAATAGTTATCGATATGGATTAAAATGAACAAAGATTGAAGAACTAGTGAAATGGAATTGTATTTGTCATCGTGTACCATGTATGTGTAATGTGTTTTGATAATTTCCATTGGAAGCATGGAAACAATAAAACTTTTATGTTTTTGGGTATGAAACAGCAGGCAAACCGTAGTGATGATGATGACGCCTTATCTTCATACCCTAGAACGGCATTGGGTACACCAGAAATTGAGTTTAGTAAAAATTTTTAGATTTTTACTTGGATGTTTTGTTGTTGATAGTTTTTTGTTTTGGGTGTTGAAAGATGTTTATTTGGATGAAAACTTATGAATGAAATAATGTAGGGCGTCCATGTATTCTGAATTGGCTCCCAAACTTTGAGGAGGCTTTTCTCCATATTTTTGTACTGGAGGGTACTAAAATAATTAAGCCAGACCGCATAATTTTGATCATATAATCTACCCTTGAAGTATTGCCAGTGATGAAAATTTCACCCTGTATATGTATATACTAAGTACCGCATACCCTATTCAATGTTGTAGGGATTATTAAACAAGATCTTAAATAATAAATAATAATTATATATAATAAAATATACAAAAATTTTCGTTCCTAAAAAATTGTATTTACACAATTTTAACATTTCACTCTAGTAATAAATATAACAAAACTTTAAAAAACCCTCAACACTCAAATAATTCGTAGCAAAGAAAAATCGTATTAACACCTACATATATTCGTAGCACATAATAATATTCGTAGCACCTTGCATAGCTAAGGCTGTATGCAATAAGTCGCGACATCGCTCAATAAGAACGTAAGAGTGCTATAAAGCCTCGAACACACGTAAATGATTCCCCTAAATTATAATATTATGGGGTATAGTTGGACACGGATCTCAAGTGTACAGGTGTTTTCTTTTAAATTTATGTGTCATGTTTAGAAACCTTTAAATGGTAGGTAGTTGAACCACTAAGGAGGTTAAGACCTAATAAGTGGATCTGTTCTAAGTAGCAGAGTCCTTAGAATTAGATGAGTTCATAGAATATACATCTATATATTCTATAAAAAAAATAAAAAAGGATCTATTGAGTCCTAGCCTTGGTAAGTTAAATTAATGTTATACAAGATTATATGCTTTTTAGTAGTAAGTGAGTAATAAATAATCTTGTCTATTTCGATAAGTGGTACGTCAATATCGAGAGATGGGGATCTATTATCTCTACATATGTGTGTCTATATCGTATGTAATTAAATTAAAATAACTGTCATTTTGATAATAATATACTAATTCCCTTTTATACAAAAATAATCATCCAATTTCTCTTATTAAAAATCTAGTATGGTAACTTGTCTCTGATCCTTACTGTACCCTACAAGGTATTCAAAGTGCGTGTCTCGTTGATGGCCCTGCAAACAGCCGGATGGCGAATGAAATATTTATTAGCGCCTCCGCGACAATAGGTGTCGCTGGTAACGACGCACACGGCGGCCCCGGAATTGTTTACGGCGATTGTTGTTTACGAGATTGTTGTTCCGCGTTTTATTCCTAATAAAACATATATCGACGACTTACTGTGTCATTACGTCATACGGAATAAGCAGATATTGTGGAAGATTTGGTGTGATGAATTGTTCTACAGGACAAATTAAGATACATATCAGTTCTTAGATGTATGGTATTCAATTTTTTGTCGGGGAAAACAGAACATTGCAGACAAAGAAGAAAATCTACAAACTATGTTACATAAATTAAATAAGAAATTGTAGTTTGGACCGACGACCTGGAAAAGGTTGCTAGCTATTTGTGGCGAAACCTTAGGGAAGCCTACGTTCAGCACTGGACTGACATAGCCTGATTGATTGGTTGATAAATAAATTGTCAAAATTATGGTTAAAGTAATAAATATTTATGACACAAATATGAAACTGTATATAAATCGAGACAAAATACTGTTTCCGCCCGGGATCGAACCGGGGGCCTTCTGCGTGTTAGGCAGATGTGATAACCGCTACACCACGGAAACTTGTTATTGTGTTTACCAATTTTACACAGTAGCCAAGTTTTATCAATAAATATCATTCGGGGCAATAAAAAGTCATAAATTTCATGATAACAATTTAACGATAATTCCTATAATATCAATAAAATACCTGTGTACGACTGATATCTATTTATCTCTATCATATTATGTGTTAAATATATCCTAAGAAATATGTTACATAAATTTTGACGGCAATTTAGCTAAAGATGGATTTATCTGGGCTGGGTTGTGTTTTGTGGGCTTATCACCTTAATCTCTGGAAAGACTGTAATATAGCTTTGTTTATTCACTAATCATAAGAAAGTAAGAAACATATTTGTACCTGATTAGTTCCGCGCTAGTCTGGGACGTTTACAGAATACTTATAGCTCCTACGAAATGCTAGAAAGATCAGCATCTTCCTAGCATTTCGTAGGAGGCGTTTAAGGACCAGTGGAATCCTTTAGGTGAAGTGCTAACAACCTGTAAATAATGTTCCATATAACATCACATCACAATATTACTAATATAAGGACACATAATAATAATATATTAGTATCATGCACTGAAAGTTTAGCAATAATTCATTTGCAGATAAACGACATATTTGTAAAAAGGCAAATATAGATAAACAAAACAGCCGAGTGTGTATATGAGGAGGTGCATGAACGTCCGTTATCTCTGACTACCCATCTGCAGTTAGTAGTTATGTGTATGTATATATTATATATTTACCCTAACTCACAGCTAGAAGCATAAACAAAAAGCTCTCATGTTAATGATTTCGGGCCGTGTTTATTTAATCGTACCCCATTTTCTGGTCAAGTGACCAATTATAAAGGCCATATCTATGTTTTATTGAGGCTGTAATGTCGGCGTCCGTTAGTCGCACTTCGGATCGCCGTAACGCGTTACTTACTTTGTTTAAGGTGCGTACAGGGTTGGCGACTGCGATTATCGTTCCTGTGAATTGTGGGAGATTTAGATAGTGGATGTAATTTTGTTTTGACCCATACGGGTGTGTGTAAGTTAGATTATCGGATGGAAAATCTGTCTTGCAAATCTAATGCATGTTCAAGGATTGTGTTATAGAGAAATAATATGTAGAGAAAAGAAACTACAGAATTAGTAAAATTCGGGGTCTCAAAAGTGGCACTCTCACTCAAAGTGGTTATCGGATGTAAAACTACAACACTTGGATCAATGATGTGTCATTTTCGTCTAAAATTTATCAACTTTTTATTTTAATCCACGATAAAGATATTATTCATTCCAACGTTATGTCGCAAAGTCGCGTGTCGTTGTCGCGCCGCTGTCTCTTAACGACTATTTCAAATACAGTCGCCATCTATAGTCAATTAGCGGTAAAAGCAATAAACTGAGCCAAGACCTACGAAGGCACAAATGGCCCATACGGAAATTTATCACCTAATGGATAGATCATTAGGATTGGAACATAAGAAAACATCGATTAGATCCCGTTAAGATAGATTTGATATTACCTAACTATTGCTCATGAACCAATATGAACATAGAAAAAGAAATGAACCTAGTAATCGCACAATACACCTTCCAGAGCTAATTATATGATCACGACGAAAAAAGCAAGTTTTAACACAAAACACACATTACACACTCGTATCAAGTATGTAATAATGGTAAATTCTAATTTCTACAATTTCATTAATAAAAGATATGTTCTAAAAGTTGGGACAAGTTTCACCTCTTTTGAAGAACTTTTAGAACAAATCTTCCTCCGAAATACCATAAAATACAAGACTGTAAAGCACAAAACATCGATACAATCTGAATGCAAAGATAGCTTGTAAAAATAACGGCTGCATACAATGAAGTAGAAAAGAATACAGTTGACAATTTTATTGATAACTCAATTGAACTACTCGGCGCAGTCTGTCGTTTCAGAATGAAATGCATTTCAGTGATGGGAGAATTCTCGGTGTACAAATATTGGGTTCTGTTAACTTTAAAATATATTAGACTTTGTTACTTTGTGATAATTTTGCTAAATGCTGTCAAGCTGACGGAAAAAAGTTACTGTTCCTTAATTTGCAATAATGATAACAAAACAAATACAATAGGTACCTCTGTTTATAATATTTTAAGGGTAAACTAGCATGTCGTGATGTTTATTGGCCATGTTGTCATTGTTTATTCTATAAATCCGAGGCTGTTTTAAAATCTTTTTTGTTTTTTAGTACAAGAGTTTATATTCCCTCGCATTAGAGCTGAACCCAATTGTTTAACTTACCTATTAATAAACTTGCTAACTTCTGGAATAATCAGATTTTCATGTTTTCATCTGCATAATTGTACATTAGGTGATTTATGTTATCAAACCTACATATTATAATTACCAAAATTGACGAGTGGTAAACAATTGGCAAATAAAATCAATTCGATGAAAAGAAAACTTTCCTCATACTATCTTCCCTCAGGTAAGATCTATTTATTGGAAATTTACTGTCAAATATACGTCTAGAAATAGCGAACTAACTGCTTAAACGGTAATAGCATTTTGAAAGGCTCTCAGCTCATTACGGAACTCCGATATCTTCCTTTAGGAAACTACCTTTGTGAATGAGTACACCACAATACTAACAAAACTTACATTTTCCCACACATTGCATTTTAAGCTTTATACTATTAAAAATAAAGTTCATAGTTAAACGCGACACAAAAGTACTTACGACGTTCTAAATCATTATGAATACTGTAGCAATTCTAAAAGTCATATAAACAGTTTCCAAGATAGTTCTAATGGCAAATCAACAAAGTCGAGATTCCCGTCCGCAATTGAGTCAAGTTTAATATTATCTGTTAGCGTGGGTAGAGGATTGTGCAAGCGTAATTAGTCATTAGTGACAGTATCCATCCGATTGATCTGTTCGAGAGCTATTGAGAGGTTTCTATTGAGTGCTGTTGTGAGAATCGGGAAAGCAAACGTTTACAGGGCATAATGAAGTTGGTGTTCTTGCCTGTGTTCATTTTGAACCCGTATTAGTTGAAAATTGAATAGAATTTTAAGTAACCTTTTTTAAGGGTATGATTAAGGGACTAGAAGCCAATTAAACCTTTTAAAGAATGCGCTAGAACTTAGTCATAAATATTTTATTAATAATTAACCGATGTAACTATTTCTTCTAAAGATGACTGAGGAGGTAAATTGTCTCTTGTCCGAGTCGATATAGTGTTTCAGTAAAATTACCATACGAAATTTCATTTAATACAATCATTTAATACACCACCCATGCACCTACTACTTATATATTTGTTTGAATAACAATTAACTAAAAACAACTTATTCCACCTAATTAATTTATGATCACCCTTTAAAACTATGCCCACAGTAACAGCCTTAAGGCAAGGTGACCCCGTAGTTATCTTAACTTTCCAAGTTTCGTACTACGAAGATACATCGGCTCATAAAGCACCATTAGCCTCCCCTGCTACGAAGCACCTTAATGACTACGAAATGTCACTGGAAATTTGATAGCACTACTTGTCTTATATTCAATTACGTTGTGTCTGTCTTTCTGTCTGTTCTTTTAGATACTTAAATATATTCACTGACTTAAATATTACCGAAAAGGGTTAAAGTACTGTAACCATTTAATAGACATATACATTCACCTCCTTTTATCCCTTTCGGGGTCGACAGAACCTTTGAGATTAAGAATCTCCTAGGTCACTTTTTATCTCAATATTAGGCTTTCGCTGCTTTAATGGAACATTGGTGACTTTTTGCTAGTCCATCGCCCAACAGATTCCATTTTACATGACATGTCGGGAAGAATGGCAGCTAGTAATCATTCTTTTTACGTCCCAGACAACCTAGACTCTTAATACCCTAAATTCCTAGATCGCTATCTAGAAATAGGCCATAAAATATTATAAATAGTCAGAGCTAATAGCCGACGACATCTTGGATGAGTTTTCGAGAAGTTTCCCTTAATAGGAAGACGTATCGCCCCATAAAGCACCATTAGGACAGCCCCTGTCACGGGTTGTTACTCACGTCTTTACGTAGGTGGGGTAGGTAGGTATATGAGGTAGATTATTTACATAGATGATGTGTTGGTCTGTTCGGTTTTGGGCTAAGATATCATTTAATTCCTTATGTTGAATAAAAAAAAGCATATCATTTCATTAAGGTATCTCTTTAGTCACGTTTAGCGTAAAAGCGGTTATGATGGCCTCGATATGACAGTATGTCTTATATTTCTTCCGAGAACAATGAAGTAAAAACGTAGGTTTACATGCGTAGAGAATGTTATGAAGATATAGAATATATAAGTAAGGCGACACAGGTTTGTCTTAAAGTCTAAAATAGCGATCAAGATTCTGTTCCTATCTATTAGGAAGTACAGTGATTAATATAGTTAGGAATCTGCTTATATCCCAGACTATTACAAGTGATATCTTTAAACGGCAATTATCGATACATATGTATGATTGAACAGTAGACTGACTGGTTATTTATAACATAGTTATTCACTTTTACTGATAACCGGTTGGAATTAAGATAGAGAATTGCTAATGTGATATCTCATTTGGATCGAGTGTTCCATCGTTTCCGTGGTGTAGCGGTTATCACATCTGCCTAACACGCAGAAGGCCCCCGGTTCGATCCCGGGCGGAAACAGTATTTTTGTACAAGTTAACGATAGATATGTTATTGATAACGGGATGACAGGCATGCTACTACTGTTATATAGGATTTATTTATATTGACATCTTAGACTAGAACGATACTTAGGCTTCTTTTGTTTTTGAATACATACATTAACCCTATGTCATACATACATACAAAGCATGTATATTTCGCTACAAAGGAAGACAGTCAAGATTGATCCAAATTATTACACTTTCTCCTCATTAACTCCCATGCACAAATAGACACTTACGTCTACCGTCACATTTTTTCAGTCCGCAGTCTATTTAATACCATATAACCAAATCCAACAGCATTTAATACCAAACAAGCCCTTACAAAGCCACTTCTGACCAATCAGCACAAATTAGAACAATCAAACTAATGCCGCATTAACGGCGAATAAAATCTGGAAAAACGTTAATGCCTGCCATAAAGGGCGGCCAGAAGTTGGCATAAAAAGCGGCGAAACATTAAACTTAATCAAAAACCGTCATTAGGCTAATTCGGGAGGCAGATCACTCGCAAACTTTCTCCCTTGCACCTCTAATAAGATTATCCCTGAGGCATGGGACAAGCTATCGGTATTTACTCAATTTTATTTTTAGTAATACATTACATGTTTGCAAGTAAAATGTATGGTACCGATGAATATAATGTAGAATTAATTTATTAATACAGTTTTGTATAATTTTCAGAATATTATGTCTAGATGGGTGATCATCATGGTGACCTGCTGTTGCTATTGGTTGAGGACGGATCTTTTAGGAACCTACTTAACATTTGTAGAGGTCACATGGGTTACGACGTATGTGGTAAAAACTGGTTTTAGAGTTGTAAAAGAATTACAATGGTCACTTAAACAGCTGATTATCACAAAATCTAACCCTTTTGAAATCGTAAAGAATTTAGACTAAGTGCAATAAATAACATGACTTGTGTATTTTAACAATTAAAATAAGACTAGTTTATTATAAATTACAATTCTTTTTTAATCAGAACATATTATCTGTAAAAAAATTTAAGCACGTTTTATATTATACCTTACCTTGACTTGACTTGCTTGCGACTTGCTTGACACATAATTTTGAGTATATACTAATACGCTATAATCTTGCCACACATTACTGAGAAATCTATACGAAAGATTGAAATCTTACTAAAATAATAATGAGTATTTACTGCATGACGTAATCGTTGCTCCAATCCCTATTCGACAGCAAAGAGAGAACTGTCGTAAAGCGACTATTAATATCGGAGACAACTTGGCTTAATGGACAGTTTCGCAGGTGATTCGTCGCCAGATCCCCGCTTTTATTGTTTGCCCCTCTTCATGCAGTGAAGGCCCCTTCCTTGGTAGTTATTGCCCCTTTTTATTACTTAGTAGGCTGCGTGCTTTCTCCCTTGAAAGTATGAAAGTCAGTTCAAGATATTACGCGTCAAAACTATAATGACTTGAACGGTAATGTTGTGTGTATTTCTAAAATATTGGAGCAAATATTTTATGGTTATATGAACCCACTTTTGTTCAGATTGTCGGTATCCGGTATACTAATTTATGGTATGCTCTATACATGAACACAGAAAATGTACTTTCCAGAAAGACATTGAAGTTTAGACTTGGAGTATAGTCCATTCAAAACCTAATCAAACATGGTTACTTTATTAATAACCAATCAATCAACTTTACGTACATAATTTACAGTCGCTAACGGTGAGGGAAAACATCCTGAGGAAACCTGCCTATATACGGCGATACGGTTCACTACCTATCACGTTGGGTGCTGTCTATCTAGTGATACGCGGGCTTCGAATGACCCATACCTAACTTGCCTTCGAAACTTCGGAGATGGGCATTCAAGCCTCTGACTACCCGGTCATAATAAAAAGGGGAGTGTGTATACAAAAGTCGTGAAGTTTATGTTATGTCTTATGTTTATGTATGTATGCAATGAACTTTCATCATATCTAAGCATTGAATTTCGATCGGAAATCAGCATTTAAATATTCCCGACTTTGTTTTTAACTCAATGTACTGACCTTCAGGAATTATCTATATAAAGTACGTATACACCTAAGTATATATCGTTCACCCCTTTCCCACAAACCGCCCTAAGCAGAACATCGCAAGTAATAAATGTAAGTTAGCAGTTGTCGCCTCTCGGCGCGAGGTGGCGTAACCAAACGTCCAAAGTTATGAATGCGGTAAATAAATCTTCGGCGGTGCGGTTTACTCAGGTGACTCACGGGCTATTCAGTTACAGGAGGAGTTGGACTATTTTGACAATAGATAGGGTACAAAACGTGAAGAATAGAAGAGTATGGAGGAAAAAAGTATGTGAGTGAGGCAAGAGTTTGTCTTCAAAGCGCTTGGTGGTGATCGATAGATCCTATCTTTCTGGTTGGCTAGTATATCATGAAGTATTATAAAATAGGTCATGCCTACCCGTCTTCAAGAGGACGTGCTATTAAGGTTTGCATGTGTGTTCTATATTATTGACAGTATTGGGTAGTAAAACAGTGACAATAAAACATCGGATTAAATGGAATTATACATACATATATCGAAGAATAGATGTGTATCTATCTAAAAATGCTCATTGACTACCTACTTATTTTCTTCAGAGTTTTTTACTTAAATTACTTGAACCTACTGAAACAAAACCATTCTACCTTTAGAACACAACAGTACTCGAACCTACAGAATGAAAATAATTCTATTATTAGAACACCTAAACAGTAGAATCAGGTTCTTCTAGATATATCCTGGGAAGGTGCGAAGTGCTATGAGTTAGGTGACCGCACCTCGCCGCCCGCCCTAATTGAGTTCGTCCGAGACGCCCGCCCACGACAAACATGCAAAGTAGTTCCTACGTAGCTTAGGATATATCACTAATAAAAGAAATTGATGAAAAAATAACTCTTGTTACCTATAAATGGAGGCCCTTTAAAGATCGATCTGATTATGGTTAAACATTTATGGTACACAAAATTTAAGTAAAAATTGATTCTAAGACTCATGTTCAAATTAAATTATAATAAATACATATTATATTAGTTTGCATACATAAAATGGAATAGATTTATTGATACAAAATAATAATAAAGAATCTTTAACGATGAGTTTGATTGATTTTTTAGAAATCACATGAACATCTCAAAAACATTTAATTAATACCTATTTTAAACTTGCTTGTAACTTATAAAAAGAAATGTTTCCGCCCGGGATCGAACCGGGGGCCTTCTGCGTGTTAGGCAGATGTGATAACCGCTACACCACGGAAACTTGTTATTCTCTTTGCCAATTTAACGTAAAAGTTATACTTTATTAATAATATCAGTCACTATCAGAGCAGGTGTAATAAGCAGTAATAAATTATAGGTATTATTTATCTCAGTTGCTGATAAGTCCATAGTTATATTTATACATAGTCATAAATTAAGTTAAGCAACTACTGCATTTAATCGGCAATTTATGCTACTGTACTGCTATTTCTTTTATACATACATATACATTCATGTCTATTAATCCCTTTTTGGGGTGGACAGAACCTAGAAGATATTATATATCCTCGATAATTTTTAGCATGTATATTGGGGGTTGCGATGTCATATTGGAACGTTGCTAACACGTTGCTAGTCCATTGCCCAATAGATTCCATTTACCCTAGCCCCTTAGTTGCCTCCTACGACAAGCCGGGAAGAATAGCAGCTAGTTAACATACTTTTTACGTCACAGACAAGCAAGAGAATTATTTATTGTTTCAATTCTACTTTCCGTTAAATGCAGTTAAAAATGAGTTCTTAAAACATAGAGGGGAGATTTAAAATCCAAAATCCTAAACAAAAACAGGAAAATAGCATACAAATTACTAAAAAACAATACCAATTCACACCAAAGAGCGAAGTAGAGACCGAATAACTCATTTCAAAATATAAACTGGAATGGAACAATAAAAAGTGAATGAAGCGATTACGGGACACGACGTCACGGGCGCCGACTCAATGGTCTTGGTGGAACGCGGTTAAGGGGCTTTGATAGGTATACGACATCGGTTGGTGGTTGATAAATAACCTAATAAGACATATAACAGTCAGATAGACGCTATATTGAAAAAAGATGACGTTAGGTGTACCTATAACCGCCGAGAGTGTATGAGAAGATGTATGAATGTCAATGAAGCGAAAGTGGTCTGTCAGGATCTGGACAAATGGGGATCCGTGATCTCTGCCTACCCCTTTACAGGGAATCAGACGTGATGTGTATGTGTGTATGTATAAATAACCTAGATAACGGCATATTAAGAATAACTTTATATTATACATGAACCTAAGTAATAGTTATTGATGAACATAATATATGTATAGCTTATATAATATCTAAATCCGCAGTTTCGGACGTGGGTTTTGTACCTCTGAATACCTGCAAGTGTTAAAGGTCGTAAATGATTATGTAATAGTGCGATAAAGCTTAAAGTATCCACTTAGTCACCACTTTAAAAATCCTAGTGCCTGAAATGATCAATAATATTCAACACTTATAGTGATCACATCAGTGATTTTTACACAACACAAAACAAACGATAATAACCAAGCAAATTAAAAATATCGGTCTTACGAAAATCCGCGACCCTCAAACCGACGCTTAAGCCGATATTAAAAGGAGCTCTCGAGAGGTGGGCTACGAAATTAAAAATAAATGAGTCAGAAACACGCTGAGCGATTTGATTAAATTAACGGGAAAATACGGGACGGAAACATATTTCTCGAGACAAAGAAATTGCGCCCTTCAAGGCCCACCGCCTTAGGCCATCTCTCGACTTCGGATTGATCGCTCGCGAGGTATGTCTAAGCGTAACATTATTCCTGACTGAATAGATATTTAACTTTCGAAATTTTCTGAATTTTACTTTTAATTCGTTCATATTAATTCGTATAATTCATATGATCATATAATTTCCTATGTCTATACGAACGATAAACTATACTATACAAATTCTTAATTATTTTATCAAAATCTTTATTCGGTACGGAAAGTTTCTTAAAATTACGTTAAATTTGTCTAATATAATTTGACTACCTCTTAAATTCTCTTCATTATTACCAAACATAAAATTCTTTTAAACTTCATATACTTTTTAATAGACATTTTCTTCTTCAAAACTTCAACATCCCAACAAAGATAAAATTTAACGTACAACGATCTCATTAACCGAAATCCGGTAATCGAATCCCCTACTAATAAATAAAGTGGATGGATGGATGGACCATGTGGTCAACTTGAGAGAATTGTTATAGGAGGCGACTGAGGTCGTTAACGCTTAATTTGACACACTGGACGATAAGCTTCAATTTTAACTCTCCCTAGGGTCAATCTATTGCAGAAATTGTGGTCACCCTACTCGTATTATCTTGAATAAATCTTTGAAATATGTGCTCGAAGTTTTTGGCATATCACAGGTCACATAATTACAAGTAAACACATAATAAATATAAACTAAACATAATAATAATAGCATTTATCTTCAAATTACATTACATATGGTTTGAAATAAATATTGGTTTTCACTGTCTGCTGGCAAGCTGTGATTATCAGCTAAAATTTATTCCAATTGTTACTTTGAACTGTCTTATCCCAAAGTCCTACTGATTTGTTTGCTATTTAATTCTCTAAAGACTATCAATAACTTAGAAATTAACAAAAATAATTAGCAAAACCCATACATAAAAGCACATTAAATCCAGTCCCCTGTCCCTTAGCAATAAATAATAGTATCTAGCCATATGGCGGTCATTGTAAACTCGAGCAGTAACAAGATGCGAAGAGGCAGTTAGCGCTAAAAGTGACAGAGGGCGATAGGCCTTAATTTACAGTACAATTGCTCGGAACTGATATCCCATGTTTAAGACTCCCTCGGGACGGCTTCTTACACAACGTGTGGTCAACCTACAAACTTCGAATGGCACAGGAGTGAAGTGGAATTTTTTTGTTTTATTTAAAGTTGGAAATTAGAAAAGGTATGCAATTCGTGAAACATTTATCACTATTTTGTTAATTGTAGTGACCTTCTAATGCTGAGTACAGTCGGGCTATTACCAACTAAATTATTAAAAGTTGCATTTGCATATAAGTTTATGCAAAGCTGTAACTATCTCGCTAGGAATTATGATTCTTGTGTATATGTGTTAAATAAAATATATTAAAGAGTTATTACGTTAGAAACAAAAATATAAGTAATTAAGCGTAACAAAACTTTTCATTAACCTAAGTTAAAACATTGATAAAATTATGACTACCTCAGAACTTTTCAAATATACATACATACGCTTCACGACTTGTGACTACAGTCAGAGGCTTGAATGTCCATCTCCTAAAAAATATTGTATACAAATAATTAAAACCCACTCCACACCATCCCTGTCCCAAAATCAGTCACGTGACGCGGGACACCCTAAGATAGCAAATAAATCACCAACTGATCGAATCTGAGAACAACTGCCCCGAGCACTCGCTGCGTGTAAACTGACCATAATTGATCGGCCTTACTACTAGCGCGAGTACTTGTTATTAGTAAACAAGGCTTATTATACTCATATTAATGTAATTTGCAACCAATGCTAACTAATACTATTACTAACTTACAAGTTGGTTATAAATTATAGTATATAATGAGACAAACTTATAATTTTCATATCTCTATTATCTTTGAGGTTATTAGGGTTGTGTACCTCTCACATACACATATTATGTCATATCATATTATATTTACCTTGTGAGATCAGAATCTCTAGAACTTAAAATCTTTAATCACTTCAATACACCATTAACTTTAAATTAAAAGACGTGAAGGCATAAGTATCCTGTATGTACTTATTCAAAGGTCAATACTAAGAAAATCAGTTAGGGCATTATATCTTAGTCCCAAAGAATAAAAAACTATAGAATTTCAAAGCACAACCTTACATATTAAAAATTCATAGAGCCAACATTTGTAAGAATAGTTACTTCGCTAACACGTGGGTTGGTTGGCTTTTGTTTCGCCGTTATTAACGGATCGTTAAATGTTTTACGAGGTTCTCAGGCCTCACACCACCCGCTCTTAGGCACAAAGTATGGTATTGTTGCTAAAGGGGAATGTGGGAAGGGAGGTGATCTTAAAGACTGTTTAAGGTACGTACGTATTCATGAGCGTATAACCTTTCTGGGGTAGTCAGGGGTTGACTGACTATCACCAATTTAGATGTTTTGTGATGGTGTTTGCTCAATCAGAAACCCAGTCTTTACCTGATAATCAATAATCAGATGGTAAACCATGTATCTGACTTTTGTCACGATATAGGCAGGTTTCCTTACAATGTTAACAACCTATCACCAATGTTGCATATAATATATTAACCCCAACATTAATGCTTAAAAGCGATCTAGGAGATAGTATCGTGTTTCCGAAGTTCTATTGACCCCGAAAGGGATTAAAGCATCTAATTGCATATGACATGTTCTTGGGTATAACTGTGAGTATTTTTTGTTATACTTATTTGTCTTATATATAACCATAACTTAACAGGTAAGGTCCTAAACCAAAATCATAGCTTAATACGAGTATTAAATGTATCGATATAATATATAACGAGTATGTAATCGTATTTAACAACAACAATCATTTTACTTTTCCATCAACGTGTTCCATGAACATAACTCACATACACAGAAACGTTCTGTTCTTCAGTTTATCATAAAATGTCCCTCTGTGTGAGGTCACAAAAAGTTCTTAATAAACTTGACTCATAAAATGGAAGTAATCAAAACATATGGAAAGATAGAGTACCAGCCACATACGGTGGCAGTTGGAGGCGTCGCCACAGTCGCGTAATCCAGTGTTGCCAGTAAACACGCCAAAACTAGCACTCACTGTGCCATACGGCTCGATACATTATATTGAGGTTTCATTTGTAACGATCTTTGGTTGCAGAGCTATAAACTCAAATAAAACAAATTAATATATCTAAGTCAAAATATGTTTATTTAAAATAGGCCCTATCACAAGCTCTCTTTGAATGTTATCTTATGATCTAAGTATAAATTAAAAAAACTATTTCAAACATGGCACTGAGCATTGTCTTTACATATTTTTTACCGAGGTTAGATTAGCGGAGACCCTAGCTTGGAGAAGAACTAACAAGAAACTCCGGAAATCAATTTATTATAATCACCCTTAACAAACATAAAAATTACAAAGAGTGGGCAAAAAACACAACGCTGGTAATACTAAATTTACCTTTCATACAAAATAACACGCAATTGCGGAAACGTCAAATTTAGTTCCAAGTTTGGCTACTGCCACCGTATGTGGCGGGTACTCTATGTAGCAGCCGGTGTTAGATGACATATGTCACAATGACGTACGGGAACCTGGTATAATTTGACATATCAAACTCTATGTATAAAACCTTTTTCGTACATAACATATCTCCTTTTTTTATATGTTCCTCTTCACAATATAAAAAATAAAAAAGTAGAAGTAACTATAACTTACGAATTTTTATAAGGTGTAGATACCTACGCATGGGAATATCAATTTACTGAAAGTGTTGTGCCAAAATATGGATATCAGTGACCTCTAACAACCCTTATAGGAAATCGGACTTGTATGTAAGGCGTGAAGTGTATGTACGTATGTATATAACAGCTTGTAGTATCTGTTTTTGTACAAAGCAATATATTTACATTTTAGTGTGGCTTATTTTAGTTTAACTCTTACTATTGTTATATAAGTTAAAGTTAAATGTCAAAGACGTGGTGAAAGAAATAATTTCATTCATAAAATTTTTGATTTAGCCTTACAACTAAGGTGCATTGAAAACTTAAATAATTAATGAATATGTAGTGCTTTCCTTGAAAATCTTGCTAACTCTTAAGACTGACATAAAGACAATCTAAGGACTAAAAACATACCAAAAAAGGTAATCCTAGTTCACTTTTAAGTACCAGGAAGCAATGAAACCGAAACAGTTAAATTTTAATCGCTCAGCTGTAAATCAACTAAGGCCTCGACACTCGCATAAACATCATTTCCGACATAATGCAGTCACTTGTTTTTTGGACAATAAAACAGAATATGTTCGAGAGCAACAAAAAGATCGTAAAATCATAACGACCTCTTTTCACTTTTTACAACAACTTTCTTGAAACAACAGTCGAATTATTTTAAGTACTCTATGTCAATGAAGCGAATGAGCTCTGCCTACCCCTCTATAGGAAAACTGTCGAGATGTATATGTCTGTACTAGGTACTTCGTAAGTATTGAGAAATAGCTGCCATTCTTTCTCTAGCATGCCGCCTCCAATCATAGTCCAATGATCATAAGGGACCATTGAAATCATTTGTACGTGGACTGGTAACCCTTTTATTCTTATCACAACTCAGATAGTTCCCAACGCTAAGGGTTACATATGAAATATATGTCTCTAAGGCACTGTTCAATAGTGAGGGATATAAGTCGTAGACGTATCGTAAATATATAAGTTAATAAATGCTCGATCTCCATTATAATAGTATTTAATATTTGATTTTCCTTATCCTTGAGGCGTAAGAAAGCGCGTCTTGAGCCAGACTCAGCTCCTGCAGTCAGCCACCGTAATAATCGGCCTCATCGCAAGTCTTTGTTGCAGTTGGGCACCATTGTTCCAACGTTGGCGATTTTTTCACAAAGTTGCCCAACGTTTCGGCTCCAACAGTTCCTTCGGTTTAATGAAAGCTAAAAGTAAAATAACAGTTTTAAAATGGCGTTTGTTAGGGATGCCAGAAACGCAATTAGGAAGTGCGTTTCAAAAGATGTTTTGTGATGTGTCTGGAGGGATCGGATCAACAGTTTTAAACAAAACTTTTGTAGAAGTTTTGTTTGGTGAGATTTTGTACATAGTAGTAATAGTATGTAAGATGCAGTTTAGTGTGGTAATTTGTCTTGGGAACCCTACCACCCTCTGGCAGCGATATTTATAAAGATATTTTCTATGTCATTTAATTTTTATATCTACTTTAGGTTTTAATATTATACAGGATGGCGCATTCAAAACGGTCAGTATGGGAAAGTCTGAAACTATAAGAGATACGAAGATTTGTTCTTATGAACCATGTCACCGATTTTAATAAAAATAAAAACTGCATTCATACTTTCTTTGAAAAAATAACTGTATCCAGTACGGGAATCGAACCCGGTTTCTTTGAAAAAAATAAACTTGCCCTTTTCACTTTTTCTTTTTAAATATCGATTGTGTAGGTCTTAAGCTGTAAATGGCTCTATCAAACATGATGTCTAAAATGAATAAAATGCATTGTTTAGTTATGTTTAGAAAGTTTTGTTATCTACAGTATTGATAACTGTAGATAACAAAACTTTCTAAACGGATTAATGCAATGCTAATGCCACATGATATGGTGTATGTAACAAGTAGAGAGGTACAAAACTACAAACAGCTATAGAGACAATTTTACATGTCTGAACTTTTGGAGTATTGTAACGGTGTGTGTAAACTACTATGATAAACTAAAGTATGCCTAAACAATTCATTTTATTTATTTCAGACATCATGTTTGATAGAGACATTTACAGCTTAAGACCTACACAATCCATATTTAAAAAGAAAAAGTGAAAAGGGCAAGATTATTTTTTCAACGAAACCGGGTTCGATTCCCGTACTGGATACAGTTATTTTTTCAAAGAAAGTATGAATGCAGTTTTTTTTTTCAAAATCGGTGACATGGTTCCTAAGAACAAATCTTCGTATCTCTTATAGTTTCAGACTTTCCCATACTGACCGTTTTGAATGCGCCACCCTGTATATTTATAGTTTAAGTTACTTTATAGTTTTAATTCCTTGTTTTATATAACAAAAAACCACTTTGTTATTTATACAATGTAACAAAAGTTATTTTGGCGATAAATGCTTTTGCAATTTATCGAACAATATTTCAATTTAACTTAAACCTTTCAATCGTTTATCAGGAATAACCGAAAAGAAAGGCAAATGCATAAGATTCAGAATTGATCCAAAACTACTGTCAGTACTAAGCGTCGTGAAAACTTATGTTCTTGGTGCTGACTGTACTCATAGACTATAAGATCTTTGGGAAAACTTTTTAAAGATTCCGAACGAGACGCCGTATAACTTATAATTTAGGAGCAATTGCCTAAACACAATCATCACAACCATGGTATGTTTTACTAGTAAAACATACATCCATATAGACTTAACTTACCAGCAAATCGTACCTTCATAGATCACCTATCCCCGAATTAAGGCAAGAAAACGTATACCAATTACAAGCGCGGATAAAGCCAATGTCTTTTAAAAGTATTACCAAGGTTTAGTCCCCGGTCGAGACACGTCTTGAGAGCGCGAATCCCTAATCCCCGGGGGATTCGGTGCTTCTTAATTGCCGTTATTTTATGCTCCTTAATGCCCACTTTCGACTTTTGGATTCGAGTGCACCTATAGCGTCACGAATGGTTAACCTCAGTCGAATTCTTAATACATTTATTAACAGCTTACTTATTTTATCATTACGGGATCCATACTAAATTCATCATTCATGATACAATAGAAAAGCAAGGGATTTGTGAAACTAACGATAACGATAACAGCCATACAAAATACTCGTAATTTAAAGTCATTTAACGCAAAATTTACAAATACATATAGTTTACGCACAAAATGCCGATATTCAACACACCTTGAATATGGAGATAATTTCATAGGTGTTCCCATTTCAGCTGATGATGTATGCGAGTAAGTGGTGGTAGACCAACCCTGTCATTGTATCAAATATACAGGTCATCCAATTACCTATGTCAGATAGTTTCGTTTAACCGTAGCGACACATAACTCAGTTATTACCAATTTTAAAGTATATATGGATTTTATCTAGAGATTTCCTCTGAATTTATACAAATTTAAGATAATATTCCAACTGGTACGTTATGTTTTCATAATAGATAATCGATCACAGCCTTCATTTTTTATATATTTTGTCCAACTATCTACCTGGGTCACATGCACTGAAATGAGGAATGAGTTTTGATAAATAATAATATTGTGACATGAGTAACTAAAGCCTTTTACTACCTTTTGGAACTGAGGCTTTTGCTACGATTGGATAAAGCTTTAACAAAATAAACATCTGTAAATGAAATCGAAATCCATTGATAATCAGTGCAAACCGAAAGCAGGCTCAAAGAAAGGGCGGTTTCGCAAACTTAGATTAAAAACCGATCTCCCAGTTTATCTAAATCAAAGGAAACAATAGGGGGCGCTTCAATGATCCTTATTCCTCCGCGAGTTAATTAAACACGAGATTCAATTAATAGAGCGCCGTTCTTATCACTGAGACGATTCCTGCCAGAGCCCCTAATTAAAATGTATTGCTTTATTCAACTCATTTTCCACTCAATGACACCGCGAGACCGACTCACAACTTTTTAATCTTGGACTTAGCGATCGAGAGGTTCCGGTACTGGAGTTTCAACCTTAGTACTAGGGAGTAGAGTTGGAAATGGAATGGACGGCGTAAGGTTTTGTCAAAGGGTAGACAAAGAAAGACGTTCTTCTTAAGACAAGCGTATTAGCCTGTCCTAGTAAGATGGGGTAAAGGTTTTTTGGACTATTTTAATGAAATAGTAACTTATTATTTTTATAAGCACATTGTACTCGTACTACTCTTTCAAATAGTTCTACAGAAAAAGTGTGACATTAAAATTACCTATCTATAATCGCCAAGTATGAATGTCAATGTAAAGAATTAACAGTCAAGCGAAAACGGTGCCTAGTACAGAAAACTGGATATCCATCTTGTATGTGTATACACATCTGTTTTATATTTTTGCTCATGACTAACAAATATCTAAATACATTGATAATTTGAATCATTATGTTTTAAATACATACAAACAAATCACACCCATTTCCCTGTACAGTCCCGATCCTGACAAACCACTTTCACTTCATTGACACTCATACACACTTCTTCAAACGTCACCCTTTTCAATATATTTATAAGGTATATCGATTAGGTAGGTAATTCCATTAACTCTAAACGCAATTATAACCTACCTAGATGGCGCCACTGACAAGAGCCACAATATGTGCAGTGGGCCGAGTGCAGCCATTGAGCGCATTGCGATGATGTATGTTATTGCCCACCCATTTAGATGTTTATTAGCCGAATAGCAGAGTTACAGACTTTTATTTCATTGTTGGACATGATTCAGTACGCTCTCAGACTGTTTATTTGGTGGAATCTTGTTTTTTTGTGCCGTTATTACTTTCGAATGCTTTCAAATGTTAGTGCAATGTTAGTTTAAACAAACATGTTATGTTTATTTGTTGTTTAGAAATGTAAAGTCGTAACTGAAATTCTTTAGTCAATTTATAATGGAAATAATAGATTATTTTTGATGCTAATATTCACCTGATTCGTAGTTTTTGAGTTTATAAAACCTAGTTTGGAAATTTAACTTACGAGTTTTAATTTTACATGCAATATTTTAAGTCTATCATCGGTAAACCGTCAAGCATGAGATACCAAATTATTATTTAATTCTTATAATTAATGACTTATACAATGCTCATGCATAACATTAACACCTATAATAACAGTTAACACCCGTATTAAAACAATTACCAAAGACCAAAGTAAACTATTTAACTACCTAAGCATCAGTGGTTTGGAGATGAATAAGAACAATCTAAATTAACTTTGGCATAGAGCTCACCCTTCCGTAGGTACAGGCAATAAAGGCTCTACAACCACCATCAAAGAAAACTAAATAGCGCGTGCGACTACTGCCTGGCTCGCTACCAGTGTACCCTGACCCCTGGTTTAGTTTACTCTACTGCGGACGAGAGGTCTTGGTTAGCTGGTGCGTTTGGGGCAACAATTATAAGTAAGTAGGTTGAGGCAATAACTGGCTGGCGACGTGCACTATGTCAAGCTAACTGCTTGCATGCACCGACACGCAGACACCGCTACTGCTCTAAAGAAGTAAGGCTATAGATAGCTATGATGATAAGTTAACTTCAAAATTCGATGTAGCTTAGGTGTTTGGGGCTTGGTTCTGTATCAATGGGTACAGGGTTCAAATCTCGCTTGAGCATGTACCAATGGAAATTAAGTTTAATGAATTTCTATGTAAATTTTCGTAATAAAAACACATTTACGCAAATGCATCGAATTATACGGTGAGAGAAAACATCGTGAGGAAACCTACCTGTTCGACGAACATGTAATAGAGCTTGTAAGTGACATGGCTTACCACCTGTAACATTGAGTACTGACTATCTGGTCAACACGTGAGTTCGAAGTGACCATAGAATTACTACCTTCGCAATCGCGGAGATGGAATCCTGAACCTCTAACAACCCCGCAAGTATTAATGGTTGTGAATGCGTTCTTTTTGTTTTGTTTCTAAATTCTCAAGAACCAAAGTGGAAGGTGGAGTTGGACGGGGCAAGCCGATCAAATAGGAAACATTCGTCTCAAGGCGGGTATACGTAGCGTGAAGAACATGTATGAGAAGGTTAATGGGTGTGAACGAAGCATGAGAGGTTTGTCAGGATCGTTCCAGGTGGCGATGGATAGTCTTGTTTGGAGATGTAGAGGCTTGAATATATGTATGAATGTTAACTTTCAAGATCAATAACTCAAATATCAAAGGTATCTCAGAAACTGATTTAGAGAGTCTATTGCAAAACTTGAAATGTCAAATATTCTGATGCACTCATTGTAGCAGGTTGTTAGCCGTATCGCCATTTACAAGCAGCGTTTTCCAAAGAACAGGTAGGTTTCACACGATGTTTTACACACCGCAGTTACGCGTTTTTGAAATGGACACTTAAACTCTAAATAACCCGAACAGTTACAGATTTTTTATGTTATTATAAAACAGATATCTTGACCCATCTAACCACAGGCAGATTTCCTCACCATTGTGTATGAATAGGCCGTCGCGAGACGCGGCTCCGGACGTTTTTATTTAGCGCATCGCCATCATAAAGCCCCTTCAGAACAAGGCTCGCGTCCAATTTACATTTTCATTCGATATTTGCTACGTGAGAGTTGCTCTTTATTTATTGCGTGCGATTGCCAGCAATGGGATTAGCTAGGCCCCGCGAGCCGTTGGGTTGGTACAACTTTCTCTATAAAAACTGTTTGTGGCCGTATGTTATGATCAATGGATAAATTAATGCCAATTTTTTGTATAAATAAAAACTCTATAAATTTTCTCTAGGTATACATATCGGTTAATTATGTATCATGATAATTCTTTCCAAATTAGATTTTTTATTCTCCACATTTAGAGATTGTATGCCTGAATAGTTACGTTGTCTTTAATCAAACAAATGTCGCTAATTTATTCATTCTCTTTGATGAGATGTGCATCAATAAGTTTTTATACAATTAAGGATATTAAAAGAACGGTTTTCTAATAAATCATAACTGAATAAAATAACCATTTATATTTCTTTTTCCTAAAAAAATATTAGGATAGTCTATAAAACTATACCATCTGCTTAATTGTTCTTACTAAAAATAATAATTATTAAAATAACAATTATTGTTTTAACAATCCAACCGTAAATAAAAAAATTGCTGACATGACAGTTCAACTTGAGGCCGCCAATAAATAAGGGCGTTTGCACAATGGCCACGGCGACGGCACAGAGGCGAATTGCGGCCGATTAAAAAGATGAAAGATTACCCCATGACTAATGGAGGACGCACTTTTTTAAAGTTTGTTCCTGTGCGACTAGTTTAGGAAGGTTTGTATTTAAATATTTCTGACTGAACTGCTCATATAGGTAGGTAAATTTTAGCTTGCCTATTGCATGCAGGTGTTTTGATAAATATTTACAAATAGCTTTAAAGTTCACACCACTACTGCATTATTTTTTGCTTATTGTAGGACGTAACTAGGACACTATGAGTTTCAAGGTAGGTATTATTTCTACAGTTCTTGACTATAAACTTATAATTCTTTTATAGTGTACGTAATTTTTTTATTCGAATATTGTTATTTTGTACATGTATGTTATTCTAAAATATTTCTCACAAGACCTCCTACCATTAATTCCTATATGAATGTGAAGGAGTTTTATATTCGAATATATATATATATATATATATATATATATATATATAGAGTAAATATGTAAGTTCCGAATATTTCTTACAAGACCATCAGTAAGGAAGAGCCTAACTAAGCCGTAAAACAATGACGGTGGCAGCAAAACATCTAATTGCGTCCCTGGCTGATGGCCGCGAGCCTCCACGCCATTGCCACGCGAATAACAAACAAACATCGTCCAATAGGCGAGTACTTAAAAAGGGACAAGGTTCTGTAGATCACTTGGTGTAGTTGTTGGTACGTATGGTTTGGTTTGAAGATGAGGTTATGTGAAACAACGATTCTTTTGCAGATTACTAAAAATTTATAACATTTTACGCTAGTAAAAAGGCTTTGAATAAAACCTCATCTCCAATTGTATTATTCCAATTAATACGGTCAACCTATATAAATTCATTCATGTACTTATAACGCTATTCTTCGAAACAAACAGGCTAAAGATCTTTCCTTGCTAACATATAAATATTATGATTTTATTATAATAACAGATTTCTTTTTTATGTTTGACTATTACATATTAAATGAGAGAAGAATATAAAGCTTAAATTTAGTTAAGCATTTTTATTTTTCTCACCCGAGACCCCTAAGAACTTTCGGCGATTCTTTGTCTCATCCCCTTTACAAGATAATCGCCCAAACAAAGGGCGCAAAAAGCGATTTCTTCGCGACAACCGCATCCGTCATCACAACTTCTCAACACTTTTTATCGCGCCTCTGCTTAAAATTGATGGGCGCATATCGCCTGACAGCTATTATTTTATAGCTGCTTTGTCACCGCTTTTTTATTTCAAAGCTATTGTGGGTGCTAATTAAAATGGCTTAGGTATGAATTAATTGTTTTTTTTTTCGTGAGAGAAAATAAAGAGTCTATGTAGTTGAATTACATTGAATCAGATACCATTACAATGTACGTATTTATAGGCGTAATAACTTCAATTAGAAACCCAAGTGATATATATAAAAAGTCATAATGTGTATGTATTAAAATATGTTTAGTAAATTTATTACCAAATTGTCTTAATACTACAAAGTTCAATCAAAACATTCAGCAGCCTTGAAATATACAAATTGCATCCGAAATTCAAAGGAGTAATACAAAACATTGCCTTCATAAAATTATCAGTAGCTACCATCATATACATTTATTAAGAAGAAGAATTATAAATTACATTTATTATTATTACATATACACTATTAAAATAATACAAACTATAAATTCCAATTACACTAGTATTAGTACAAGATACCTGTTACTTAGTAACTTTTGGTACCCGTACCCGCAGAAACAAACAAGAGCCATAAATAACTTTAGTTGAATAGTGTGTGAACTGTGAAACTTAGAGTACCTCAGAGGTATTCAATTGGACTCACGCATTGAGACTAATACTGTGTCAGCGTATGTTGCAGGATAGGTGAGGAAAAGGGCAAAATAAGGTATGTCTGAAACAATTGAAATACAACGAAGAACTATACTTAGAATAGTAAAACAACTACGTATAAATATGAGATCTACAAGTTTGAGAATTTATTTAGTTTACAGTACTTTTGATGCATGATGATTTCTTTCAATGAATGTACTGTACATGTACTTATGTTGAATAAAAACATTTGACTTTGACTTAACCTAACTAAACCAGCTCATTTTCATATAACACGACGATTTAAAATCTTTTCAGCCAATTTTACAATTCATGTTTACATTCATACCCGAGTTTTTACCATTTTAACGTAAAGTGATTTTGTAGAGATCCCATTTTGCCCTTAATAGTATGTCACAAAAACATCAAAATATGGAAGAAAATTTCAGATTTTACCTTTCACTTCTTTTGAGATACATGCGGTGGATGTATGTTTATAAGTACATATGTAAACAGACACTGCAAAGAACATTCATCCTTACAATGTCACTTTTCCTATTCCTTAAAAAGAACCTTCTTGCTCACTATTCCTAGTTTCTTCCTATACCACCTGGCTTCACATCTGTCCCGCGGCACGTGAGGGAGATATGAAGGGGCGCAATTCTTGTCAAAGTTCTCGTATTAACCCTCCTCAGGGCGTCTTAATCTACGCAGTTATTGTCCAACTTGGCCCACACAGCCTCCGGCGTACTACGGACGCTACGATTACACGTAGCAAGGTGCCAACGAGATTCGAATTGATTTATTCTCACTCCTTGCTACGAACGTTGATTGCTCTTTGATGTAAGATGAAAGATGTTTTGTGTTTTGATATTTGTTTGTTTCTAGGGATTCTTTTTTACGATGAAGATTCACGTCGAAAATACCGTAGCATTATGATATTAATACTTACGATTGTATGAATTATTTGCGACATGTGTCAGTTTTTAGAAACATGTTGAAAATGACTAAAAAGTCTTATGAGAAGGCTATAATAAAACTAAATATTTAATTCATAATAAGATTAAATATTTTCTAAAATATAACTCAAGTAGTATACACTGTGAAACTTATTGCTTGTATACATATACATTCATTAGCACATATCTACGAATTATTGGAATGCATATCCCTCTTGATCGCCTCCTATGAGATGTGAAGAATAACATTCCTCACACTAGCATGAGCCCACACAAACAATAATAAAATTCCTCTACCACATTCCTCGCACACAATAGCAAGAACCCTTACCACGCAGGTACCCATGAATCAATTTATCAGTGCCTAAGAAACTGTAGGATCTAGAGCCAATAGTACAAAGAGGGTTATAAACTGGAATTCGCAACAAAGGGTGCATGACTCTCACCCTTCCATCTATCATCCGCGGGTTTACAACCGTGAAGAACCGGGTTCCTGCCAATCATGCTTATTGAGGAAAAGTTGAGGCCTAAAAACAACTCAAGTGCTTTGTTGTTCCCCAAGTTTCTTGGCTATTCGCTAGACTATAAACTGTAAAGAGATAGGACTGTTAATGTGAAATGTAATCTAGGTATTGGTGTAATAATTTGGTATAATAAACAGTAAAATTTTGTTTAATAAAACTGTCCTTTGTCACATCATGCGTTACCAACGTCATACCTACGTCTGACTAGGAATATTAGACTATTTATTATGTAAGATTTTGACCCAGGTGAATTTGTAGATATTTGTAGGTTGTATGAGATTCTTATGTATCGCCTAATAACTTAATTATAAAAACCTTTGTGACAATATTATATACGATAGTATAATCTATAAAATATGCCTTAAGAATATCCCAAGACCCCCTTGAGAAAAATATGTCTTGAAAATTTTTCCCCACCTAAAACGCAAAACAATCATCTCTTCGTTCAAAAGTATATTCTTTTCTAAACGTATCACAATTGCAACAGCTTCAAAGTAAAGAAGTATCTCCAAACCTAAGGCGCAAGGTGTTATAAAAATATATGAAGAAGCTTGTTTGCGCCTA